>CM049319.1:65523416-66123416 GCA_026874595.1 Sipunculus nudus | reverse complement strand
GACACTTTGGGACGTCTCATCGGCCTTTTCACACATTGCCGCTTTCACCCAGTTGTGTCCCGATGCGACATCCCGATGTTACCCCGAGGTCACCCCGATATGTCCGGATTTTTTCCATATCAACTGCTTTCGTGACGCATCGGAGGTGACACGGGCGATGTTTGAGCCTTGTTTAACGGGGATCGATCACACCAGATACCTTTTGAAAAACACTCTTACTACACATTTTTATCTAGATTGCTTAAATATATACCTTGTCTGTTGCGGGAAATAACAGCCTAAAATTATAAACGCCTTTTGTTACATCACTGTTATACCAACTTGGTTTCGGGGGTTACTCGTGACGTGATATAGTTCCCAGGCAGAAGCAGCTGACATACGATACCCTTTCGCTATTGGGTTTATCGAGAAGTCTTCATTTTCTGCATGTTAGCACTAGTCAATTTTTCCTACTACAACCGCTGCTCATGGCGTCCAGGATATTCAGTGCAATACTTAGTTAAAGAACACATGCAGGTAGGCCACACCAAAGCATAAATTGTTCAACGGGATCGCCGCTCCTGTTTTTTTGCGAATATTTTTTTTTCAAAGAAGCACCAAGTGCTCTATAATGTCGCTAATTGAGGCTCAAGCCTCAATCGATTCAAAGAAATCATGACAGTTATACAGAAAATAGACAAAAATTTGTGTTGTATATATATATATATATATATATATATATATATATATTTATTTATATTTATATATGAAAATGGTAAATATTATATATATATATAAATATATATATATATATGTGAGTGCAACAACATATCGTACGTAGGAATAAAAATATCTGAACAATTTGATTCCTTTATATTTGTAAGATTGTACATATGATTATACAAATATGGAGGAATCAAATGTGTTTATATATGAACTTGTTCAAAAATGAAGCACGTTTTTGTGTTCTTCCTTCAATTTGCAAACTTCCACCTACTTCGCCTCGACTGTTTTATTAACAAAGAGAGAGAGAGAGACAAAAGAAGTATTTGGCCCCAGAGTCCTTTGAACAATGTGACGTTCGGCATGGCCTTGCCGTGATTCAGATCACACTCTGGACTTCCCTTCGAGACAGACAACACCACTTGAGCAGTCAACAAGGCGCCCAGGACCGGATAAGGCTAAAGCGCAACCAAGTGCCTGTTGAGTCTGATAACATGTCGATCCAAGATGTGCGAAGCATTTTAACAAGATCTCATTTTTTTATTGTTCCGGGTTTGTTTCCTCTATCTTGCCTCCTTATTATATTGTCTTAATTAATTTCTTGCTCATTTAAGAAATAGAGGACTACTCAAACGTTATGCGTCCGTCAGGCAGTGTGTTAGTCTGCCCATCTCATGTTACCGTAATTCAGCTCTCTAATATTGTCAAATTTTGCAGCCATACATGGTCCTCAAAACCATGAAAGTCCAAGGATTCAAATCTGCAAAATTAATATGTATTAATATCCTCATTATTTTGCGAAAATAATCCAAAGTCCTTAAAGTCCTTAAAATAAGTCACTCCTTATTGAAAGTTATTAATTTTATTATTAAAGTTACATAAGATAAATCATTAAAATATTTTAATTATCATGAAATATGTATGAAATTCAAATTTTGCTGTTCTTTCATATGCTGTGTTACGTGTGCCTTTTGAAAAAAATGTTTCCGTTACCAGATCAGGGTATTTTACTGGCAATCCTTCTGACATGTCTCATTTAAAATGATCTAGCACGTTTTTGTTCAAATTCTTCCACAGAAAAGTGATTTAATATTCAAACTTCAGCGTTTCATAGCCAAAACTAGTAAATTGTTTCTTTCAGTAATGAAAACTAAATGGAAATTAACTGAATTTGCTTTTCAAAAAATGTGAAATATTCGTAATATTTGTGACCAGTCATCTCAGGAACTTTTAATGGCATCAGCACCAAATGTCTAGAGGATTTTGAATGAGGTAACCGCTATGGAATTATAGGCTGCATGCGTTACGATTTTCTGTGTGTGTTTTTAGATTTCTCCATTTCTATCATGAAAAAAATGCTAGCAGAAATAGTATTTAAAAATATTGCTCTGTCTGTCCACATACATTGCCTGCTTTGTCGTGTTTAAAATAATATCAAAGACAGGGGCGAACTCAGGATTTCTGGAAAGGCGGCGCGGATCTTTACACACAGACACACAGTGTCACACACACACATCTCCCTACCATTGTAAAATGCAAAAACATTTAAAATTTGCGGTTAAAGATAATCTGAGGTCCTTATTTGCTTTTTCCATTGTTAAATGTAAGTTGAATGATATATTTCGAAAAAAGTTGACCTAACACACAGCTGTTCCACTAAAACCCCCTAAATACCACTTGTGTGAGCATGTATACAGAAGAAGGTCTTCAGCTAAATTGTAAACATATATCAAGTATATAACGACAGCGAGACAGATAACAGTCATCAAACCGCTAAATTTGGTTTCAAAGTTCTAAACAACCATCCTATGATGACTGAAGAGTAGAATTTAATGAATCTTCTGGCCATGGATTATCTTTTACGTTGAGTTATCGATTCAGTGCCAAATAGACAACATATTATGGGAGCGTTTTTAAGGAAGAGGCAATAACTCCACAGTCCCATCAACATAACGGAAATGCACGGAGCTCTTGAAGGTAAACAAACGAGACACCGTCCAAGCAAGGCGTGGCGCTAGACATGCATTGGAAGGAGAAATGTCTGGCCAGAACCACGTGCCGGTGTAGTGATTTCAGATTATCCCCGCTTCAGATCCCCCCCCCCCCCCGCCCCGGTAATCTTGATTGTATTTCAGAATACACCGGGGGTTAACTAGAAATCCATTGAAAACTAACCGCTAAAATTTCAGATTTCAGATGATTCCTGACATATGGCGCTGTATTAGCCCCTTTGCCATAACATTCAAATATCTCAGGATATATCCATCTTCATACTGTGAAGTCTGTGGTCTGTCCTTATATTCACAAACCTTGATTCCGCGACCCTCTCTGGCATATATTTCATGAATAATGAATAAAGCAATTAAACCAACCAAACTGCTCGCATACACTTGTTCTACGCGGATGTCTAGCTGGTATGATGTTTTGCATAAACAGGGAGGCATCGAGAATCAAACAAATCAAATCAGCCTGAACCGTTTCTGGTACACGTGTACCTGTTCAGAAGGCGTTTTAACAGTTAAATGCTTAGATTTCATTAGTTGGGTTTGAGGTTATGCAAACGTATTCCAAATCTCATTATATTTTCATATAACATAATTGCCCATGAAAAAAAAAATAATATAGATTTTACATAAAATGAGCCCAGTTCCTGAAGGAAAAACAGTTTTTTCTATCTATTTTTCCACAAAAAAACATGAGGTTGTATGATTTGTTCAACAAATATTGGCACATCTATGAGCACTGTCAACTCGGCGGCAGTGACGTCACACACTGGGGAAATCCCCAGTGACAAAAAATTCTAGATTTCAGTAAAAGCACAGTATTTCTGCCACTGTCAGTCTCAATATTTTTAGGAGGGAATAAAAACAACATGCATAACTAGATCTGAGTTGTTGATAAAATTCAGTCCATGATGTCACATGTGTACCAGCCAGTCAAATCAGGGCAAAATCTAGGAGCTGGATGAAATCCTCCATTCACACAACAAACGCACGTGGAACAGGTTAACTTAACCTTGATTGACAGTTGTGATTTCGGCAGGACACTTGCAGTCTTGTTTTTGCAGAGAGGATAACGGATTCAAGGTTTGTGAATGCGTGGTCATGTCACAGAGTTGGTTATATGGAGATGGATAAATGGCACAATATGGACAATATGGACGATAGGTCCCTTAGGGCACGGTTGGCATCGTTCCCGACAGGTCAAGGCCAGCAATAACGGCTCTTTCTTAACCGTGGCCCTAGAGGAGTTGAGTGCATGAGCCGAGTGGTATCAGCCTCATCTATAATAGATAATTTAAACTATATTTATCTTACACAGATTGTACAACAATTTATAATAACTAATACGAGGCATTCTCCATGGCTCTGATGTCAGCGCTCGGTAATCGGATAGGGTGGAGGAAACCGGAGGATCCGTAGAAACGACTTAACTTGGACGTGCAACTACAACCCACTCTCATAGCCACGCCGGGCATCGAACTTCGGTTGCCAGCGGCGAGGGCCGAGCGTTTTACCACTCAGCTGTCTGTGATGTAGAACATGATATAGAATATGACAATAATTCAAAATAAATATAATTAACAATACTACTAACATTTTCAGACAATTTTATTTTCATTTATCGTTTCCAACCTCCGAATCGTCCGCTCGCGTAATTTTGAGTTACAAAATCATACCTCAAAAGCAAAAGTAAGAATCATTTAGTTAAATCTGCCGGGGGGGGGGGGGGGGGCTAAAATTAGGTTTAGGCTACACGCCAGAGTATAATCTGAAATGGAATTAAATTAACTGGGGTGGGGGGGGGGGGGATGAATCTGAATCGGAGGTAATCTGAAATCGCTACACCGGTGAAGAACACTGCAGAAACTGACTTGAGACACACCCGAATGCAAGACGTGCCTCACCGCACTGAGTGACATGGGCATAATTGGTATGGAAAAAGCAAATTACGTGAATTTCATGCCGCACAGTGGCTGGAAGAACACATGCTTTAATTGCTACACATTCGTGCAGAACTGACCGTGTTCATGGAAATATGACTCACAGCATTTGTTTAATAAGCTGGTTAAGACGCGGCAGTCATGACAGGAGTCAAGTTTGAATGCCTAGTATTAACGGTCTCTTTATATTCATAATTGGCTTGGGGATAATTTGTCAATCAGCAAATAATAAATCATGTCTTACTTTTCTGACATCCTGTGACGACCACACTCACAAGAGTACGACTCTGCTTGTAAGGGATTATGGGTAAAGAAATCCTTTTCCCCACAATGCACTGGGCCTCCTGAATAAACCAGGCATAACATGTACTCATCTCACAAGGAGTAGATGTGGTGCATAAATTATGTCGAAATTTAATTGCTTTAAATCAAATTTCATGAATCTGAGTTATTTTCGATAAGAGCTCATAAATTAATAAATGATATTCGGTAAGCTTGGGCAATTGCAATGTAAACCGAAGGCAGTTTATTGAACGGTGACCATTGTTTTATTTTAAAATCTCACAGTTGATACAAGTAGTCCTGGCCATTCCCACAATCCCCAACCGATAGAGGTTTGTCTCTTAGTTTTAAACGAACTCGGCTTAAAGATGTTCTTCTGCGAAGGAATATTTTACAAATTATCCAGTAAGAGGGTGCCAAAGAACTCCATATTGTTTCACAGCGTTAAATTTTTACGAGCACAACGACTTTCATTTTGACCAGCGAGAGGATATTCTCATGAAATAGAAGCACGAGACAAGTCTACGAGGAGCGCTGCTTCTTTAGTGTTATAGGGGCCCTATCATCTATCTGACCTTTATATATCACCGCACACAGGCTTTTTTTTATCAACATGTTTGTAATATGTTGGTGCCTGCCAAAATAATCAAAACAAATTCAACAAGGGCATCTGGCATCAAGTCAGACAAGCCAGAGCTTTGTAAATGGCGTTTAGCAATAAGTGACCTTTCTACCTCCGCATATATGCAACCTACCACCTTGGGTTACATGTTTTCCCGTTTGTCAACATTGATGTGTTTACAAACATTTTGTTGTAAACAAGTTCATTCATCCTTCACAAAGGCCTTATAAGAACTTTTCACAACCAAATGTACTCGTAAATCATTAATATATAAAATACACAGAGGAAGCAAGATATCACATGAATTTTTTTTCAATAGGTAGGTGAATGGGCACCTTTAAATTGTACCATATGGGTCTTAAGTTAGAACGGGTTCGTATATCCTGTGCAACTCTCTTTAAATGTTGAGATGTGGGTGGTAAGTTACAACGAGTGGTATAAGATTCAGTTCTCTTTTCGGTTCTCTTTTCGGCTGCGATACGAAATGGCAGTTTCGCGGAAATTCCTGAGTGGAGCATTGCGTACTGCTGTGTACCCACACAGGGCATCATGGTTAAAATATTACCATTTATTAATAATAATACGTCCATTAATTAATATCCAATCAGAATATAAATACACGGTTTCTTGCATTATGGACTCTATACATTGTAATTCCACCATTTATAAACTCCTCTCTGCTCGTTTCCACTTACCACCTGATGAAGAAGCCTGTGCGCTTCGAAAGCTCGTGTGTTAATAGACAAGTAATAGTATAGCCTATCGAAAAGGCGTCACTCTTTCTTTTGACCTACACTTCGACTACATACTAACCCGACTATACCATTCATATTATATATCGAGCACCAGAGAAGGTTACCCCCGTATTCCTTATATATATATATATATATATATATATATATATATATATATATATATATATATATATATATCAAAAATCCTCCTATGTAAGTGGAATTTGAACCTGCATGTGAACAAGTGCCTAATTATCGATATTTTATTAGAGGGGCGGTTAGATTTCAATCATAAATGACCAAATAACCAATGTACGTCAACATGGAGTACATGCGGTGTGGGATATATCCGGCTCACTTGAAAGGCTACCTGACATCGCACTGAAGAAATTATTACGTACCTGACATCCTTGTTAATAGAATCGCTTTGTAACGATGCATATTGTAATGTTTCTCAGAAGGGGATCCAGGGTAAGAGTCCAGGGGGTCCGACCCCCCCCCCCCCACTTTTTTTTAATGTTTTGTCGTTAGTCCTCCTGGATTTGACCCCTCCTTGTCACCCTATAAACGTTGCCCCTTACCGGTGCCCTAGGAAAAAGGCAAGTGCTGGACCAGGTTGCCTTTGGTTCAATGTGGCAAATTGAAGATGGTGAGGTTTTTGATGGCGCACTCATCGTATTGGCACTCTGATACACAACAAACCACAAGCAGTGGCTAAGCAACAAAAATATATTAACATAAAATTATTAAAAATTCAAAACACCTATTAGATAGAGTTCCCAGCCTGTTACACCTTACAAGAGGAGTAATATTGTCCACATTGAATGCACTGGCTGAACAAAAAAAAACTCCAGTTATATGCAGAGTCCGGTTAAAGAGTCTCTAAACGTCCTAAACTGGCAATTCTGGTCCCTCACCTGCGGCACTGGACCCCAGTTGGCGGCACTGGATCCCGACTGGTGGCACTGCTCCCCAACTGGCGGCTGGCCGGCTACTAGACACCGAAGACTGAATGACCACTCTGTGTATGCGACCCTTAAATACCCTTCTAGGGTGCCTGGCACCCGCTTTGTTACTAAGACACATTTATATCCATAAGCATGCTGAATACATTATTGGCTGGGAACAATACAACTACTACCAAGACATATCTCGATCTTGAGCACCAGGTGACCCTTATTGAATAGCCCTATTGTCTCACAACACTATGACCCTACCCGGCGCACGGACTCTCCTCTAAAAAGTACAAAGAATGAGGTTTATTATTATTTGGGTTTCCCTTTTTCCACTATTAATCCTTTATTTTCTTGATATCCGAAAAAAATCAAGTTGACATGTTTAATTATGATTTAATAATGTAATGAATATATATTTAATATATATCCCAACTTAGCAAAAAAAAACATATTCTACTGTTATTAAAATACTAGCAGATATCTACCAGAGACCTGTTTTTAAGACAACATGGAATGATGTTAAATCCGAACAGGTATACGCCATGGGGTGTATTATCCCCTCTTCTGTGTTATATGCATATGGGAGAGCCATTAAAACGTCTCACAAATAAGTGTATAGGATATTATATTGGAAATTGTTTTGCTGGTGCCGTGGGCTACGCTTTCTTATGTCCGACACGGAGTGGGCTTCAAAAGATGGTTAAAGAATATGAAAGTTTTGCTGAAGAATTTGACATGTGACATAACCCATACAAAACAAAATGTGTTATTTTTAACAGGATGTATTCAGCTAGACCAGATAAGATTGTTTTAAATGGTGTTTCTTTAGAAAAGCATGACAGTATATATAGTACTTGGGGAATACAATAACTTGGAACTTTTCAGGTGACATTGACGTCTTCGGTAAAAGAGTCAAATTTATTGCAAGCTTCAACACCTTAATGGCAAATTTTGGATGTCTGTCTAGTAAGAACAGGCTATTTCACTCTTACTGTTGTTCCTTTTACGGTTGCCAAACCTGATTGTTATAAGCATAAGTCAACTGAGCGATTGAGTACACCATATGATAAGGCTTTACGTCACCTATGGCACTTACCATCAGACATGGGGTAATAGTAATAAGTAATAGTAATAGTAATAGACTATTACAGCTTTTTCCATGTAATAGTAATAGTAATAGTAATAGACTCAAAAATTTTAGCTGTAATAGTAATAGTAATAGAAACAGAAGGCAAAGTAATAGAGTAATACATATTACTTTCTATTACTTCCTGTGAGCCCCTTGGTCATGAAGCATATCAGCAAATAATGCTGAACACACTCAATCCTTGTCCAGCAATTGCCCAGGAAGTGCCTATTGTTGAGGCAAGCATGGGCCAGCTGCCACACTGCTGGTGACCACTGGTGCTAATTACATAAGAGTACTGGACAGAGCAGGTCACAGCCAAATAGGAAACCTGGCACAATCTGACCTTTGATTAGTAAACCATGGATAAACAGAGGAATGTTTGATGTTATGAGACAGATAAATTGTGTATTATTATATTGACATGTACATCTTATCTCACATCCATCAATCCATATGCATATTCTGAAATGTACCTAGATTTAGTAATAGTAATAGTAATAGTAATAGATACCCCAGTAATAGTAATAGTATCAGTAATAGAAGATAAAATGTGGTAATAGTAATAGTAATAGTAATATCAGAAATTGAAAGTAATAGTAATAGTAATAGTAATAGAACAACTGTAATAGACCCCATATCTGCTTACCATATAACTCGCAAAAGAATATTTCACATGGATTAGCGCTATATATAGCGGGCTCTCCGACTGTTAGATTTAATCAGCTCACGCTTTTTAAACTTATTTCTGACCATGCAGAATGTTAAAAGTGACTTTGTCAATTTTCTGATAAAAAGTGCTTATTATACAGCAATTGGTGTTCTAGAAGGCAATTTACGATATCTGAAAAGTCAGACGCGCGAGCATGGTGATAGCGCGACATGAGAAATATTAAATCCTTAAGAAACATCTGATAATGGTAATAACATCCATAGATACGGATTTTCTTTCAGAGCTGATTGAATGCAAAGATGGAATATGTTCTTTATATTTGAACTACAATGAAGTTAAAACGCTCATTGATTTATTATCTATGACTTTGTAATTAGTATAGACTGAACTTTTGTCTCCTTCCTTCTGTATATTTTCATTAATTTCCGTTCTTTCCATATTATACTGTACTTCATTGTACGAATAAAGATATATATGCATATATATATATATATATATATATATATATATATATATATAACATATTCTTTTTGTGGTATTGTATGAGTCTTGTGTTAAGCAGGGTTAAAAGGTCAAACGTAGTAGTGATAATAATAATAATACTAATGATGATGATAAAAATAATAATAATAATAATAATAATAATAAACATTATTATTATTATCAAATTAATAATAACATCAATTATCACAGAAAACTACAATAACACCACTTGCAATAATAATAATAATAATAATAATAATAATTATTATTATTATTATTTTTTTTTATTATTATTGTTTATGTATGTTTTAATTTTATTCTTCTTGGGCATCGTCATCAAAATTACCAAATTGAATTAATGAGAAGCGATTCCAGCATGAAGAACTGTGCATAACATTTATTGTCACACGTAGCTAGGTTTCAGTAAAAATAAAGTGGCCCCTGAAGTACAGTAGAGTTTTACGTGAGCACTGTTCATTTCTTAAACGAATCCAAGTGGGGATTATTGGTAGAGTACAAAATTTACTTCCCTGGTAATTTGAGGACAAATCGTTGTTACGGTGTACCCTTGAGACGGCAGGTGTCAGCACAATCATGGCGAGAATTAATAATTTACTTCCTTGTCCCACACGTAGACTAAAAACTCTCAGCTCTATATTCCGGGCAGGTTCAGTTCGGTTTTAGCTTGGTTCAGGGCCCTTTAATAATCTATGAGCCCAAGATAACACTCCCACGCAATGGCCCCTCCCTCACAAACGTCACTCGTCAACAGGCCCGGAAAAAGGCCGTCTTTAAAGAGGGTTACTGTGTCCAGATCCAACAAAGACCAACAAAATATGTTTTAAAACTTTTATCATGAGTCAGATAATTAAGTAACAGAATAAAAAAACAATTAATAAATGTTATACTATATCTGAAACGATTTTATTTTATTACACTTGGTGATTTGTGGAAAAAAAATAAATGTTTCAATATTTTGAAGACGGGGGTTGCAGTCCCCATAGCTTTCTCTGAAACCAGCCATGCATATGACAAGATATTTATTTTTGTAAAATCTATTAAATATGGTCTAATGCTATCCTTGTTCAGTCACAGATATTACAGCCATAAAATCCAACGTATACATTTATTTCAATAATCAACTTTTATCAGATCGGAACACATAGTTTCATAATTCGTCAATGTGACTAATCCTGAATAAATATAAAAAAATGTTATAGAATCAAGAAACTCCTCAATTATTCTGTATTTTTCATTTTTTTTAATTATTTTATTGTGTATTATATTATTTTATATGTTTTATTAGATCTGGGAAATCCATCTGGACAACCTGGACAGGTTGCCCACTGCCCTATGAACCCTAGCTCAGTTCAAAATTTTAAGGTTTCGAATGCCCCCCCCCCCCCCCCCGATGTGTGGACACCAATTACCTTTACATGTTCACACTTTGAGACACGTATATTATAAATGCAACTGGAACTGGTAGTGTTATTTCGAATATATACTGCAACTGTAACAGCAGCGGATACCGTATTGTATTGTCAAATGTATTCTCAAGTTAACCTGTTTAGGCTAATAAATACCATGATAACGGGTATCTTCGTGTACTGTCAATTGAATTTATTCAAATATTTTCTCAGAACCAAGGCGAGAGTATTGCAATCAGATCTGTAGTTGCATATGTGTGCATGCATGTATGTATGTACGCCTTTATGTTTGTATATATGTGTGCACTTCATGTATGTAGGTATATCTGCTTGTATATATACGAACGAGATTTTGTAAAAACTCTGTAAAGGGGACGGTTTGGCCCAGTTCAAAGGGTGCCCGCATTGTAAAGGTTCACTCGTCCAGAATTCAGCAGGTAAAGCATACACTAAATTCACTCTTCGCCAACAGGTGGCAGCAGGGACGGAGATCTGGAGGGAATCTCACGCTTATAAAACGATATCAAAAAGCTACTTAATGTCGTAAAAATTTACTGTAGAGCTGGAAAGCATCCAGAAAACGCACACCTTTACCAAAACGGTGATTCAGAAATCTATTAACTGGTCAAACTGTTTTTGCCTGATGATCCATCAATCCAAATTAGTACCCCGCATCCCTCCACCTGTCGACCTATATACAATATATATGTATATATAAAAAATGTCAAGCTCGCAACTGGTTAATAAACTCACGATTTCAATTTTTATAGTTCAAAGTCCGACTTTGTTAGTTAATTTCCACTTCTGTCCCAAGCTCAGAGGTCATATTTGATGTGAAGATAACGAAGGTAGACTACTGCACGTACTTTCACCGTTATTGTTTTTTTTTTTTTTTCTTAACTGGGAATACAACAAGGTGACCATTTTGCCTTCACTGCATATAAATGTAATACCTCAACACATATTCACAAGATTTTTATTGAAATCAATCGTCAAATCTTGTCCATATATATATATTTACTTATATACAGAGAGATAAAAATAAATGACACCTTGTGGCTTTGAAAATATAACGTCTAGCCTGTGACATTGTTAAATATAAAATCTTTGTACTCTTTTTTCAAAATAACGCATTGTCAATATATATCAGTGTTTCCGAATAAAACAAAATCTTAAAGGAATGTACACTACACAATGACATCAATAAAAGGACAATAATTATACAAACTGCATGCGAGGACGACCGAGCATCAAATTATCTAGTTGGACAGACATGCCTTCCAGCCTATATCGGTGGCTACATGTTTCCATGTGTAATTTCCCATGACCACGGCCCAAAATATATCTGAACAAAATTGCCGCTTTAATTTTCGCAGATCAAAATATTATTTTTGTAAGAGTACAAGTCCTTGGTAGTGTGGGAAACTGGTGCTCTGTCTACTACTTAAAATTCATTACATTGTAATTTTTATCATTAATATTAGATTAACATGTTAAAGTACGATTTGTATCTGATCTACAATTTATCAAAAGTGCAGGTATAAGCAATATCCGACCAAACTTTGTGCCTTTCATCAACACCATTTTCCGAATTGAATTGCAGCACATATTGCACCCTTTTCGCAGGTTGGCCAAATTTTCAGGTCTTTTGTATATGAATGACTAAACCATGAATGTGATCACTATAGCTGGCATCTGGCATCAAGCTCAGCAGATGGGCCTACCACTCAATTTTGATCTTTTTTCAATAGTCGGCTGTCACTACTCGTCCCTATGTATATATGTAGTGATTTCAGATTGCACCCCCTCCCCCTCTCGGTAAATTAAAATCTGTTTCAAATTACCCGAGTGGGTAACTTGATATCAGTTGACCCCCAGCGATTGGCAGTCCCCCCCCCCCCCCCCCCAAAAAAAAAAAAAAAATTCTTAAATTTATTTTTCTGGAATTTAGCACCATGCGCTTTCGTGAGGTGTATGGGTCAATATAAATATAATTAACAGCACTACTAAACTTTGGGGATTTTTTGTGGATTTCTTGTATCTTTCACATGTTTATTGAAATATTATTCAATGAGTCTAAAGCGTAAGAATTTATCATGTAGTTTAATCAGCGAGGGGGTAATCGGAACGGGGCGGGAATAACATAAATTTAGGTCCGGGGGTAATCTTAAAACAATTTCAGCTTATTGGGGGATAACTTGAGATTGGGGGTAGCCTAAAGTTTTTACACCGGAGTAAATTTTCTCTAATTTACAATCATGAAGAAGCTCCGGACACCGCAGGAACTAAAGGACTCGAGCTCAAATCTTAAACTTTTTTTGCTTAGATTTTTGCTTTTGTTTTTTTTTTTGCGAATGGAGTTCTTATTATTTTAAGCCTAAGGAGAGGCTTATACAAGCTGTAGGGACGATGAGTTTATCTCTATATCCTTATTTTGGTTACAATACTTTGCGGGTGGACCTACTAAGGTTTTTTTTTCTCCTGCCAATTTCCTGTTTGTGCTAGATCTCCGACTTGGTTGATTTTCAATAGCTGAAATTTGGGCATAATATAAATCCTGTGCCACAGACCTGCACCAGAAGTTAATTTTTGATGGTGACCTATTTTGAAGGCCGTTTACTCCGCAGCCGATTCCCCATTATCGCTCAGTTGCCGTCGTGGGGGGAGGCTACCAGTGATCGATCGATTACATAAATTTAGTTTATTCTTTCAATGTGCTTCGCGCCACACCGGAAGTGGAATAATATATGGATATAGAATGTTGGGCGAGGCTTGCCATACCGGAAGTGAACTAAAATCGGGAGGTCAGAAGTACGTAACTTATTTTTTTTTTGCCAACGAAAGTGTTGAACAGTTTTATTTTGTATATTTTGATTGATCCAGCCTTATATTCTGCTGTCTGTTGAATGTGCACTTGGAAACAATGGAATCTCATATCCAGTCAATTTACAAAAAAAAAAAAAATGGCGGATTAAAAAAAAAATTCTATTTGTGCATTAATCCTGATCGCAGTAGTGTTACTGTCTCAAATGTAAACTCTCAAATCCAACCAGAACGTTGTGCTCTTTTGACATTTAATCGTCTACCGGTGCATTGTTCCTTAACTCCTATTCTCCTAAAAGCAGAAAAAAAATTTATCGCGGTATAAATATCACCAATATGTAAGTTTAGAATTTTGATTACTGGCAATTATAATTAATTAATAGGAAACAGGATGTTGTCGAGGTCAGTATCAAACCTCTCATGATTAAAAAATAAATGACAGGTCATCTCCAGAACAAAGGCACTGTTCATAAAGTCGATAATACTTTTATAGTGAAATAGCCGTAACAAAGGGTCAAAATCCAATTAATTAATTTTACTGTGATTTACCTCCAGACTTTAAAGTAATATGCTATTTTCCTAACCTTCCACAAAATTTAAACAAAATCTGTTCAGTTGTTTAAATTTGCTGACAGAAAAACTGTGGTAAGGTACAACATCTCTCGACACCTGGCGGAGGTATTATATATTTAAATCAACACATGACTCAAGTCTTCAGTGAAAACCGAAATGTCCAGGATTAACCTTATAATAGCAGGCACCAATGGAATAGAACAATGAACATGACAGCACCGTTTTAGCTGGACATGTTAACTACTTGACCAATTTGTGTAGTCATTAACCCTTAGATATTTGGTCACAGCCATTAAGTTACACAAACACATATGATCTTAAACCTTTACGAACAGAAAAATTTAGAATTTTAATGACAGGATGAGAATAATTCAACAAAAGTCATTTAAACTAATATTTTGTTAAATCTGGAAAATGTTCTGTTCGCAGTAAGTTAACGTGTTAACATTTGTTTTACTTTCTTGAGATACAAATGTCTAAAGGTATAAAACAATTATCCCACAGAAAGAAAGTCAATGTAGTTGGCAAGACTCACATTTTAATTTTGCATACTGATCATATAATCCACATAAGCTGTAGCCGGTGGACCCCTTGTAGTGGAATTTCATGTTTCTAAGAACTTACCATTTGTCGATTCTGAGGCCAACTTCTTCTCTTTCATATTTTGGAGTTCAGCTTTCTTCTGCCGTTTGAAAAATCCCACCTAAAATGTTTTTGTGTAATTTTAAGTATAATTTTTATGTATGAATTCTAAATAACCAGTTCAGCTGCTTACTAATTCCATTCCCAAAATTTATTAAAAATACGACCAATTTCAAACTCATGCGAAATGCGAAATACATAAACGTTTAAAACAGATCTCGATCGAACATCACGATGCGCTATTGTAATTTGATAACTACAGTGTAAGATCTTCACGATTTTATAATTGCCGTGAGACAGAACATATGTTTCGAGTTTGTTAAATTATCAAAACAAAAATATATTTCTGATTTTGTGTGCCGTTGAAGGCACACAATATCCTATTAGTATTATTACATAACTTCAGAAACAGGCAGCATAAAGTGCCCGATTGATTATCAGTAACTAGCAGTACATGTATACCCATCATTTCGACAAGCGACGAGTGACATCACAGTTTTAGTGTGTATGTTAAATGACAGCCCCAATGAGCATTTTCGATAAAAAGGGAGAAATAAACAGCGTCCATGCGAGAACTTATCTGTGGAGAGAGTTAATCGGCAAAGTTTAGAGCAAAATAACGTTTTCTTTAACCACACCCCAATTCTCAAATTAAAGTAGGACACAACCTTGTACAGGAGGAGAGAGGCCAGGGCGAGGAGGAGCACTCCACCAACGGTCGACCCGACGATGACCCATAGGAGGTTCGGTCCTTTCTTCTTGTCATCCCATCCCACCAGGCGTAACTGGCTCTGAATAAAAATGTTTTAGATATGAATTACATACTTCACTCTGTATTCGGGTCATCCCTTAGGCCTTTTAAAGGATAGGTCCACGGCCAGTAAGCGGCATAATCTATCGAATCAGGATGGAAGGAACAGTTTGGTTACAATGGGCATGTTATATTGTTAATAAACCATCTCAGAAGCGAATCCGGGGGGGGGGGGGGACCACAGTAACCTTTTTTAAGTGGTTCAGACCATGCAATTTTGAGAGATCTCAATCCCCTTTTTCGGACCTGGGGATCTTTTTAGGTTTTGTCATTAGTCCTCCTGGGTTGGACCCCTCCTTTTAAAGAATAGAAATTTCATTTTTTCACTCTATATTAGGGCAACGGCCGAGATTAAACCGCTGCGGAAGTTCAAACAACAAAACCCGTAATAATATCTATTATCTAGAATTTCGTCTTTTTACAAAAAAAAAACATGAATTCTTTGTTAGCGGGTTTCTTCTCTTACTACTACCTCCAATCAATGTATTAAAAGCTAGACTATACTGTTTTATTATGTCTGAAGTAAGATTTCAGAAATACGGCCAGATGTACATTGATAAAAAGATCTTGAGAACACTTTTTTTCTGAGTATATTGCCTAATAATAAATCATTGTTATTGTTTCAATAAAACATGCATCTCATTGATATGATTCTGAGTTTGTCATCATCGGAAAATTTACATCTCAATATTTTTTATTTTATTTTATTTTATTTTTCCTTGTGTGTATGGTATCTGAGGATACACTTCGTGCATAACGTACTATTTTAGGTAGATTTTATGCTAATAAATGTCATCATTAGGGCCTCGCCATAGCAACAGAAAACGGAATCCCCGCTCTTATTTGCGCGCATTCCATGTAAAAACTCATATGTGGCCTGAAAAGTAACATTATATGACAATGCTATATAATAAAACATGATAATTTACCCGTCCAAATCTGTATGCAATTCGATCGCCACGTGATTCAAGGTCCTTTGAGCCATAGACGGCGACTGATATTATGACCTGGATTCCGACATCGCGTGACCCTTTCTGCAAAGGAAAATTGAAATGTTATTTAATATGAAATGTTCCAAACAAAGTTTTGCGACTTGAATAGACAACGAATTTTGTTAAGTTGGTAATTTCCTCTGTTCAGTCATTTTCATTTCTGATATATTCGGTTGATGTGTGGCTCTACAGAGCCTCTCCTCCTGTCTTTAGGTGTTATATTTGTTTCATTAAAATAATATTTTCATAAAGTTTCATTAATCTTCGATTCATTCCTTGATATAAATGGTATCAATATTTATATAATGTGGCAAACAGCTTAATCTTTATTGTTAAAGGATTTACGATATGTATTATATATACCGTGCGTCACTCACCAGCAGACTCTTGGCGGTATTAGTGTTTACTCTGAATTGCAGGGACCTCTTGTACAAAGTGTCTTTCCCAAAGTCTCCAACCCTGCACATGTACGTCGTACAGCTTTTCTGTGTTAAATTATATCCATGGGTAAAAAGTTTTAAGTAATACAAAATCATGATCAAATGTATCTAAAGACTAAACAGTAATTTTCACAATATCACAGGAAAGGCAATGTATACAATAAGCGGACAGAACTGAGCCGTAGTACTGAAAATTAAACTGATTGTATTTACGTCGTCGTTTTCAGGTAATCAAATGTAATTCGTAACTTATTTTCGTTTCAAAGAGACTGTATTGTGACTGGTATTTTTTTTCTTTATAATAAACGAAAGGGGTAACAAATAAGCACAGTTACGGTATCTGGGATAGATATGATTCTTGGCTTTTCACCTGCTGTGCCGAAATTTTCAACATACACTAAGAAAACAGTTAATTTTTAAATGTCGGTTGTTAATGACACCGTCTTTAAAGGGGCCCAATCACCTATACAGCATGTTGAGTTAACACGAAAAATAGCTTCTTCCCCTTAAAATAAATCTGTACCTGCCAAAATATTGCCTTGAAACCGTTTGCTTACTCCTGTAAACGAGTGTTAAAACCAGGGAACCGGGCGCGATCACATGTGTAAACATAATCACAGTGCGTCGGACCACACAACACGTGCAAAACAGGAGATGCCCTTACTGACTTGGCCCAAAAAATGTGATACATGTTTCCGCTGGCTACGCCTCTAAGTCCGACCTCCGCTCACGCGGCCTTGTTATGGTAAACAGACTCTGTTTACCAATACGCAGGGTTATAACAAGGTGTTACACAGTCGTATGCGAGGATATAAGACTGTGTGCTGGAATGGTTTTGCTGGGAAACATTTGTTCAAGCAGAACTGAACTGATAGTGTGAAAGAATAGGAATAATATTACGCCTGATTATGTCCCTTTAGAGGAGGGGGTTTATAATCTAATATTTCCGACGGAATCATCCGACTTTACACTTGTCTTCCTGATTTTTCATCCCTGTTCATTCTTGTAGCTTTTGTTGGGCTCCTGGGGAGCTTACTTGTTCTACCAAGATGCTTATATACTTTTTTATACTTCTTGGTTCTATATTCATTTGCCTGCCGCCCCTGACGAGTACCCATTCACTCCTTCGGGGGAGAGCGCTTCCTTGTGGTAAAAACTTTGGCTAGGGTTCTAAGTGCAGAAGTTCACTGCAACTCCCAACCTTGTGGTAACTTACGCTTATCTATATCTGCTGTGTTTTGGTCAGACCACCTTATCGTCAGCTAAAAGTAGGAATCAGTAAACACGTCCAAGTTACGCCTATCGGGCCGCGATGCCATGTTCTAAATACACTTGTGGACACACTAGATTCAAGGTAGACCTGAAATTCGATGGCTAAAATTCTCTCCTGGGTGTTAATCTTCGGTATATATTTCACGGCAGTTGTTTGAATGGTTTTTGAGATGTTGCACGTGACAGGAATTTCAAGATCACTTCCTTGTTGTCATATGTTTTTTCTCAGACGGGTGTGAAATTCCATAGCTCACTCCTTTTTTTAGGTGTCAGTCTACAGTAAAATAATCACTGCAATTGCTTGAACAGTTCTTGAGATAAGGGGCATGAAAGAGAGGACGGCCGAAAAGACGGACACACGTTTAGTCGGAACCTTAATTACCAACGGAGGGCAGTTCTGTATTAGGGTCAATTTTGGCTTTTACTTAAAGAATTTTAAATTAGAATAATATTGGCCATTCTGTGCTGATGTGGCCTCTCTGATGTTATCTGAAGACTGATGTGGTAATTTTTGATGTAAGCAAATTCCATTATGAAATAAATGACCATGGCAACAATACGTACGTATGACATCGATAAACTAACCTTTGTTTTATTAATTGAAGGACATATGTCAGCTACTGGAACAGATATCCAAGAATTAGGTGACACTCGGACGCAACGACCCAATCGGCTCTGGCAATAGAAGATACAATAGATAGATAAGGTAGATTAGATAGCTAGCTAGATAGATAGATAGTTAGCTAGAGAGATAGATAGATAGAATAAGATAGATAGATAGATATAGATTTAGATTCACAGACAGACAGATACACAGATAGATCGAGACAGAACGAGATATATCGAAATAGATGGAAACAGCTACAAAGATTAATATAGGCTAGATAGATAGATTAGATAGATAGATAGACAGATAGACAGACACATAAATAATTATATATATATATATTAATATATGTCAACATATGTAGAAAAAGATATAGTGATATGAATGTTTGATGCGGATGACAGTATTCAACGATAAAAAATAATTTTTACTAAATTTTTAATTCTCAGTGGATTTCTGGATTTAATATACACAAGGCCTGAATAATTCAGATTTTATAACGTGAGGTGTAGACATAATAGCAAACTTTTGAAGAACAAAGAAATCAGGGACAGGACGTAAAGTCAAAATTTTAACCATTACATAACCACATATCACTTTCATCACCACCGACAGACAGTGCCACCTACAAACATGAGAGTACCTCGCTATCCATGCTTCAGGCCCAATGAAGGCATAAATTATCATCTTATATTCAGTCGATGTTTATATATGTTAAAAGCTCAACCAGATTACCTCGTTGTGGACTCGAACGAGTTTCTCACTGAGGGGACTTGTAACACCAAGGAACCACGTGACATTGGGTAGTGTGCCTGGGCCGTGATTGGCTATCATGACGTCATATAAAACATCCATATCCGTGTCGTCACCGGACAGACGTACAATGACATCAGCTGGCTTCACTCGGCTTTAAATAACAAAAAATGGGGTACATCAGGGCTTTCAAGAACGCGGAGACAGGCTTCCCTGATGCTCGAAATCTCTGCCAAACGCTTGGTTTGTGTTTCCGAGCCTCCGATCGGACGCGATTTTCTGACTGCAAGACCGAGAGGATCAAAGCCGTCCCTTCTTGCAGTCACTGCACTGACTATGGCAGATTAGGCTACTACCGCAAACAAACCTGTCAAAATCCTTCCTCACAACCGGCAACTGGCTCTCACATTTTCCTTTAATCAGATAATACCTATTTATAAACGATATATAACTATAAAATGACGCAATAATGACGTTATATATTTAATATATATATATATATATATATATGTATATATATATATATATATATATATATATATATATATATATATATATATATATATATTAGGATTTAATTGTACAAAATCTTTCAAATTTGACATCGGTCCGATCCCTTTTGGACGTTCCGAAATCCCATATGACTCAATGACTTCATTGGACCATTCAGTTTTTCTTCCTTTTGAGAGCCCTGTAATTAAAATTATTTCAAATTATTTCAAAGTTATATCGTATTTCCTTCTGAACGCCATCTGGTGTTCAATCCGTAAAACAAATTTAAATAATTCAAGGGATATCCTCGAAAATCCCTTGCTTTCGTTCTGACAAAATATACTGGAAATATAAGTAAGACACATTAATATGGCTATTAACACATTTACAAATATATTATAATTAAAGCACCAATGCAATATGAAAAAAAATGATTATTTCAAGTTTGGATTGCTTCATGGCAAGTAGGACATTTAGCAAGGCCAGATAAACCTATAGTGGTAAAAGATGTAAAAATGGCATGTGCAGGAGGCCCTGCTATTTTTAGGGCCCATCCAAAACTTTCTCTTAGTCGTTGCAACATATGGCGGAACATTGGTGGGAAAAGTCTATTTAGTATCACGGCAGACTGAACGTCAAAGGATGTCACAATGTATGGCCAAAAATGACTTAAATAATGGGCTAATGAGGAATCAATTAGATTTTGGTGTGGCCTCGGCACATGATTCGGATTCAGAAACGCCGCCAAGCAATATTCACAAATGTACGGTCACTTATATATGCAAGAAAGGACCTGGGAAGATGAGCCGACTAAGTGAATGCAAACAGTTTTGGGAGTCTACCACAATGGGAAGAGACTTCCATTCTTTTGAATGCAGATTTTTTTTATAGAAATAAGACTACTAAATTCATAGTATCATAAGTCTTACCTTGAAACTTCAATATCTGCTTTAATGATCATTGGGGCAGTAAAAGACATCACATTGTTATCTGTTCTGCCAGCTTCTGACGTCACAGTTGTGACGCTTATGTTGAAGTCAACGTAACTGCTTGGAATCAACTCATACAAACTCAATGCCATGCGAACAACGGTGTTTATCTTGGCTGGGACCAAGTAACCAAAGGAACATTTGACTTCGTTTTTCACACCAACACAAACTACATTTGCATAGTTTCCTGAAATAAATAAAAACAAGATGTTGTCAAACCCCGCCAGGAGTCACATGATGCTGAAATGTGTACACTTCTGTCACTGTTCAAAAACCCTGTCCCAGGCCACCTCCAGCACAAAGCACCACGACACACCCATCAATGGCCCTATTGTAATGAAATATATAATATGCCACAATGAGAGAGTGTCCTTTGAATTAAAAAAAAATTTCCGGTGAATATGATGAACCATTTAACATATTGTTTCGTATGTGTTATCATAACCGTCCATACAATTTCAACGAATTATGTTCAGTACTATTCGCATACATCTGTTGGCAGACACACCGAGGGTAAAGTACAATATCTCTCGCCACCTGGCGGAGGTATTAAAATCTAAAAATACAATTCGGTAACAGTAAAGGAATCTGTAAACGGATGCTAAACAACGTATCTTGTTTAAATGTAACAGCTGCATTTAAGATATTTAAAAAAATGTGCCTAATTTAAAACTGGTATCTTTGTTCGGTCTCTTTTTTTTTTTTTTGCTACTTCATTTTCTTGGTATGTGGTGATCCAGCGTTGCTTCAGGTCTGACAGAGAGACTATTGATACTAAAAGTAATAATGTTTATTTAGTAAAAAGTAAAACGGAGTTCCTTCAGAAATTATTGGGGGAATACGTGATGGCAGGCGATATCCTTGCTTGAGATCCCACATGTGTATAACAGTCAAGAGTCGATTATGACTGACACTTTTGTCAGTATTTCTCAGATACACCAGTATTTAAAAAACTAAAAAATTTATATTATCTTCGACCTTGACTCACCTTTAAATCCTGGAACCAACCACAAAGGTTGGCTCCACATATTAAAAAAAAAAACATTCTCGATACATGTCCAACCACACAGTTTTCTATAGCTCGTTCAGCCACCTATGTCCACCTGTTTTTTTTTTTTTTTTGGGGGGGGGGGGAGGGGGGTATTTTTTGGGGAGTCAAGGAACGCCATTATGCCCCTAGGGCAGAAAGAGGGAAATGCGTAAGTAACTGTTATGGAAATAATGGCCTACCTCATGCCATTTCCCTGTAAACAATTTAAATAATTTATGAGTAACTAGTCTAATTTTTAGCGACACCTTGCCACAAATCTATGAAATGTGCATGAAAGGGAATAGTGATGACTTCATAATGAACCACGGATATATTTGAGACTTGTTAACCAGAACGTGAAAAGAATAATATTTAGCCTATATCTGTCAGGCAGGATAACAACAATTGTACATTTTCCTTATCTTCCATTGGCGCATGTTTTGTCTGGCAAGTTTGTCGTGAGTGGAGATAATTGTGAAAAGTCAGGTAGACGGGGTTGATGGAACGGACTAGAGATAAATTAATGTAGCATAACTGACAATGTATGAAACATATTTGCCGTGAGAGCTGAAGCCAATGCACATACCATTGTAACAAGCGAAAGTATTTATGTTATCGTTAAACTGGATATATGATAACTTACCCTTTATGCTCGCATACTGATAACGTGCATGTTGCGGTAAGAGGACGTTCACTTCTAAATCCCTCGCCATGTGGTCGCCATTTCTGACTCCGAATTCAATAACAGTTGCGCGTGCATCACCGTACACGATAACAGACGCTCCTTCCGGTCCTAACAGTGTGCCATCATACACTGAGACGTCAGTCATACATGGTTCATCATCTTTGCACGTTAAAACTATTTTGGACTGAATAAAGAGAAAGATGAATAGTCTGTCATTTGAAATATTTGAGAAAATGTATAATTTGTGCATCCTGAATGTAAATGTTTTGGTTCCGAGCAAAAATATTAGAAATTTTTCATCCTAGAAAAAATTGTTTTTACACGACAGGCTGATCAGTGATCTTTGTCTTCGTTGGTTAAAATACTCTTTCGTCATCTGTATATCAAAATATCTTGATTATAAATGAAGCCAATATTACCTTTGCGCCTATTTTCCTTTTAGAAGTAGAACTGGTAGATTTGTTTATAATATAGATGTTTATATAATACAAAAAGTTTATAATATAGGAAAAAGGGATAAATTTTCAAAAGAGACTAAAGATCTTTACTTTGGCTTCAAGCTCTGAGTTTCCATGTTTACACAGTAAAGGCCCTGGGCTGCCTCGGTTGCTATCACGTGATAAAGTGTATCTTACTATGACAACAAAAGGTATAGGGAAAACTGATGGTCCTTTCTGAAATAAAAAAAAAATCATTTAATACACGTTGAAAATAATAATATATTTGGCTAAAAATTAAATATACCAATGAATATAGAATATAGTATGTACCCGTACAAGCGCGCTTGAAAGGTCATGTAAAGTTCTATGTGATTTTTTATTAAAAAATTAAAGAAATTAGCAATATTTAGGTACCATGGTACAAAGACCTCTGTTAGTATATTTAACAACAATTTCGCATGTTTCTTGTTGTCCTAATATAGAGTATATGTACGCAAACAAGAAAATGCTTGGTTTAATTATATAGAGTTATATATCCACCCATGGAAAAACAAACTGATTAACCCTTAAAAACCATCCGAATGCAAAAAATGTACAGACAATTAAAAAAGAAAGTGTTTTCTTACGGTTATATAGAGCGGGATGTTCAAGGTCGCTGACTGGCCGATGCGGACAGTGACGTCATCGGACCTTTCATGTCCCCCTGTACTCGTTCGTATAAGTGAGGAATTGGTCAAGATGGACACTGTGAGATCTGTGAAATGCGCAATTAAAAGTTAATACATACATTGTGTGTAGGTGTGTGCCTTTTATCATATATATTCTTTATCCATGTTAGTTAATTCAGGGGGTCACCAAATCGAAATTTGAGTGCTAAATGAAAATTAAAAATTATTTATGCGTTAATTATGTTATTTAAAATATCTGACGTTTATGTCCTTTTGGGAGAGATTTATAAATTACATTAATCAGAACACTCATACACGCTTTACAGTATTGCACTCAAAGCAGGCTGTACAATCTAATGTTCAACGGAGTCGTGTTTCTTACGGAGACACAAGTCATGGAATTTACTCTTTACTCACTGACTTCGTCCACGTTGTCCTTCAGGTACTGTAAACTTATATTGAAAGATGACACAACGACTGTTGCCCCCTCTCCTGCCAGAGTCTCTGACGTTACGTTTATGGTTTCCGGAAGATCCATCCGAGGCTCGAGGAAAATGACTGGCCGAGTTTTATATAGGACGACCTTGTTGCTCTGGTAGGCACCAATTACCAAACCTATACCAGGCGAAATTTAAAGGAATTTCGAAATAACTATTAAACTTGTAAGGGCAGAAAGGTCAGGTAATTTAAACTATCTCTACCCTTAAAGTAATCCGAATATCTGCCTCACCTTTAAATATCGCATTTGAAGAAACGAAATGGCTTATTTCAGGTTTTCTTACAAAATCTTAAAAGGCGGCATAAGTTGTATAACAGAATGGCTGAGTAAAGTGTCTAAAAGAGGAGTAACAAGTTAATTTTGTAATAATATGTATGGATCTAAATGGGTAGTCAAACTAAGGTCAAAGGGCCTTATGTTAAGTTCTATTTTTATTATTCTCGCAAATTCCATAACGAGACTACAGTGAAATTCCGCGGCCATTCTGAGTCAATATTAACTGACTTTGTGGGAAAATGTCCCTAAAAATCATTGGGCAATCCCTTTAATGAACACCTAGTC
Organism: Sipunculus nudus; assembly: GCA_026874595.1. NCBI lineage: Eukaryota > Metazoa > Annelida > Sipuncula > Golfingiida > Sipunculidae > Sipunculus > Sipunculus nudus. Next base: position 66,098,191 of record CM049319.1, on the reverse strand, counting down.
TAAATTAAATTTACAAATAGAAGTACGTTACCTTTGACCTCTTTCGCACCCTTTGTCTCTTGTTGGCCTGTTGTATCATTCAACAGAATGGCTGAAGCATGTCCGAATGAAAACAGATTTTGGCCGCTAGGTGGCATGAGTTTCTGACTGGGAAAATCGCCCACCCCGGTCGGTCCTCCATTGTACACATACACAGCGCCACCTTGCGGTTCGTGTGGGGCACCAATGAGCACGTCTGAAAAAAATTTAAAAAAGCTTTTTCTCTTATTTAACTGCAGACTCAAATAATGCTTAATCGTGAGCTTTCAATCTTCTTATAGGGATATTGTAGATCTAGACAGACAAAATGTATGATAAACCAGACTCAAGTGTTCGGTGCTTATCAGTATTCGTAAATATATTATCAATTAAATCAATACGTGATCTAATATGCAGATGCAGGGTTGGGGCCATAACATTGAAAAGTAATCATTACAATTACAATTACATCCAAAAATCCAAATTACATTTACAATTACAAATTACTTAAATTTTACAAAGTAATGTTTACATTACATTTACTTTTAAAATTAATTAATTACCTTCAATTACTTGACAAAAAATATGATGCACAGAGGCATGGTTCATGTAAAGTATCATTCATGGCAGAAAGGCCTACTGATTAAATTTATAAAAGGAAAAACTGCAAACAAAACATATCCAGTCTAGTGTCATATATTAAAGTGAACAATATCTATACTAATGATTATATATCATTTCATAATTTTCATATTTTCACATTTCTATTATGGAAAGGCAAAACTTGCTGTCATCATAATATATGATCACTGCGTGTATTGTTTATAGTATCAGATATTGAAAAATTTGCTGAATTAGTATTATGACACAAAATAGAAATATCTGAAAGCACATATGGATAAACTTTATTTTAAACATGTTATCTTGAAATCATTTGTACAAAAAAATTCATCTAATATTCTTTTATCACGTATTATCCTTTGACAGACAAAATGGGTTGCCTCTTGATAACCCTGGCATGTGCCAAATAGAGCACATGTGGAAATAATCGTTGGTTCAAACCTTTGATGATAGAAAAAACGTCATTCATGCAAACATTTCATGTGTATAGATCATATCAATATATTCATGCTGAATATATAATATGAAATTATTTATAGGAAAAGATAATGAAAATCCAGTGCATTCACTATAATTAGCTTCTTATGTATGACATGTAGTCAAACAAGTATTCACTGCCCAGAGTCTCCGGGCACAGGAAAACGTGGAGACTGTTCAAATGTTAGAGCCAGCCGACTGAGGGCCCTGCTATTTTGATATCTATGTCCATTTACCTCTTTGGCTATTGACTTGAGGTAATTCTGACTAATAGGCCTATCAGCCTTCCTAGATCATTGCCCCTCTTTTGATCCTGTGACTCTCTCAGTCCCAGCTAATTAGCAGATAAACACTGATGTAATCAGATCAGTATGAGCATGTTCCAGTCTCCATTTCAGTGAAAGTGTGAAATGTAGCTACCCCACACTTGTTGTAGTGTAGCTCCGGACAGTACATTATGGAAGCTTGCTACTTTATCTACTTTGCAGTGGAAGCATTTGCAAAAAAAGGCCAGTATTACTTATTAGGCATACTAATTACCATACTTAGTACATACATGGGTATTATTTATTTAATAATCATAGCTTACAATCCTTACCCAAGAGTGTTTTTATAAACAGTGAAAAGGAATGAGGTATATGGTACGGTGCTCTGTCATAAATTTTTGGAAAGTAATCGGAAAGCAATTGAAAAGTAATTGAAATTACATCTATTTTTACCCTTGTAATCATTACAATTACAATTACATGTACTTGAAATTGTTCAATTACAAATTACATTCAATTACTTGAGAATTTGTTATTAATTACAGGTAATACAATCACACATTACAATTATCCCAACCCTGATTATATGACAGTTGATAAAAAATTTAGTACTTAAAGATTGATATTTTAAAAGTAAAAATACAAGGAGGATTTCCTTAAACGTTTATTCTTTATTACATGTATTTGAATAAAAATTTGAAATGCCATCATACACCGAGTGGTGGAAGCAAATAATGAACCTTGTGACTGTGGTGTAGAATATATCTCAAATATTTTGCATTATTTAAGTCTAAGCTGATCGAGCCTATGTAGGTCGAGCTGGTGTATTGCCCGCCCGTTAGAATACGTGAGCCATCCTTCATCGAAGCGAATCGGGTTACATTTATCGTAATTGAATAAGCATTGTCAAACAGAAAGTCGGCACTTTCTATAACTTTATTTAAGCTATTTAAGCTATGGATACAAAAATGATGAAAATATTTTGAAATATTGATTATTTACTCTATAATCAAATATGAAATAAATTAATATATATGACCAAAATGTGGTAAGGTATTTTTTTTCTGCATTTGCTATCTGAATGAAAAAAAATGTCAATTCAATTTCTCTGATTTGTTATTTCGTATGTATATTTGGTGTCATACCATTGAAGCCGTCGTTGTCCAAATCGCCAGAACAGACGATCATTGTCCCCAAGCGACCTCTGGTGACTTTTCCCGATATCACTTTTCTTTGTACAAATTGCGACTGGTTAATAGAAAGAAAATCATTGATAACCAAAATTGTCCCAGATATTAAATTAATATATAAATATTAATTATATAATTAATATATAAATATAAATTTAAAGAGTATGTAAATCCTTAATATAAACAGTATATTGTAATCATAATTGCCCGTTATAATGTACAGATGAGCAGCTAATAAGAATCAGGCGGTCAAAACATAAATTCTTAACAAGCGGATGAACTAAAGTAATTATTGCTACAAGAGGTACAGACCGTTTTAAATCCACATACCGTTATATCTGAAAAATTAAAGACATATACACGCCCCTCCTCCATTTCTTTGGTTTTGTACAGTGGCGCCCCCACCAGGAGTTCATCGAGACCATCTCCATCTAAGTCACAAGCAACCACCTTGGCTCCAAAATTGCTCCCTGTCTGAAAAAGAAAAGAACGGCAGTAGCCTTCTGTAGTTCAGATGGTGATAATATTGCACTATATTATTCGAAACAGTCATCGTGAATGACGGAATGATAAAAGGGCCCTTTTTTCCATATTAGTATGTTAAATGTACATGAATATAGTGTTTTTTCCGTAAAATAATATGGTATCTGTCAGTATCTAGTTGTAGAACAGTTTGCTTATTCCTGTAAAGAAGTAAAAAAAAAAACAAACTTGCACTGATTGCGACCAGTGGTGGAAAATATAATCATAGCGCGCACGCCATCTGTTGGCCATACCGCGCGACTGACCTTTCACCGCCTGTGCGGCCGTAACCGTACATGACATGTTACACAAGTCATATCAGGTAATAAGCCTGGTATGTTATCATAACGCCTTCCTGATTACGTGTTTTATATGCACTGGCATAAGATTAGGCAAGACATCATAATATGTCGTTGATACAAGAGAGCTAATATCTTAGGTTCTATTCGGCTTTCATCGTTCTCGCTTTGAGGCGCTGATCGGGATCGAACCCGTGACCTGCAACTCCGGGAGCCCAGCGCCTTAACAAATATTTTTTATTTATTTACACATATAATTACCAGGATGGCCCATTAAGCATGTTCAGATGTTTTTCAGAGGGATCATGGAAATATCACAGTGAAATATGCATTACATGCCACTTGCCGTTTGTGGTGTATTGTATACAGGTTACGTGCAGCCATGCCTAAAAGTAACAGGGACTTCACCAGATAAACACTTGAAAACTAAAAGATTTATAAAATAGTAATATCACTATTATGCGGTAATCCAACCTAGCTGAATGATTAGTGGAAAGTCAAGATTAGTCGGGGCATCAATACTTTTTTGCAAGCGGGAATGGTCAATGTAATAATCCCTCCCCCCCCCCCCCCCCCCGAATTTTCAGGGAATAATATTTATATATTGAAAATAGATATATTAATAAAAAGAATGATAGAATTCGGTTCCATTAATAAGTTAACTATTAAATATTTTATATCTAAACCGGGTTTATAAATATAGAATTAAGTTGTACCATAAATATTATAACTTCTTTTTTAAAACCTTGTACTTAATTATAATATATTTAAAATGTATCACACAGACAATAAAAGATGTATATTTAAATATATTGTTATGAAAGATATATATATATATATATATATATATATATATATATATATATATATATATATATATATAAAACTTTGATTTCCCTCCCACGCCTGCGAGTGATCCCTAACTTTTGATGATGAATTGACTCCACTGAGATCCGTGTTATTATTTTCAGGATCATGTTAATGTCTGTACGTCTGTATTAAAACAGAATAAAAAAATCTGTCACCTAACCGAGAATGTTTGGCATTTGAAGGAATATGTGGCAACATCCAGGAAGCTTTCCATTTCATAATTATTTTAATGATTTATGTGTTTATCACACAAAACATTATGAATTAGGGGTTTGATTTGGTTTTCTGCGTTTGTTTGAAACTGTGGCGGCTCAATATTGCTGATAAAGGTACACAGATCACAGTAACGAATGTGGTCTTACTCCAACTCCTCAAGCAGACCTCCCTCTGCCTCAAAACCGACGCGTAATTAGTTAATTAATTATGCACCGCAGCATGAGCTAACCACAAAACCAGAAAGGTCAGATGAGGTGACTTCTGTAGCGTAACTCACTCTCAAACAATAACTGCACAGTGTGTATGTTTTATACAACTTCATTCTTCTATATGTAATTTTAGAAATTATCTATACAGTGCAACCCCTTTATAGCGGACAGTCACGTGTCCGGGAAATTTGCCCTTAACAAGAAATATAAGCAGAGGGTCGGGCCTGTCGCGGCCAGATGTCCGAGATCCATGCGTGAGACACAAACATCTGTGGAAGACTGTATTGTTTCCTGTATTGTTAGGTTTGAAGTAAAATATGTAACATGTATAGCTGCATGTCGTTTTTTATATAAATAATATTTGTTTGTAAAACATTGTTAATGTTATTTTGTAATAGAAAAAGAAAAAAATAGATTCTACGAATCTACGTTCTTATTTAATGTGAAAAAAACGTAAATAGCAATTTATTGTTTTATTTAGTATTTACTTTGAAATGAGGCTACTGTTATTAATTGTTCCTTGAACGTCACTATTAGTCGGGGAAATTTTTCTGACATTAACTGAAAGCGACTCGACTTGCATGCGTAGCACATTTCAAATAATTCCGTCAAATTTCTTTATTACTACTTTTTTCGTGATCATAAAATAATTGTTGATTAATTCTAATGATTTTTTATATCTTGTCTCATTTCTGTGAACATCCTTCAACGTTCACGAAATAATAAAGACGAATAAATGCGCTCCATGATCGGTCCGATTGGTCCGCTACACTACCGACGATTCATATATTGCATGTAGGTAACAATTTCTAACGTCAAAAACATACATTATAAATTTAGCATGAGATTTTTTGAGTAGAAGCTGGAATAGTCTATTTCATCTTGTGGTACCTTTTCATTACTCATGAATTTGAGAATTTGAGACTATTTTACTCATAGTGATCCTTTGTTAATTACATCCGCCACGAGGGTATGCGTTCATTTCTGTTCGGTGTATGTTTGTGTCTGTTTGTGTGTGTTTTATCACAGAAAAACTCACACATTCCTGAAAGGAATCTCATGAAATATTAAGGGTATTTCGGGAATGGGTCAATGGAGGATCTTGGCGTGGATCCGGCATATGATCCGGTTTCAAAAATGTCATAAAAAATATTGACAAATGTACATATTTCCACGTATAAGCTGGGAACATTGGCGAATGAGTGATACAAGCACGGTTTTAGGATATTTAGGACAGGGATCCCTCCACATTGAATTGCTTAGAATGCATAATTCTGGTTTGTAATCATTCAATTTTAACAATTATAATTTATTGTTTCAAATCGGTAACCATGAGTAATAGATATACGCGCAAGGCTTATCAACCAAAAATATCTTTTATCAAAATGTATTTACACAATATATCTTGCTGCCAATTTCAGAAGCAGTATACCAGTTTTACACATTTTACAAAACTACACTTGTTCTTCGACAACGATTTCCTTCTAAAACCATGAACAGATCATATTTAATATCCTGTTAAGTCAAGGTTCGTGACTATGGTTTTATCATAGAATCAATATGTAAACTTCACTAGATGTTTGCAATTGGCAAGCGACCACCGGAAGCTATCCGACGCCAGTTACTAAGCGATAATTGGGAATCAACTATAGAATGTACGAACTTTAGTCTAGGTAAAAATTAATATCGGGGGAAATCTGTCACATATGACTAATATTGTGCCCAAAGGTCATTTTGTGAAAGCCGTATTTGAGATGTAGCGCACAGGCAGACGAAAGTAATTCATGATGTCTCACTTACGTGTCATTCTGGGAGAATGACCAGGGCTGTAGCCTGACCCAAATGGCGGGGGGGGGGGGGGGGGGGGGGGGGCAGTAAGCTGAGCGAGGGGGGAAGCCCCCGAGGGAGGAGGGTTTGGGAGGGGGTGTCTCCCTCCCACGTTTCGGAAAATATTGAAACACTGTATGTATACTAATAGGCCTACATTCTGGTGCATTTTGGCTGTCATTTATTATACAACGCAGTTGCCCCCCTCCCCCCCCCCCTCCCCCCCTTGAGGCCACGGCCCCGATGAATGAAATATTTTCATAGGTAACCCACATAGTGTCATTTTTATGAGTTTGGTCTCTATTTGCTATACTTGACCGTGCCACGTTTGTGGGGATATTTATTAGCTGTCATGATTTTATTGTCACTCACCTGTTCTACTTTTGGGAGAATATGAGTTTTCTTCCCTGTACGCGAGGAAGCAGCGTACACCTGGAACACATTTTTACTATAACATTAAATTGTAACCTCACCTTCTGCCTACAATTACAAGCCTTTGATATAATTCATTATCAAAATGGTTAATTATCAAAACTCAAAGAGATGAATGACTTAATCGATTATACTCTTACTAAATGAAAAGCTGACAGGTGTAACTGTAACTAGCTCTTAAAAAAGTATTACCTGGTTCCTCATCAGCTAAACTTGGAGATTGCGATATATCATGTGAAGAGTTTAATGAGTATTTCAGTACCATAGGTGATATATTAGCGGTAAATTTTAAGGCATCCGAAACCCGCCAAGTTCGGTCGTTGAATATTACAGAGTCCCGTTTCAAATTATCTATATTACTATCGCAGGATATACAGAAAGATTTACTTGCACTTCCACCTAAACACACTCTGGATATAATCGATATGGACATCACATTACTCCAAATGGCTCCGCAGCTCATTAGTCCTATGTTATGTTATCTATTTAATCTATCACTATATAACGCCACGTACCCGCTTGACTGGAAAACAGCTCGAATTACTCAAGTATATAAAGGAAAAGGCGATAAAGCAAATAAGAGTAATTACAGACCCATATCGATAATACCTCACGTTGCGAAACTATTTGAAAAAGCTGTACAAAGGCAACTAATCAGGTTTATCATAAATAGCAATAATATTTCAGAAAGTCAGCACGCATATCTGCCTGGAAAATCTACTGTAACAGCTCTTAGTAAATTTTCAAATGACGTATATAAAACTATGGATCAGGGTAAAGTTACTGCTGCTTGTTTTTTCGACCTAACCAAAGGATTTGATACCATAAATCATAAAAGATTATTGGAAAAGTTGTTCGTTTTTGGTTTTGATAAGAAAACAGTTGCCTGGTTTCAATCTTACCTCCATGATCGCCTACAGATCGTAAAATACAATAACAATCTATCCAATGCTGCTGTTGTTAATGTAGGTGTACCTCAGGGTACGGTTCTCGGCCCAATTCTATTTTTGATATATATAAATGATCTTCCAAATGTGCTAAATACTGATGGTATTGTAATGTACGCTGATGATGTCACTTTATATTGCCATGGTAAAAATGTTGTAGAAGCTGAGATTAAATTACAGCGAGTAGTAAATCAAGTGACCACCTGGTACGACGAAAACCTGCTTACTCTGAATTATAATAAATCTAATGTTATGCTACTTGGAAATCTTCATAGAATTGCTGATCACAAACTCAAGATATCAATATTAGATACAACATTACTTTGTTCTAATAAGATTAATCTACTTGGCGTTATAATAGATGCTAATTTATCCTGGAAACCACATGTTCACTCTCTATCCAAAAAACTATCTCAAAAGATAGGAGTTCTTTACCGAATATCAAGCTATCTGTTTTTGCAATCTCTTACTAAGGTTTATGCAACTATAATTCAGCCTCATATTGACTATGCCCTAGGCATTTGGGGTTGTTCATTATTGTCTACCAATGATACGGTACAGAAAATACAAAACAGAGCTGCCCGCATTATATCCAAAAACTATGACAGAAATGTTGATTCTATAACCATAGTAAATGAACTGGGTTGGTTGAATATACGTCAACGCTATATGTATTCTGTTGCAGTACTTATGTATAAATGTGTTTGTTCAATAGCTCCTGGTTTACAAGAGAATAATTTTCACTTTGTCAATGAAGCTCACAATCATCAAACCCGAGCTGCTGTGAGCAATGATTTAGTCGTTCCTAAACCTCGAACAAACTATCTGAAAAAATCTTTACTATATATGGGGCCAAAAATATGGAATAGTTTATCAAATGAATCTAAGTCAGCCATAACTTGTGCATCTTTTAAGAGACGACTCAAATTGGAAATTTTAGCAACTGTATGTTCTATATGACACATGTTATATTTGCATAAATTTGCGTTTTATACATGTAGCACTCATTCTTCTATCATTTCATAGATCATACAATAACTGTAAATTAATTTCATACGTATTTAACTGAATCTAACAATGATCAGGTCCATAAATGCTAGAGATTATTGTAATATTATTGGTTCGTATGCCTCGCATATTTGCATGTATATATATACTGATCTAATGTGATATTTTAGTTTACTCTTTCTGTCTATAGATGTATATATTGATATACTTTCTTAACTCTCTTAATATGCTTTTATGATTTGAGTCCATATGTTCATGTTTATATTTTTAGTCATGGTATTATTTTATGCATTGTATTGATAGTTTAGTCATTGTATGTTTTATATGTACTGATACAGGGCACCAAGTAAGACCAGTTTAATTTAAACTGATTGGTTTTCCCTGTATAAACATAATGTAAATAAAATAAAATAAAATAAAAAATAAACTGCGGTACCATATAACGTTAAATCCAACAAAGTGTAGTATTTTGTATTTTATCATTATTTTTACTAGGGGTGACTTTTGGATAAAATCTGGTCAGATTTATACACCGTATATCATGAGTTATAACGTCTACCTTCCCTCTGTTGTTCCATTTTGGTGCTGAAAGGACTCGTAGTGGAGGACCGGCGTTTTCAAACTTCCCGGAAGTGACGTCAAATCCTGAAATTCACGTAATAATAATTTAAATAGGAATTTTTAGAACTCTACACTGGTAAAGATACAATTAATTATTATTAACTGTTATTAGCCTTATCAACATCACCCAACCGCCGCCGTCATCTTCTTCATTCTTTATCATCATCAGTATTATTATTGTTATTATTACTATTATTATTATCATCATCATCATCTGTGCTGTCGTTTTTGTAAATAAATAAGTCTTACCTGTAAGTGGTTCACCTGAAGTTGGTGGAGACAGGTAGATTAGGTTAATCCTGTATTCATCCTCTTTACGTTGGATTTCTTGTGCAACACCAGCTAATAAGACAATAAATCACGTCTGTGCTATCTTACTTAAAGAAGAATTATATAGTTACATAAGTGTCCATATATGGTCATGCAATAAAGTCTTACATCCAGAGTACCGGTAAATTAATAGTTTTTTTTTTCAAAATAGAAAAAAAACACCTCTGGGCTGTGTACGTACCTTTCTCTTGTCCCCTTGGAATACCAATTAGTAGATTTGGCGATTCCTAAATTATAAAGATAAATGTCATGATCAAGGATTGTGTGTACAAAAGGGAAAACATGTGTAAAAATGTTTTAACAAAATCGATGTCCTGCTACACAACAAAAATTATGAGAGTATTCGTCATAAGACAGTGAGAAAGCTTTCTAAATTGTGGAAAAATATATCACTGCGTAAGTGTGAAATAAATGTATATTTTTATCAGTTTTTAGTCCTCACTATCGAATCCCGATGCAAATCAAACTGGTTCATGCTGACTGATTCGAGTTTGAATCCTTTAAAAAACGAGCCCAAGTCCGAATCCTGGTCCAATAAAAAATATATTTGCAAACCGTAATGAAAATCTAAGACAGTCATTAATGTGTTAAGGTTAAATGACATTTAACTAGATTTCCATCCTATTTTTGGAAATTCAGGAGAGGATTAAGTAGGCCTATGGACTAATCTAATGCGACGTGAAATAATCTGTCAATATTTTGTATAAATCTTACTCTTTGTGGCGTGTTTTGCTATCTTCATGTTAATCCTTTGATGAAATAGTTTTTTTTGTTTTTTTTTTTTTTTTTTTTTTTGGCTGCTGGACTCGAGATGAACTCGGCTTGATTTCTCGAGTCCTAACCACCGAGTACAGGTCCGAGTCCTTGAAAACCGGTGTCCTACACCACACTGATGTGTATTGGACAAATGCACATGCATGGCCTGCGAGCACATACTTTACTTCAGTGTCAAAATAATTGTACTCGCGCTCCCTCTTTTTCCACAGATAAAATACTGGATCTAGAAATATGCACGCTCAATGCCGACAAAAAACACTGGATTTTGCCTACTCCCTGTACTACGAGAGTTAAGAATCATTTCTAAGATATTGATTTCGCTACGTTCGCAGCTTCAGTTCAAAGGCCCTTGAATCCTCATATTCCCTTATTTGTTTCCTATAATTATGTAATGAATCAATTTTTGTAACATATCGCTTTGTTTTTTATTTCTGTTATGGTTGGTTGTCCAGCGTAATAAACTTATCTGTGAATATTGTACAAATATGTTGTTTAGTCTGAAATACGAATAATATATTCAATTGTGAATTATAATGTATAATGTATATAGGAAGCTGTAAAATTGAATGTGTTTTTAGGAAACATTTATATTCAAAACACTTATGCTGAATATATAATCCCTTTAAATCATGTAAAAATAAACCACACAAAACAAAAATAGATGAGTACGGAGTCCTGTTGAGCTGTTAAATTGAATTTTACTATTTCCATATTTCTGTTTTCTTATTGAGCATTTCCCACTTGCCGCATGGAGCCATGCCCCCCCCCCCCCCCCCCCCCCCGTTCAACCATATCAAAAGATCATGCCAATATGAACACTGTTGATATAATTTTCTCCAACTACAGACAAGAGACACTGCTATGGGGAATCTTCATTATGAAATTATAAAAAATAATGTCAACAAATGAGAAATGGGCCATTTATATATTACCGTCCCTTTCACTATCATTTCTTTAGTAAAGTTACATACAGACACAGAGAGGTCTAACCCCTGGACTTTTTCGGTCATTTGTCATGATTTTAACTGAAATCTACGGAGCCCCTTAAATGACATACGTGATATTTTTTTTTCCGGGTAAACATCGCGTTCCTTCGCGATCTTTTCGCGCTCCCTCGCTATCTTTTCGCGTTCCCTCGCGATCTTTTCGCGTCCCCTCGCGATCTTTTCGCGTTCCCTCGCGATCTTTTCGCGTTCTCTCGCGATCTTTTCGCGTTCCCTCGCGATCTTTTCGCTATCTTTTCGCGTTCCCTCGCGATCTTTTCGCGTTCCCTCGCGATCTTACAAATGATCACTAGGCTGGTTCCCTGTTCCCCTATATCCAGCATACAACATCTAGCTTACAAAAAAATTGGACGCGGGAACCAGAACAACAGTTATCTGTGTCTTTAACCCTACCAAGCTCCACCTCTTAGATATACCGATGTCAGGTTAACAAAGTGATACTTGAATAAGAGAGATTAGACCTATTGCCATGTTTCTGATATATGTTATCTATTCCCCTTTTATTCATTTTTAAATTTTTTGCAGACCTCTTTTTATTTTTTTAGCAAATAGATTATCAAATTATTCATTTCTATCTCATTGTTTATAAGCAGTCAGACCCAACAACGGATCAACAACGTCAACCTGGAACAGGCCCATATCCCGATGTAATTTATTGAAATTGATAATATTTTTCACGTCAGTTATTGGTTCAGACCCATTTTAAGATGGGACAGGCAAAATTACCAATCAACAATATCAACTTTGCACATGCCCATCTCCCTATGTTCAATTACTGATATTGGTAATATTTTCTACACATTTGTTATCTATAAAATAAGAAAAAAAATACAAAAAAATACACATATATAAATTTATTTAAATTTATTTAAAAAATAAAAATTAAAATCATTGTACAAGGTATAGAACCTTTGCAGGTTTATACCTTTCCACCCATAATACCATAAAATATACAAATTATAATACTCTTAGATAAGAAACTATTATTTATTTCATCTTTTTTTCTTTCCTTTAATTCAAAGCTGTAGGAATGCATCGGCAGATGATGATCGGATATTGGGTCGGTCCTTCTTAAGATCGGAAGATGGCGCCAAACATTTATATATTTATATTAACACACAAAAGAAAAAACTTAAATGCGCAATTTAAGAACTTTATTTTTAATCATACCCAGTAATTATGAAATTTCTGGATCCCCCGCTGGTTTGAATTTATCATTCTGAAATGTTCTGAACTTTTTGATGTCCTAAGTTGTGCTATATAATCATAATACAAGATATGAAAGGTGCGACGCGAAAGAGACCGATTTGTGCTCAGACGGACAAGGGGTGACCACTTATGCTCTGATGACCTATGGTCAACTGAACTAAAAAAAAAATGCATGTATTGTCCAAGAAGCATGCGGAAGGTCCAATTTGGTTTGGTCAGGTTCACTGAAATGTTTTTACTTCACCAATTAATTCTGTTTTACGTTAACGGCTAGGGAAATCTGTTACATTATCGTTTGATTTCGCATTACATTATTGGTTAGTGATACGTTATCGGTCATTTATTTATTACGTTATCAGTTGGTTTTACATAATCAGTTGTAACAGTCCCATAATTATTTTGGTAGTTCTACAGAAGGCCTTAGGCCACATCTGTTCTTCTTCTTCTGATACTAAATATTAGTATGCAGATATTCCAGTGTCCATAGGGTTATTTACCCAGGATCATTTTTATACCCACCTTGTCTCATTAATGTATTTTTGTAAATGTGGTTCTCCATTAAGAAACAGAAATATTTAACTTATTTGCCGACCCCACATCAGTCAATACAAAACCAGAAGTGTGCCCTGGGAGGACCAACACATTCTTCCATTGCCTGTCGATAAACAAATGAAGCATACAACCGACCTTTAGAGAATGAGAATAAAAACTGCTTATTTTGATATCTGGGCCCTGTTTCTTGACTTTTAATTAGTACGTGCCAGGTTGACATTTTCCTGGATTGTTGTGCCTCCTTTCGAGTTTGACATTTGCAAACTTTACCATATTAATATTGGCATTTGCAATTACTATTTTATTAAAGATTTTCTTGGTGGAGGTAACCGCCACCATTTTCAATATTTTAATATTTAAATCTGCAGAATTCCATTCCGTTTTCGGATTACGTGACACGGCATTATCGCACGCGTTCTCTGAATTTTTTTTTTCCTGGCGGTAACCAGGCCCGGTGGCCACTGCACTTGCGAGCCCTGGGTGCGTAATCTATCCCATTGCTGGGTCGAACCCCCGAAGCAGGGCCGGCGAGCACGATCTTCCCATTAAGTCTTTTTTAGTCTCTTACACCATCTCCAGAGAAATATTACTCACAAACCATCAATTATTAATAATGGTTATCATTTTGTTTTTATGGAATTATTTTATGGAATTATTTTATGCGAATTTTTAATAGAGAATCATTTGTTAACTTTTCCGCAATTTTAAATGAAGAAATATTAGAAGAAAAGATGATAAATATATGATAAGAATGCCTGAAAATGTATGTATGTTCTAAGATGACATTATTGTTATATATAATCGGGATATGTGATATATCGTGTTTCTGTAATAAAATCATAAGACCAACAACAAAGGCGTCATTTCTATATAGCAGATCTAATAATTTTAAGACATACCGATTATTATAAATACCGGTTCGACATATCTCCGGGTGGTAGAGGACCCATAATAATAAATAGCAGATATATGGGGCATGAGGCATACATATATATGTATATATATATATATATATATATATATATATAGTTTTGACAGTGGAAGTATCAATTTTCCAAGATAACTGTGTTAAGTATTTGATAGAATCTGACCTAATATTAATTTCATGTCAGGTAAAAGAAAAAGATATAAAATATTAAAGAAAACATTTATATATATATATATATATATATATATATATATATTTATATATATATATCAGACCATTTGAGATCATCCTGAATAATTGTAGCAAGGTACTTATAATTATTAACAATCTTAACTCCAACATTGTTGATACACACTTAAATTATCACTTGCCTATTAGGCAATTCATTGTCATCACAAATGAGTCCTAAGGTCACTGTGTCATCTGTATATTTCATCATTTCACTAATCTAAACTTATTCAAGCATCGTTGTGTATAACCTGACATCGAGCGTATATCTTTTTGGAGCGTTGTGGTGTTAAAGACACAGAGAACGAGACACAGTAAACTGCTACTGGTTCCCGCGTCCATTTATTTGCATGTATGCCAGATTTATTGGAGCAGGGAACCCGCCTAGCCGAACAGATCGCGAGGGAACGTGAAAAGACCGCGAGGGAACGTGAAAAGATCGCGAGGGAACGCGAAATTATCGCGAAGGAACGCGAAAAGATCGCGAGGGAACGCGAAAAGATAGCGAGGGAACGCGAAATTATCGCGAGGGAACGCGAAAAGATCGCGAGGGAACGCGAAAAGATAGCGAGGGAACGCGAAATTATCGCGAATGAACGCGAAAAGATCGCGAGGGAACGCGAAAAGATCGCGAGGGAACGCGAAAAGATCGCGAGAGAACGCGATATTAACCCAGAAAAAAATAACACGTATGTCAGGGCTCCATAGAAATCTAAGAGTTAATAAATGACGCATTTCACACAAATTATTTTAGATTGCAATAATTGAAACTGTAAAAGCCATTTTTGAATCCATTCTTAATTTTTATTATTCTGTGGAAACTGTTTATCATGGTTTGAATTTGTTTGGAATATATACATATATATATACCTGCTAACCAGGTAAACCCAAAATCCGCCCTCCCCCCCCCCCCCCCCGAATCCTTGATAGGCCCCTGTTAATAAAGATATTTAGATTGAAAAGATATATATGTATAGCAATTCGTGGAACTGGAAAGAGAAACCGAAATAACTGCAAAAGAGCCATTATATATATATATATATATATATAAATATATATATATATATATATATATATATATATATAACTCTGAAGAAAAAACAACACTGTAAATTCACAACTGTCTGTTTCACGGAATGCGATCCGATCATCATGTGAAAGTGGATTCTAACCACTTTCACCTGATGATCGGGTCGCATCCCGTGAAACAGACTGTTGTGAATTTACAGTGTTGTTTTTTCTTCAGAGTTATACCGCTCTGTATGGCCTAGTCTGTAGGCCATAGAGCACTTTACATCGGAGGGTAACACTACCTTATATATATATATAGTGTGTTTGAGTGAATGTATGTGCACCATTTGCTCACCAGGTAAATCCAAAATCCGCCGCCCCCCCCCCCCCCCCCGAATCCTGGATATAGGCCCCTGTTAATACAGGTATCTAAATTGAATGGATATATATTTAGCAATTCGTGGAATTGGAAAGAGAAAACGAAATAACTGCAAAATGAAAGAGTTGCAAAAGAGCCATTATCAGACACAGGGAGCACGATCCGAGAACAAGATAGCTCTCACAGAGCGCAGGCATCCACCTTCGTCAGTAAATACTGCATTTATAATAAAACAAACAAGTGAACATATGTACCACTTTCTAAATGCAATTAATAATGCCTTGTAAACATTTATGTTTTATATAATAATCTATACTGTGTGTATATGTATGTGTAAATTCATATTTTAACATTTGGGTTATTTTTTAGCTTTACCATTACAGACGAGTAAAGTTTAAGAAAAATGTATGTATATATGTATATATGTATATATGTATATATATATATATATATATATATATATATATATATATACCTGTGTTATAAGACCACCTGTGGGAAAGATGGTCTACACACATGTGTATTCAGTGTTACCTGTGTAATTAAACCAATCATGGGACTGCCCAAAAGTAGTTTTAATCAATGTGATTGTTTTCCGTTCACTCAAGGTTTGTCTTAACAGACGGGTCGACTTATAGAACAGATGGTCTTTCAGACTTATTCCACTGTGTAGGCATGCATGTTTATATTTATATCTGTTAACTGATAGTCAATAGATGACCCCTGCCTTGACATAGCTGACTGATGTTCCAAAAGCCCCATCTGTTTCCGTCATTTGCTTTGATGACAGCAGCATTCGGCCATGCGTCCTAAGGTCTGCGATTTCCCTGCAACCACCATCCATCCTTGAGTAATTAAGACCGTCATGTTGATATGAAACCTGGAGGCGATGACCGCATGTCTGTGGAGAAAACTCAGCACGGTTAATCTTCAAACTAGCGAAACCTATCTGTCTTCGCTGACATTAAATATTCGGGTCCACATCATGAAATATCATGTCTTAGTCCCCGTTGGCATTTACGCATTGGAGCAGGCTGAGGCAGTATACATTTCGTGTGGTAACTGTGTGGCCGACAGGGCTTTGTTCGAAAGACATTTTCTTGTGTCAAAACGCAAAACTGCACTCGGCACATGCATGTGGAAAATGCGTAGTAATTAAGTGTGTGTATATATATATATGTGTGTGTGTCTTCTAGAAGATCCAGATATTATAATTTTATTTTGTGATATGCATATAATTAAATAACAGCTGTAACAGAATTATCTTTGTCATTTTTTTAACTTGCAATCGCCTTTCGTCTTGGACTTTGTTACCAATAATTTATCTTTACCTCTGAATAAAATTAGGGGTTATTGCAGAATAAAATCTTATGTTCAGTCGAACTTCATGTAAAGTAAAACCTAATGTAACTTTTTAATGCTTAAAGGAGCATTAGTGTTAGATACTGAACCCTATAATACACTAGATATTATATAAAATTAAACTTTGCGCACCACGATGGATCCCTGGCCGTCAGGCCGAGTGATGAGAGCACCTCCTAGAAACTGGTGAGACCTCATTATTTTCTCGCCTGCTTTCGCTTTGAGGTCATCTGCAATAACAAACCATGTTATATTACACCACACTTTATAATTCTACAAGACAATGGGGATCCGTTGGGTCCCATTGCAGAGGAAGGGTATATTGCGGCGTTGTGTGTCCCCAGACCCGTAAGATAGCGAACTCCCCAGAACCGTAAGGTAGCAACGTATGGTGGTTGATACGGAACCAATTATTTATGACTTTGTGGTAAAGGGCCAAGGTGAAGGTCAGCAGTTACGAGGTGGAGAGCGGTGTGATGTTGTGTGACAGACCTGTGCGTAATGCTCTCGGGAATTCAGGTGTGTTCAAGTAGAATGGCTAAATGAGTGTACATTCTGTAAGTTAGGGCATCTGACTAACTCTGATAGGAAAACTGGCCCACATTCATGGCCCGTTTCTGCAGGTTTTCTGGGAAAAACAAAAAGACAGGACAATTTTTTTTTTTTTTGGTGGAGGTAACCGTCTGCACTTTTAATACTGACTTATCTAATTCTTAATCTAAGAATGTACATCTGCAGAGTTTTCATTTCGGTTTTGGACTAAATGACAGGGTGGTAGCACTCGCTTCCTGTCATTTTTATTTTGTATCCTGGTGTCTCCTAGGCCCGGTGTCTACCGCACCTGCGGGTCCTGGGTGTGTAATCATCCCCATTGCTGGGTCATAACACCGAGGAACCACCCAAAGACGCACTCGTATGTGAGTGATACACGGCTGTGGGGCACAGCCTTCCCATTAAGCCTGCAGAGCGCTCACCCTGGGTGGGGGCCGACCGTGAAAAACCTCACCGCCTCGGCTGAGATTCGGACACACGATCTCCCGGCTTTGAGTCCCACGCTCTACCCCTGAGCCACAGAAGCCGTTTCGGACAGGACAATTTTAGTAGTATATAGATTCAACAACCCCCCAGCCACCTTTGACGTTTTCAAAACATACGTGAGTTTGACGGACCAAGAAGAGTCAGAAGGGATCATGGCGGATGACGAAGGACAAAGCCACAGGCTCTCCACGATTCCCTACGGTGCACTAGGGATTATTAACGGATCAACAGGGATGGTCCATAGCGGCCCATACGTGATGATTCATGTCGAGATCCGTGACAGTGCGCTTTAGCAGTGAGTTGTACGTTTTTACCTCTTAAATGATATTATAACATATCTTCATATATTAATAAATAATTCCAAATTAGGTGAATTATTATACAATTCATTTATCTATTTTGTTATTGTGAGATCTAACACTGATATACGAATTATGATACCACTATACCATAGTGATATAATGCTAAATATTATCTGACATACATCCCGTCAATATGCCAAAAGTTATCACAGAACAACCTTTCAAAGAATATGACCACATTGGCGAAAGTCTGCGCTCTCTAGCTGAGCGCTTTTTAGCTAAATATATAGTATGGATAGTGAAAAATCATAAAAGATATTACCCTGGCCATCAGCGACAACTTCCGTGCAAAGTATCTGCTCATTGACCATGGATGACGTCAGGCTGCTGACGTCACACGCAAAGACGCCACCTGGTTCTTCATCTTTCGTGTTATTACGGTAGGAGAAAGAAGGCGTGGCTTTAGGGGCACCAACCAGAACCCTGCGGAAAAACATGAGGAAGTAAAAGACATATGGACAGGATATAGTAAACTGGACTCTTAAAGAAGGGTTTCATTAATACTGATAGTAACACAGAAATGTACCATCTAACGTGAAATGAAAGACTTCGGGGTAGAGATCGTACTATATTCCTTTCGTATCTAATATCACAGACTAATTCATGATGGAAAAACTTTAAACTGTTGAAGGTATTAATATTTCTTTAGTAGATTGAATATATATATATATATATATATATATATATATATATATATATATATATATAATTAGAAAATCCAAAATCCTGAGCAATAATTTCAATCTTGAGCAATTAAACTGCGCTGGTAATGAATACCTGAAATTCGAACAAAAGAAAAATTATATTTCAAAGTTCCTCCAAAGGATTTTCCAAACAATATCACTTTCTTTTAAAGTTTCCCTTGTGTATATTCTAAAAAAGAACAATTCACATGGGGGGGGGGGGGTTGTTTCTAAATTTCGCGGATCCATGTGTAAATTCCCTATCTCACAGTTTTCCATAAACAGGCCTCCTCCACGGGCATGCGCACTGCCAATCCAGCAAGCCGTCACTGTAGGTTTTGTTAGTGGAAATTAAACAATAACAGAAACTCTTGCAGGAAGCTATCCTTAGAGAAAAGGTTGTGTTATATCATTTAATCATCTGAGATATAATAAAATGTCATATTTATTGTCGATATATGGGACCTTAACATACAGTGTCAATCATCGCCGACAGGTGGCGCTACTGTGACAGGAAACGACTATTGTAATATCAAGTGATCAAATTTTAATATTCAAGTCACTTCTCGGTCATGCGTCTCTTACAGTATGGCTACCGATATGTGAGCACTGGAAGATGCCGTTATGCGGATGAATGTGGTTTATTTTTTATTATTGAATGCGCAGAATATGAATAATGACTCCCATTGATTCTATGAATTCTTAAAATCATACCTGGTATGTCAGATCCACGAAGGGCTTACTCCAACGAGCGTGTATAGCACACTGGACAGGGCAATTTGTCCCGCGGGGCTTAATGGGGAGCGCAGTACAGTAGTCGATTACGACCGGGACGTACAATAGGATAGGGCAACAAGGACTTTGATCAATGATCTTTCATGTCCGAGTAATCACTCCTTTCCATTAAAAATTCCTGTAACTTGATGAGTTAGTGATCATGGATCATGTGTCACTTTCGGGTACATCGTTGTTTTGTCTGTTTCATAAAACAAAAGATGCCCCTGTTGCGACCCCCCCCCCCCCCACCTCTGCTTGAATCTTTTATACGTACTTACTACACTGATAAAATTCGTTACACCATGCAAGGAAATTTGAATCAGTGTGTACAAAATCTAAAAATGATGTGTGATGCGTTCTAATTATATAATATGATTACAACTGCGCCCAAGCTCCACAAACGCACACATATTCATTTGATAAAATTTGACAGTAGAGATAATTAATAGTCCTGAGGTTTTCTCTGTGAAATATTCACGTGTGAAATGTACACATGTAAAACAGAGAAAATAAAATGAGAGATTGACAGTCAGTTATGCACGAATATGAACCTGGGAATATATGCATTAGAATGCAGATTTCAGATTTGCTTTTAGGTTTCTGCTTATTTATTCTATTTGATATAATTTGTATTTTTTTATATTTTAAAACTGAAAAAAAATAACCTTTTTATTTCAAATTTAAAGATATCAGTTTAGTTTCAATTCTTTTTACAATTCACTACTGTACACTGTGAATCTGTTATCGAAAAATGGAAAAGGGAAGGAAAATGTTTCAACCATATTGTTCCCAAAGGGGATACGGTTTACGATACTGTAACACTGTAGGAAGTACAGTAGAATTCCTGTTTACAGTCACTCTTCAATAGCAGCCAAGCTTTATATCAAGGCCAGATTCACAAGTCCCAATTAATCCCTACACTGGAGGTCGAGTCTTTTATTAAGGCCACTCCAGTGTTGCCCATAAAGATGAGTTCTATACTGTATGTATCTGAATTGAGAACATAATATTGGTTTTTTTTCTACAAAGGCATGCGCTTTTACACTGAAGTATACTCAGTAGGAATTCATGCTTGGCCAACAGGGCTTACTCACGCATTCACGCCGAAAAATGCAAGATATTAGCCACTCAAAATGTTACAATGATATCGCTGCAAACAACGTGTGTTCTTGATATCCTGCTCATCGTCAGGAATGAAACTATGTTAAAGAAAATTTAATGAGCGACCAGATCAGTAAATCCAACTTCTATATCGACCATTGACGGTCCCTGTCGCTTGCGCAACTAAGCTGTCAGTCATGGAAATAAAGGGAGGCGCACTGGTCAAATCCAACAGAGATACATCGAGATCATATGATGTTATCATTTTCACTCATGCATGGCATGTATTATAGGAATGTTAACATGCATGTTTATTGCCTGTTAAAGTTTATTTTTAACACGACATGGCCGATACCTTTACGTGGAAGAGGTTTAAAAATTTAGAGATTGAGATTTTAACCCGAAATCTTCTACTCGTCCTGTCACTCGAATGTGGTCCTTAAAAGTGTAAGTATTTGTACTTGGTTCATGTACTTACGTACAACAAATGAAGTACTGGCAGTACTTATTACTTGTAACTTAAGCCAAGTATAGTACATTTATGTATACTGTAACTAAATTATAGTACATCACATGTATACTGTAGCTAAATTTAGTGCATTTCAGGTACTGGGCAAGTACAAACATTTCTGATAAAGAACTACGGATCTTTAACCATAACCTAAACATGACCTAGGTTTGTTAAGATTCTTGAAAAAAAAAGTATTTTTATACTAAAAAAATACATATAAAATCTTGTATGTTACGTTATAAACGGTTATAGGTATTTTCATAACTTGGCGGCCATCTTTAGAGCCATCTTGGAACTGGGGAATCAAAGGGTCCAACAAAATATTTAGTGGCCCTGAAAAAAACATGCATGGCAACCAAAATGTTTGAAATGTTGAATAACTTAAAGAGTTACATGTATATTCATGTATTAGCGGCCATCTTGGTCGCCATCTTGGTTTTCGTAATGCCTCAAGGTCCATGATATTTTGCACTACTTTGCCGAAAAAATTGACAATTTCCCCCTAGACTACATGGTTGACGGATAGAACAAGCTAAGCGATTATAAGATAGTATCAGCTTTTACAAATATTCAGAAAAATTATTTGTTCTTTAGTATTTAATCTCTTGAAATAAATTAAATTAACTAAATTACTTGTACTCGTGTACAGATCCCCTATATATATATTTACTCTTAAGTAGGTCACATTCCTGTCCATGTTCTTGTCAAAATCTGAAGAACATGTACGAAAGTAAAGACCCTCTCTGTTCTTGACTCTATAACCTGGACCCTCAAATCGCGAGAGGGACAAAAAAAGTTGCCGCTGGAGATTACATGCCGATCTGTAAACTTCAAGAAAAAAGTCGCATGCTAAAGGTTTTAATTAAAGGTCGGTTGTCCCAAAGCGACCCATGCTATACAATACTAATCTATCTGACCGCGAGGGAAAAGTTAGAAGAAATTAACGAAAGATTAGAAAAAGTTAAGGAGCGACGAAAAAAAATATATAAAATACTCTCAAAGGATAAAGATTCGTGTGAAAGAATCCTATTTTTCTTAACAGAATATGATACTATACATATCATATATTTATTACATCATATTATATCATTTCTGCTATATTAAATTATATTATATTATATTATAGTATAGTATAGTATAGTATATATCATATTGTATTATATTACATTATATCTCATTATATTGTATATTGTATGATATTATATTATATCTCATCATATCGTAATATATTATATCATATTTTATCTTTTCATATTATCATATATCATATTTCATTTTATTTTATTGTCATATTATATCATATCATTTTTTTTATAAATACTTGCCATATCTTCCCATCTTCTTTATAGTGGGCCAGAGAGTATCCAAAGTAAGAACTGTTTACATCCTGTGGATTACCTTGATAACGAGCGGAGTCGATTTCCAGGAACACCGGAGCACTTGTGTCTATATTGTAACAATCACAATCAGTAATGAGAACAATAAAAAAGAAGAGGTCATAAAGCGGCATCGTTAAATACAGCATAACGTTGAGCAATATTCTTTCCACTTTGTTCTTGCCGTGTTATTAATCCGATGAAACGGAATACCTAATCCGGAGAAATGAACAGGGATTTAGGTGTAAAACGTTTCCAGGTTTAACACACTCATGTGTTGAATGAAGTCACTCGCTTTCATATAAGTATATGTAACATCACTGCCCTATAAAAAGGCCTGTGTTGAATCTCGGTATTTCAAATTTTCTTCTGCTGAAGTCTACAGTTTCAATCTTTACGTATAAATTTCTTTCCGTGGAGGGTTTGTTTGCTTGCAGTCACTGAGTAACGTATATCTATCTATATATGGACCTGTGGCTCACATAAGCATTGCTCAAATGTGCGTGTTAACGCGCAGGCTCCGTTCACACAAGGGTGATTATGACCTCGGTGTTTTCACATTAACATATGATGCATCGGTTTAAGTAAAAGCGGATGTGGAGATGAGTCGTGTTAAGCCACATATAAACATCATAAAGTACACTTTTATTACATCTGAATCCAGGAGAGTGTCACCAGGCATCGAAAAAACATGAAAATATTCCATGGGAGCTTAATAAGTATGACATGTATAGCCTGTGCCACTTATAATTACTCACTACACGATTTGGCCTTGTATCTATATGCTGAGCGTGGTGGCATGATAGTTCGGGTGCTGGACTTGTGACCGCGAGGTTAACCGTGAGTTCGCGCCCTCTTCTGAGCGAACGTTTCAGTTCCAGCCCCCCCCCCCCCCCCCCCAAATAAAAAAAAAAAAAAATTTTAGGGCAAACGTTTTTAATGGGTACACATGCATAACACACCCTCAATTAGGGCTATTATGTCAAGCTTTCAATAAATAATATATTTGCCTCGACCAAACCGCTTCATTTGGTTTTAGATGCACACTGATAACGCTGAAAGTGTGTGGTGAGGAATGGGATGGGAGGTGGAGTTTTAAATACTACTGTGGTATATCCCACTGCAAGGGCCTGTGTGTGTGTGTGGGGGGGTTGATTTCAACTCCCCGCACCCCCACTCTCCTCCAACATTGAAAAGGAAAGGGGGGGGGGGCTGATTCGAAGTCTAAACACAAAGACGCACACACCACATTGCAATAGGATATTGCGCACCTTTGTAGAACCAGTAACTTTATAATGCCTTTTATGAATGTTAAATTTGGACTGTATGCTCCCCAGGGAGTGGAGAAAAGTTACAGGAATAATCAGGAAGTACCATGAAGGTAAATTGATTAGTCGGATGATATCACACTAGAAACCACACTTTTATTTCCGTAAAAAAAATATTCATATTCTATTTATAACACAGGCTGCTGTAAAGAAGGTGTAACTGTAACTAACACCTTCCCGGTAAGGAGCACACTTTTCTTTACATTTATAAGAAAATACAATTAAGTGATACAATTAGGTAATTCAGGTAATTTAATCTTTAAGTGACTTAAGTAACCTAATACTCGATAGATTTGTGTGGCATTTCAGAGGTGGTCAGCTTTTTCCCACTTATGTAGTTTACTGTTTGTCTATTCTGCGAACCTTATCCTGCTTTCATTCCAAAAAAAGGTAAAGGGCTACGTGGTTATCAGGGGCGGAGCCAGGATTAAGGAAAGGAGGGGTCCAGCCCATGAGGACTAATTAAAAAAACAATAAAAGGTCTCCAGGTGCGGAAAAGGTGGGGTCCAGGCCGCAAAAATGTCTGAAACTTTTAAAAAAAGTTGCCTTGATTGAAGAAAAAGGGGGGTGCGGGTGGTTACGGACCGCCTAGCCCCCCCCCCCCCCCCTCCCCCAGGATCCGTTTCTGGTCATGGGTGTGGCATTAAAGGTACATATACATGCGGTAATACGTGTATTATCTGACACTATTTGTTGCAAACGATAAACTCCTGGCACACTGACGTACTATATCTCTAATTCACCTGTATATCAAATGTTGTTATGGATCTGTGTGTGAGTAAACCGGGTCCACGCGTGTCTGTTTACAATAACAAGTCTGTGTGACGAGAGATCCCATCTTGCGCGACAATTAACAAACAAAGAAAACAAATATGAAAGGAGAAACACAGGAGAAGCACCGTTTAAAAACTTGAAAATCTTGAATGTAAAGTATCGCGGTAAGGGCACAGGGTGGCCTGTACGCTATGTTTATGTTTCGCAACACTGATCGCGTCCGGAACAAGATTATTTTCCCCTGTGTACAGGAGAAAGCAGATGGTTTAGAACAAAATATTGACAGATAATGTGATATTTTAATTAAAAACACTAAATTCTATGTATATATAATATACCTTGAGTGTTAATAGGTCCCTTGAGGCTATGTAGTACGTTTCCATGATAAAGCGCAAAAGACAAGGCGAATGCGACAACATTACACGCAAACATATATATCCGATGATAATGAGGTGTAAACAACCATGGTGTTTAAATTGTAAAGATGATATTAAATCGTTAAATTCTCTTACTGTTATATAAAAGTGCAT
Source organism: Sipunculus nudus (assembly GCA_026874595.1). Classification (NCBI taxonomy): domain Eukaryota; kingdom Metazoa; phylum Annelida; class Sipuncula; order Golfingiida; family Sipunculidae; genus Sipunculus; species Sipunculus nudus. Next base: position 66,072,408 of record CM049319.1, on the reverse strand, counting down.
ATATATATATTTCATAGGTGGTGTACAACAATGTTTTTCTTTAGCCTATGGTGTCATTTTAAGAAGAGTACATACGACAAGCAAAGGATACCATGCAATAATGCCTGGTAATATTTATAATGTTCTTACAGGATTTTATGTTTTGTCTAAGTGTTGTTCAGTATATCTGAAATATTTGTCGCCAAGAGATGCCCTTTTTGAAAAGCAGGAAAGTCATGATTAGAACGCTGAAATAATGTAATTATTTGAATGCAAGTAATTTTGACTCATTGGGTACACCACTTTATTTTTCATCCACATTTATTTCCTGCCCAACTGCGAAAGTAACATGTTTGTAAACTCTTAATTAGAGAATGTCTTAGACTATATTTCACATTCTTCTGCACAGTGGTCTTCTAACAATACTGCACTTTTGTTTACTGCACGATTATTCTAGTAATTATCACTATATGGACCTATGTATGTGTCCGAAGTAAAACATTTGATTGATTGACTGAAGGTTTGCCCATGGTAAAACCTTAATGGGTATACATTCTGGTGCACATTGCATTTACTCATGCCAGCATGCAGAGTTTACTGATGACAGGAAAACATTGCCAAAGTAAACATTTTTTGGGGAAAAGTCAATGAAAGAAAACACTTAAAAAGGGGAAACAGGAAAACAGAACAGGGGTGTGCATTGCAAGTATACTAATTTAATTAATTGAAGCATTCAGAAATATGTGTTTAATATGTTTGCTTACAAGCACCACATTAAGGAGGAGGTTTGTAGTGGAAGAGAGGTCCATTTGAATTTTTATCAAATCAACTTAAAAAAAATCCATACTGTTATATCGTCAGAGCCCCGTCAAATCCCGTAAATCGTTTTGAAGAATTTATGGCGTATTTCCTGTTCTTTTTTTCAAACAATTTATTCATTTCTTACAAATCATAAATAGCGGCACAACATAATTAACAACCTGTATTATAATCTACGGTGGCATCGTTGTCATAAGTTGTCAACTTCTCGTAGGCCAAATCAAATCCTGTTCTATATTTTCTCATAATTCCTCAGGAATTTGGTCTATACTTTGGGAAAAGCTATAGGCGCTGTCGCAGCGCATTCTATTTGAAACTATATGCTGCAGTTTCAAGTGGGTGATATTGATCCATAGATTACCCGTTCAGGTTAACCCAGCCAAAACAGCATCGATCTTTCCCAACGCAAGAACGGGTAATAATTAATATGCAAATGAGCTTTAATTTTAATTTGTCATCTTGATGCTGTATGTATCGACTATTAATAATATATATCGTTCATTTATAATAAAAAAAATTTTTTCAACAAAAGCGTTTGGAAAAAAATGTTAAACTGTTTATTTAATCTATTCATGAGTCATAAGATGGTTTAAATATATGATAATTAAAAAAAAGAATTGACTATAGCAAATTAAGCCTGCGGAACTTATAATTGGCGGAGGGTCTCCGTGTCAGTTTTGGCCAGGGTCAGGTAATCAGCGCCGCCTCGCGGTTGAAAATGAAATCGATAAAATTGTGATGAACGTGACGACCGGTAGATGTCTCTGCGATTAGGTTGTCACCGGTACGGCAATCAGCACATATAAAAAGACCAAAAATGTCCGAGCAAAGTGAACGAGTATTTTTTCTGTCGAGACTAGCAACGGGTAAACCATTCCTGGATCTATGACATAATTGATGCACCAAGAGTGTTTGCAGCAGGTGGGTATCAAAATAGTTTGAGTAACTGAAACGTTTGGATGCCAAAACACTACGGTACTGTTTATTTTTAACATTGATTTCATATTCCTCGCGAAGGTGGGTATGGTTTGACCCGTGTTTATTTATTAAGGCAGCCGTGACCAGCTGGTGACTTCCCCAGTACTGCAGTAGGCCTAAGGGGTTAGTAAGGTTATTGTGCGCTGCAAGTAGTGGGATAACGGTTCCCCGAAACATTAAAACACTGGTGTTTTGGGTACCTGTGACGAAACGCCACAAACACCAATTTAACTTCAAATCTGAAGCCAAAACGTAACTCCAATGTATTAATTATTTTAAATCATCTGTTGAATAAATCAATGCAATATTGTTTGATAATTTAATTAAATGAAGAAAAATGAGATTTTGATTAAATTTTATGAAAGGGCATCTCCTAATTTACACGTGTTGTGGCCAGCCAGTACACATGCTGTGTTTATGTTGACACCTGTGAACACGCCCAGTCCACATGCAGTTTTTAACACTTGTTTACAGGAGTAAGCAAATGGTTTCAGGTCAATATTCTTGCAGGTATAAATTTATTTTAAAGGAATGTGTTAATTCAACATGCTTTTTAGGTTATTGGGCCCATTTAAAGGTTACTGTTATGTGGGTACAGTTACTTGTCTTTAGTACATTCACCATCCACCAGTATTTACTCTACTCACATATAATGGCCTGGTTGGTAATCTATTAATCTGAAAGATTCTGTTTATACAGCTATTTATCTAATGAGATTATATGGTATGGTGTGGCTGTAAACTGATGCAAAGTAGTTCACCAGTGTATGAATTAAGTTTATACATCATATTGGTCTGGTTGGCAATACCATCACAGAAGCGGATCCAGGGGGGTGTCCAGGGGGTCCGGACCCCCCCTTTTTCACCAGAAACAACATTTTTAAGGGCTTCAGACAAAATTTTGCGGCCTGGACCCCCCTTTTCCAGACCTAAGGACCTTTTTTTTAGGGGTTCATTAGTCCTCCTGGGTTGGACCCCCCCTTGTCCCAAATCCTGGATCCGCCCCTGCATCAACCACTGACCACACTGCCAACCAGGCCAGTAGTGTTTTAGACCATGTTTGATTAGTGAAGTACTGTCTGCTGGACATGAACAGGAATGAATTTGTATTTTTCAAAGGCCTATTTTACAATCTTTAACACAAATTATAACCAAAGATAATGTTGTGTAATATGGAGGAGATGTATACTTTTAGAAAAATAATGATTATATGATGACAATGATGTTGTTTGGATGTCCATTGTTGCATCTCCCAAGTTGAATATATCAGCTCAAATACCGGTAGTTAAAAAGTTTAACCTTCATTTTTAATTAATCCTAATCACAGAAAAGCCTAAAGGTAGAGGTTAAGATCATATAACCATAGAACTGAAGTTAGCACCAATTTATGAAGTATAGTATAATATCAAAATCTTGTCAAATTAAATAACTGTGATAAAATTTGTATTCCCTTTTTCAGCTCTGTCACAGGGGTAAAAAGGGTAATACAAATTTTATATGTTGATATATTTGATATCATACTAGCTGTACGAGTTTATGTTATGTTTATGTGTTGTTTGATTTTATCTTTGGGAGAAACTCTAAAATGTGACAGCTTTAGGGACTAAATTATGTCGGCCACTGTGTGTTTGATTAAATTTTTAGGCAGGTGGTGGCATGAGCGACATGTATGCATGTATTCTGTAAACAGTTTCTAGTTTATTGTGTGATCAATTTTTTTAAAGTTGCTAGTAATTTACACAAAGCCTTTTTAAATCATGGAAAAAAAAATCTGTAATTGACTGTAAAAAATTATAAACAAGAGTTATTAATATTTGTTTATATTAAATTAAATAGTCTAATTATGAGAATGAGTGACTATATTTCACTGCAATGTTATGGAACCTTGTATTTTGTTGTATTGTTTATCTTTGTCCCCTGCTTCTGTGGAAAGGGGGACATTGATTTGGGTTTATCTGTCTGTCCATCTGTCTGTCTGTCACTCTGTCTATCCATCAGGTTTGTTTCCATGCAATAACTTTCCTAAATATTATCTGATTTCATTCAAAGTTTGGGTCAGTCATTGCTTTCAAGCAAACCTTAGTTGGGATTGGTTTTGGAGTGTATGTCTGAAAATTTATTATCACCAGATCAAAAACAAAACAGAAAAAAATCTCATTTGTGCCCAATTCACAACAAAAATTATGACATGTGTAGACATCTTCAGGCCACAATGAAAACTAAAACACAGTCACTATGACATGTGGAGACATCTTTAGGAGAAAATAAAAACTAAAACATTGAGAAGGCAAGCATGAAGATCACAAGAAGCTAAAACAACAAGAGGACATAAATTCTACACATTTGCTTGTTATTTTTCGTGTTCATTTTTCCTGATTAGGCATTATTTCTTTTACCAGGATGCCATTCCTTGGTCGTAAGGTTGAGCCGTATAAGGGACAGGACTACGAAGCCCTGAAGAAGGAGTGCCTTAAGTCAGGGAACTTGTTCCAAGATCCACAGTTTCCTCCCGAGACAAAGAGTCTGGTGTTCAGTCAGGAAGCTCCATCAGGGATAGAATGGAAGAGACCAGGGGTAGGTCTACCATTTGTTTTTGGTACTTCTGTTCATTTGCCTTGTTGTCTTAGATCTCCTCAATCATATCTAACCGTGCTTTGTATAGCAAGATTGTCTTGGTTTTACCACCTTGGTGCTCACAGAGCAAAGAATTGTCAATAAGCCAATGAGAATGTATTTTCATATTTTGCATCCAGCTCCAAATTTTAAACATGGAACACCTGCCCTATTTTGTCTGATAACACGGTTGTTGGGTCACACCACAGAGAATTAAACCCCAGAAAGATGCACTTGTTTGTGAGTGAAACATGGCCGTGGGGCACTCACCCTGGGTAACGGTCGACTTTTAAAAAATCTCACTGCCTTAATGGCTGAGATTCAAACTCACAATCTCTCAATTTTGAGTCCTGTGCACTACCCCCTTAGCCACAAAAGCTAATTATTATTTGACCTATTATTTAAAATGAGTATGTTTATTAAAGATGCCTATTTCAATATCTGACACATATTAACTAAATAAAAATAAGCCAGAAAACAGCAATCCTACCACACACTGGCTGTTTGTTGTGTTTATATCCACATATTTATAAGATGTGGGGGGCCGGCCAAAGTAACCAAAACACATTCAACAAGGACATATGGCAGCTAGTCAGAGTTGTGCAAAGGGTATTCTGCAACTAGTGATTCAACCTATGCACAGTACTATTGATACAGAGGTGGGGTTGGGGATGTCCCCACCTGTATCACATACGGTTCGCTGGTGCGCTTGGCAGACAATGTTCCAAGACCAGTTTGATGATAGAAGTCTTTATTCAATAGCTCTCTGAGAGAGCAGCCCAGCCTCCCTGATTCTCTGATTCTCAGTGCGCACTACAGATAGTTTTGTTACAGAACTTTCACGTGACGTATGAGACGTACACATCCATATATCAGCATTTCGTCATAAAAGCTAAACCTTATTGGATGACCCAAAGTAGGTCACAATTACATCAGAGTTGGAACTGAACTTCCTAACTTTCGTGAGATCTGATTGGACAAAAGTTCTATGGAAAATCCCAAGTCTGACCTGACATACATCCAGTTATAGACTGACCTACAAGTCCTATTTCCAAACTCGTATAAACATAATCTGCCTGCCTCATCATAGAAACCAATTTAGAGCTAATTTGTGAGAGTACATTTAGGCTCTACAAACATACTGAATTACCATTAGATACTTGGTTGTCTGATGAACATTAATAATTCTTTGGCTCTGTCTGAATATCCAAACAGACTATAACCAAGATTGATTTTCATATGCCTCTAAAGTAAATTTTAGATGAAATATTAAAATGTTCCTTTTAATATATGTCAAGTCATAAATATACCCTTTCCTACTCCATAACACTATGAAACCAATCACCTTCACAGTTTTCATGGTCCCATTTTATATCCTGGTCTTAACCATGCCTGGTGACCACCGAACCTGCGGGTCCTGGTTGTGCAATCATAACATTGGTTGATCATACCACAGGGATTATCCCCAAAAGGCACACTCATGGAACACCGCCTTACTATTAAGCCTGCAGAGCGTCCTGGGTGGGGACGTCATAGCTTTGGCTTAGATTTGAACTCACAGTCTGCCCCCTTTGAGGGCGTGCTCAACCCCTGGACCACAGTCTAAGCAGTTTTAGTAATTATACTTGTCATGAGGACTAGCTCCAGTTTTATGTGTTTTAACAACAGCACACAGCTTGGTCTATTTTAAAGGGTGCTTTTAGCAATATGCATGATTACACTCAAATTAAATGAAAGGTCAAGGATATGGCCCAACCCAGGCTCTTTATACTTGCCCACTGCTCAAGAAATTACGTCACAGCTTTGACTTAGATTTGAACTCACAGTCTGCCCCCTTTGAGGGCGTGCTCAACCCCTGGACCACAGTCTAAGCAGTTTTAGTAATTATACTTGTCATGAGGACTAGCTCCAGTTTTATGTGTTTTAACAACAGCACACAGATTGGTCTATTTTAAAGGGTGCTTTTAGCAATATGCATGATTACACTCAAATTAAATGAAAGGTCAAGGATATGGCCCAACCAAGGCTCTTTATACTTGCCCACTGCTCAAGAAATTACGTCACAGCTTTGACTTAGATTTGAACTCACAGTCTGCCCCCTTTGAGGGCGTGCTCAACCCCTGGACCACAGTCTAAGCAGTTTTAGTAATTATACTTGTCATGAGGACTAGCTCCAGTTTTATGTGTTTTAACAACAGCACACAGCTTGGTCTATTTTAAAGGGTGCTTTTAGCAATATGCATGATTACACTCAAATTAAATGAAAGGTCAAGGATATGGCCCAACCCAGGCTCTTTATACTTGCCCACTGCTCAAGAAATTACGTCACAGCTTTGACTTAGATTTGAACTCACAGTCTGCCCCCTTTGAGGGCGTGCTTAACCCCTGGACCACAGTCTAAGCAGTTTTAGTAATTATACTTGTCATGAGGACTAGCTCCAGTTTTATGTGTTTTAACAACAGCACACAGCTTGGTCTATTTTAAAGGGTGCTTTTAGCAATATGCATGATTACACTCAAATTAAATGAAAGGTCAAGGATATGGCCCAACCCAGGCTCTTTATACTTGCCCACTGCTCAAGAAATTACGTCACAGCTTTGACTTAGATTTGAACTCACAGTCTGCCCCCTTTGAGGGCGTGCTCAACCCCTGGACCACAGTCTAAGCAGTTTTAGTAATTATACTTGTCATGAGGACTAGCTCCAGTTTTATGTGTTTTAACAACAGCACACAGCTTGGTCTATTTTAAAGGGTGCTTTTAGCAATATGCGTGATTACACTCAAATTAAATGAAAGGTCAAGGATATGGCCCAACCAAGGCTCTTTATACTTGCCCACTGCTCAAGAAATTACGTCACAGCTTTGACTTAGATTTGAACTCACAGTCTGCCCCCTTTGAGGGCGTGCTCAACCCCTGGACCACAGTCTAAGCAGTTTTAGTAATTATACTTGTCATGAGGACTAGCTCCAGTTTTATGTGTTTTAACAACAGCACACAGCTTGGTCTATTTTAAAGGGTGCTTTTAGCAATATGCATGATTACACTCAAATTAAATGAAAGGTCAAGGATATGGCCCAACCCAGGCTCTTTATACTTGCCCACTGCTCAAGAAATTACGTCACAGCTTTGACTTAGATTTGAACTCACAGTCTGCCCCCTTTTAGGGCGTGCTCAACCCCTGGACCACAGTCTAAGCAGTTTTAGTAATTATATACTTGTCATGAGGACTAGCTCCAGTTTTATGTGTTTTAACAACAGCACACAGCTTGGTCTATTTTAAAGGGCGCTTTTAGCAATACGCATGTTTACACTCAGATTAAATGAAAGGTCAAGGATATATGGTCCAACCCAGGCTCTTTATACTTGCCCACTGCTCAAGATGTTACGCTTCAGTTTTATAACATGTATTTTGCTTTTTGTCTAGCCCTCTTGTTATGTCCATTGCAGGATTTGAATATTTTTTATGTATAATATGACTTATTTTCTTTGAATATACACATTTTTTGTGATTGATTTTACAAGAATAAAGCTTGTTCAATTGATTATTATAGGAAAATAACCAATTATGGTTGTACCAAGTAATTAGCCTCACATTAATGAATACATTGTATACATGTCAAAGGGAGAGATCAGCAGGCATTATATATAATGTAAAACCTTATCTTACAACCACCTCTGTTAAGCTACCACCTCAAAATTACGCCACCTGTTAACAGTCCGTAATCTTTTTTGCGCTCTATGTAAGACCACTTAAAGACCACCTACAAAATCCCATTGGTGGTCATAATTCCAAGGGCTTACTTTATTATGTTTATTGCAGGACCTGGTAGGAAACCCTAAACTTTTTGTTGGAGGAGCTAGTGCAGAAGATTTCTCCCAGGGGGAGCTAGGTAACTGCTGGTTTGTTGCTGCCTGTTCCAGCATCGCAGGAAAGGATGACCTGTGGAAGAAGGTTTGTAGACACTGCATGTTTGTTTTAGCTGTGAATATACTACTCAGTCAGGTGGCATTCTGATTTGACTAATAGGGCCTACTTTGAGACTTGACAATAGTCATTTTGAAAAGTGCACTGCAGTGGCAGTCTGTAGTGTCATAACAAATTCCTGTGCACAGCCACATTAGGCTATGAGTAAAGGTTCAATTAACTCTATAGAAAAAAAGGCAATGCAAGCAGAAGCTTAAAAACTGTCTCTATATATAGTGACCATTGTCATTTCCCGAGCCTCAGATGAGTTAACTGTCAATCTCATAACCTGGGTGAGATGTGCTTGTTTGTGGTTTGATATTCAGCTAACATCCAGTAGCTTTTTTGAATATTCTGCATATTAAGTGATCTGTGCCCTTTGGGGATGTGGTTAGAAAATAAACAAACAAAAGTCTCTGACACTTTTTTTCTAGAGTTTTAAATGATTTCATATTTTTTGTAAGTACCGGTAACTATCGGACTGGTAGTCCTACTGCAGTGTGCTGTTAAGTCATGCAGTCAGCTGGATTTATTGACATTCCGTATGTGTGATTAATGAGGTGGGGATGTTAGGGCTGTCACACTGAAAGTGGCAGTATTGGGGTGTGGAGCCATTACCAGGAATTCAAGGCCAGACATGTCCCGTATGCTTATATCTGCCTGCATTTTGACTTCTCACATCTTATTTGCTAAATCCTGCTAAAGTGGAAGTGTTGGAGGTTTTTAGGGAGAATTTGATTGCACATGTGTTCCTCGTACATTGTTTTTTGTCTCTGAACTTTTATCTCAGTCACCTAGCTGGCTTGAGGCACCAAGGTTTTATTCTGTGTCAGGGTTTGATAAGGAAGCCACTAATAAGTACTCCAAGCTTAACTTCATTCAGATTGGAATATATATATATATATGTATATATATATATATATATATATATATATATATATATATATATATATATATGTATATGTATATATATATATATATATATTACCAAGAGAGTTTTGTGGCAATGGGACATGTATGTTGTTATACATCAGAGTTTTAGAGTATAGAGCTCTTTACTTGTTTGTTAGTCCCTGAATGAGACAGATGTTGGCCATGCAGCCCATGTCTCTAACACAGCACTTGGTCAAGTCAGTTTGATGTGTTAAGGGGCTAAACTTTAATATATATAATTGACATAAGGAAAGTATCTGCCAGAATTGTAACAACTCTTTGACCATCATGTTTAACCAATAGACTGGCAGTATGTGTTTTTGCATAGTTATCACAACCAATCCAAATTCAGACAGATCTTTCAGGCAATTGGTGATTAAAAAATTAAATTGCCATGTTGTTTTATTCTGTTTGTGGAAAAAAAACCCACAATGTATTGGCTGACTTTAGACTTAAATAATGGTTTTCAGTGACCACACCCAAATTTTTTCAGGTTGTTCCTGACCATGAAGAACAGGAGTTTGACAAATCCTACGCCGGAATCTTCCATTTCCAGTTCTTCCAGTTTGGAAAGTGGATTGATGTCGTTATTGACGACTACCTACCTACGAGAAATGGCAAACTCATCTACGTGTCATCCAAGGACGAGAATGAATTTTGGGGTGCCCTGCTGGAGAAAGCATATGCTAAGTATGTTAACAGTTCCATGAATATAAATATTAAAGATTCATAATCACTCGCAAAAGTATGTGGTATACCTCATGTTGTTTATTAGTTCATTTTGGCTGAATAGAAAAGCTTCCTAGGAACCAATCCAGGCAATTAAACTTGCTTAATATCTACATTGTTATGGTTCTGTGTGTGAGTAAACACATTCTGCATGCGTGTTTGTTTACCATAAGAAGCTTGTGTGACCAGAAGTCTGATCTTGTGCATGCGTGAAAATTCCCTTTCGAGGGGGAGAAACATGAAGGAAGAAGCACAAAGTCTCTGACAGAATTGGAATATTTATCTGGATTATATGAATTCTTTGGCTGTACATGCATACATATATGTGAATATGCAATTATGCAAAAATGCAGCCAGTTTAATCAATTATGAAAGAAAATGACACTCATTGGTATAATTAAGCGATTAATTGGCATATGTCTATTAAAAAAACACATAGCACACTTTTTAGAATATTATAAACATTTTTTTTTAAATTTCAGGCTGTTTGGGGATTATGAATCTCTGGAAGCTGGTAAAGCCAGAGACGCCCTGGAAGACATGATGGGTGGGGTTGCTGAGGGCATTGACATGGAGGACTTTACAAAAGATCAAAAGAAAAAAGACAAATTTTGGAAAGAGTTGCTGGATTCTTTTGAAAATAACTCCCTCATCAGTGCCTCAATCAGGGTAAGATTCAGTAACATCTGATTGTGAATAAGTCATGTTCTTAATTAATAGTTACTGGCTGAGCATCATGACCCATAGGTCACTCGTTGCTTCAAGTTGTATCTTCAGTATAAAAGTATAACATTGGTACTACAAAATTCATAATGGTTGTACATTTTGTTTGAGTATGTAAACTTTATGCTGTACATGTCTACTTTGTTTAATTAGGGCAGTACCATTAAATGATGTGAACATTTACTTAGAAATAAACATTTTAGGTTGACAGTTTTCAGATATGTTTTTGATATTGCTAGTATGACACCCTTGATTTTTCAATCAGATATGTTGCATTAATTTCATTCTTTAATTGCATTGCTGTTTCCTATTCAGTGTATACAACTTTTCCTGAATCAAGTGTTATTTTCAGATATTTATTATTCTGCAAATTTCAAAACTATATTTCAAGAAAAAAAAATACATCTGTGTATATATATTACCTGAGCAGATAAACTATACAAAGTATTAGTTTTGCAGTCATTTATTTAGAACTTTACTATAACTAAGTAGGAGGGCCCCTTTCCTCTTAGCTTCTCATATGCTTATGTATATGGAACACATTACAATAGAAAATTTTGCATATTTTGTCTTTGCAAAAATTTCAAACTTCAGCTGAGCGCTGTGACCCATGGGTCCCTTGTTCATCAAATTGATTTTATTTCAGATAAACGGTCTAAATTTTTTTTTCTAAGTTTACAATTTCAGATTGGGAAAAATTTGGATAAACAGTGTTCAGATAAAAGATGCTGTACTGTACCAGTATTTGTGTTATTCCTGCAGAGTGATTTGGATGTCTCTTTGTAAAAATAATAACTGGCTAATGGATGCAGGCTGTTGCCAGATTTTGTCAGACCTGCCTTAAAACTTCCAGCATATTTCAGTGGTCACACTCTAATTATGAGCCTTTGGGATAACAAGCCTAAACTAATTAACTGATATTATTTCTAAACTGATTATACTGTAATGATTGATATACAGGCAGGCAGTGAAGCTGAGGTGGAGCAGAAACAAGACAATGGACTGGTCAAAGGTCATGCCTACAGCGTAACAGCTGTACAGGAAGTCAGACTTGGGAGTGGTCTTGTGGCATTTTTCAAAAACGAGAAACTCCACTTGATACGATTACGTAATCCGTGGGGAGGTGGAAAGGAGTGGAATGGACCCTGGAGTGATGGGTGAGGCCAGATTATATTTTTTGGTGTACAAACCTTTTTATCTCAGATTTCACTGAATTTGGGAAAAAATAAAATTTAAATATTGAATTTCACTCATCTGGCTTTAATTGACCGTTTCCACCACACAAGTGCCTTTTCTGGTAAAGATTGATATTAAATGTTTGGTCTGTGATTTTGTCAATGAAAGATCACATTTAATCTATCTCAAATGATTATAAAGTAAAATAAAACTTATCCTTAAATGTAATATTCCATGTGATCTCAAAAAGAAAATATTAACTGATGGCTAGTTACAGGGCAACTTGGCTGCCATATATAAATACAACTTATAAAACTTAAGCTTGTTTCCTGCTTATTATTAAGCAGGGTAAAAGTCTGTAAATCTATAACCACATATAGTTCATGTTAAAAGATTTATGGGTATATCTTGTTTCAGAGATGCCACTGACTTAAAATCATTTATTACTTTAATGCTTTTTTATCAAAAATATAACAGAATTGTCTGAAAGTTCAAAGTTTTTATCCATTCTCCAGTCCTTACCTAATACTGGTATACAAAATGTTCATAATCCAAATAAATTCAAAAAGTATACCGGTATGCTATTTATGGTGATCTGTTATGTTTGTAAGTGATATCAGCACAGAATATTCAGTGATTAAGATATTTTGACCTAATAAGAGGCCTGGGCATCAAATGTTTTGAGTGACTGCATGATCTGAAAAGTAAAGCATGTCTTGGTCAGACTACAGTAATTGGAGACCAAATTTGATATCTTGAAGTATAAATGTTCAGCAACCAATGAAAAGCAAAAAGATAGCATTAAGAATGGACCTTCAGTGGCATGGTCATTTAAGGTCAATTTACATGGGCCTTTCAGTATTAGAAGCTTAATTACCCTTAGACCTGGGAGTGGTAAAATATGTTGTAATATTGTGTCTATATATTACATTTTTAACAGATTTTTGCAATATGCTTATATTTTATATAATTAGCAGAGTGTAAAGTTTCATATCAGTTAATATTTTAATATTTTGATATCAAAGCACTTGATTTTTTACTAAGGTTGATTTGATGAATATGTTTGTTCAACATGAATACTGTAATCTTTTGATAAGCTTTGATTCTCATCTCAGTTCACATTCATGTGACAAATATGAATATTAATATTATTATATAATATGTACTCTAAGTATTTTTTTAAATAATATTTATTGTACCCCTCAGCCTTTTTCATGAGGACTAGATTTGTAATTTATTGATATTTTGAACATGGATATTCAAAAAGGTTTTTGTTTTAGATCTGCAGAGTGGTCAAAGATCAGTGACAGCGAACGTAAAGACATGGGGATATCTTTCCGGGATGATGGAGAGTTTTGGTATATTTTTTTTAAATTATCTTATTTAGAATACATTTAATTACCTGGCATTTTAGGCACAGAGCCAACCCTGTGATATCAGTTCAAATTAATCCACTGGATGAGAGAGAGAGGGTTTATGCAGGGGTGGATCTAGGATTTTGGAAAGGGGAGGGTACAACCAAGGAAGAGTAAACAGAAACCTAATAAAGGTCCTCTGGTCTGAAATGAGGGGGTCTAGGTCACAAAACTTGGATTGAAACCCTTAAGAAAGCTGTTTTGGCTCAAAAAGGGGGATAAGGGGGGGGGGAGAGTCAGCTCTGGATCTACAACTGTTTTTGTATATTTAAGGACATGAATGATTACATAAATTTGTGCTTAAGTTAAATTTATATAAAAACTAAAGAATAAGCAGAGAATAATTTTTATGCATGTATGTTTATATATATATATATATATATATATATATATATATATATATATGTATGTATATGTATGTAATGGACATCCGGCATAGCCAAGTCATCCGTCTCCAGACGTGTACGAAATACCTCCAACACGTGGTTGATATAAAACTTCATTCAAACTAGATCAAACATTTCTCTCGCAAAGTAGAGACTGTCAAGAGAGAAACGAGATACATTCAGTTCCATGCATCACTGGAAACTCAAGCTTATATGCCATGCTTGCAATGATGAAATACCGTTATTACTTTTAACCTGTGTAAAATGATGTAAAATGAATACTGCATAATATTTTGGCTGCGATATATAATTAATACTGCATGATATTTTTAGCAATACTAGTGTCTTTTAAACATTCAAGGAACGTGAATACACCAATGGTCTAGTGTTAATACTTAATAAAAGTGAAGTGCTCTTACCTATCAAGAGAGAAACGAGATACGTTCAGTTCCATGTATGACTGGAAACTGAAGCTCCGACTCTCTTGACCCACGGACCTTAACACAGTCATGTGGGAAAACTGGTTTTGTCATGAGAAATGAGAAAACCACTGGAAACAACAATAGAAACAATCTAAGCAGACCATATATATATATATATATATATATTTATTGGTCATTAAATTTACAGTATATTTGGCACCCAATAGCATTTTATTGTAAATACCACCTAAACTGTTGAAAATGCAAGATATTATATATAATGACCTTATTAAATGGTAATGATCATATTAAATATGTATATTTGCAGAATTGCAAAAGTGTTTCAAGTTCAGGTATTAGCTGACACAAAAATTTAGTTAAAGGTATCAAATACATGTTGAGTGATCATTTAATTTCATTTCAGGATGTCCTTTGATGATTTCTGCAAGAACTTCACCAGTGTGGACACATGTCACCTGATCAACACATCATTCTTCAGCTTCAGAAAAACTTGGAAAGAAAGTAAATTCTATGGAGCGTGGAGAAAACCAGACCTGTGTGGAGGCTGTGGCAACTTTGACACATTCTTAAACAACCCACAGGTTTGTACAGTTTTTAGCTCAGCTGACTGTAAGTCATCTGAACTATAGCGATCACCCATTGTCCGGCGTCAGTCCGGTTGTCCGGCCCTCCGGCTGTCTGGCTGTCCGTCCGTTAACAGGGCACAAATCATAACTGTTAGACCTATAAACTTCCTACAGATCTCTTTGGAAAACCTGAAATTAGGTCATGGTGACCTATATTTTTTTACCTACGGGCAGAAAACATGATTTGAGCACCCAGACAGTCATACATATGGCACAAGTTGTATCCATTAGGCCTAGAATCCTCCAATGTGACATTTAGGGAGGTCCAAGGCAAATGTCCTTGGAAACCTGAAACTAGGTCACTGTGACCTATATTGTTGGACATATACAGGAAAAAGATGTTGTATGAACACCCTGAATGGTGACAAATCGTATCTGTTAGGCCTAGAATCATCTAACACAATATCCTTGGAGGTGCCAGGCAGAAATTAGGTCATGGTGACCTATATTTTGTGACCTACAGGCCAAAAACAGGATTTTGAGTACCCAGAAAGTCAGATAGGGCAAACATTGTATATGTGAGGCCTAGAAACTATACTTATGTAACTTTCTAAGATGTCCATATCAAATATCCTTGGAAAAACTGAAACTAGGTTACCATGACCTATATTTTGTGACCTATAGGAAAAGATGTCATATAAGCACCCAGAAAGTCAGACAGGGCACAAATTGTATCAAAGATGCCTAGAATCTCCTTGTGCAACATCCTGGGAGGTTCTAGGCAAATCTCCTTGGAAACCTAAAATTAGGTAATGGTGGCCTATATTCTGCTAGCTATGGACCAGAAACATGATTTTGAGCACCCAGACATACAGGTAACAAATTGTATCCATTTTCTTTGGAACCCTCTATATTGTAAAATCCTAGGGGGTCCTGGACTCCTATGAATTGTGATTTTTATTTTCTATCCATTTTCCAATACAGTAACATTAGCCATAGGCTATTAATTCTCACAGACAATATATATAACAATAATGGAAAAAATGAGCTCCAAGTCAAAATTATCCGAGCGTCATGGCCATGGGCTACTTGTAATTTGAATAATCTATACTAGTATTTATTAAATTTAAACACAACCCATGAGTGACTCAGGGTACATATTCTGTGTTTATTCAACCCCAGAAACTTGTAAAATCTGAGTCAAACATACTAACTTTGAAGTTTATAAAATTTGTGTCAAACATACAAACACAGAAGTTTCTAAAATCTGTGTCAAACACACAAATCCCAAAAGTTTGTAAAATCTGTGTCTATCACAGCTTCTTTATTCCTTTTTCCCAATCCGAGAAGTATGTGAAATTTGTGTCAAACATAGAAACCCAGAAGTTTGTAAAATCTGTGTAAAACATATAAGCCAAGACATTTGAAATAGTTCTTAACAAAATCTTCAAGTTTATGTAATCTGTTTTTATGCAAGTCAAAATTGTGTAAAAATCTGTTTATACAACCCGTAAGTCCTTAATACTAGTTAAATACAGAAAATGTTATGTCAGGAAAAAATATTTATATTGAAGATCATGCTTCAGCCAGTTTCATTTTAATTTTATGAAGGATCAATACAAATATTTTATCTTTGTTTCAGTACTAATTTACCATTGACAGTGATGGTGAGAGGACAGTGCTGACCTATATATCAGTATTTATGACTCCCCTTCTCCAGGGAAGACATGTTTTTTCAGTGCCATTGTCTGTCATCATGGTTGTTGTCTGTCATCATCATCATTTTTTGTCTTGAGAACATGATAACTTGAAGGGCTGCATGTTGTCCCTCAAAATGGAAAACACAAAATGTTTGTGCCAAAAATTCAGAAAAGTTTGAAATCTGATGAGCTTGACCTTCATCTTCAAGGTCAAATTTGCCTGAATGTAATATTTTTGTGAACCCCATAACTATAGAAGTATTTCACCTTTTTTCCTCAAATTTAGTACAGTAACTTGTTTCAGTCAAGTGCTTGGACACCTTTGAAAACCAGTGACCTTGACCAGGATCTTAAAAGTCAAATAAGAAATTTTATTACCTTTTTGTGAATACAATAACTTATACAGTATTGTGTATTTTTCCTTCAGGTCAAATCTGCTGAAATCAAGAAGATTGTTTTACAATATCTATAGTGCATATATTTACCCCTAATGTTTTGGGATGGCTCATGGGGGGGGGGGGGGGGGTTGACATATATTGTTTTGCAAAAACAAAGCCATTCTAGTTTTTCTTTGTGTCAGTAATGTTACACCATTAACATTAATAATGAGAAGATAGTACCTGCTAACCAGAGTATATCAGTATTTTATCTTTCTTTCAGTACTGTTTCACCATTGACAGTGATGATGAGAAGGCAGTGCTGGTATCGCTGGCCCAGTCAGACCAGAGGATTAACAAGGAATCAGGCTGCAAGAACTTCACTATCGGCTTCTGTCTAATGAAGGTACTTCACATACCTAGAGGTCATGTCAGAAGTCAGAGGCCAACTGCTGATAATCCTGGCTGTCTGAGTCAGGGCTCACCTTATCCACCTTCCAGTATCATCAAATCATAAAATTGAACTAGATACTTAAGGAAGTACAAATAACCCTAAATTTAAAGAAGATAGATCTATTGTCAGATAAAGATTTACTGACATACAAACCTATCATGAAATGCTTTAGATCTAAGAAATAATCCCTTCACCCAACCTCTTCGTGCCCCACGTACTCAACTGGCCAAATAATGCATGAATGTGGTATGTCTGTGCGTCACATGCAAGTAATCTGTTGTTTATACACATTGTGACAGCAGCACCTCAGGATGAGCTGTGTCATGACTCATACAAATGCCATTGAAAACGACAAAATAGCTGTTGAAAATACTATGTATTATACTGAAGCCATTTATTCTGTTGCCACACCAGGTTATGAAAATAGCATTTAGCTTGAATTGTCAGATACATGGTTTACTAGAGGATATGAACTAAATAAGATAAAAAATATGCAGGTGATGGCCTGATGGGTAAAGCTGACTTTTATGCAACAAGAGAATGTTTTTTTAAAGTCAGTCCATGAGCTGTTTCAAATGCATATTTGACCCATAACATATGTATCATTTTTAACCGGGCACAGAGCTCTTTCTATTACTATCTGTATTTGTAAACTTAAAATTGAACTTTTTAAATTTGATTCAATAAAAAAAACTTAATTTAATTTTCAAGCATGATATAGGCTTTGGGACATTGCCATAAAGTTTCATATTAGCCCTTTAAAAAGTGGTTTGCTGTTATATAAAATTGTGTACCGTTTAAAAATTTTAAATTTTCCAAATTGTTAAAATATAATATAAAAATTAATTTGAACTTCATAAATAAATATACCATCAGAAAGAAAACTGCACGAGGTTTAAAATGACCTATACTTCATGGATCTAATATTAATTTTAAATGGTTTTTTGAAGGTTTTCAATCAAGGGGATTTTGCCAAGGATGGTTCCTTAAACAGTAACTGTACAATGAATCTTATCTATTAAAGGCTGACCTGAACAGAGAATATCGAATGCACGACAAGATAGAGAGACTTGAAGTGTCAGACTACACTGATGCTCGCAGCGTCTTCAAGAGGTTTGACCTGTCTCGAGGGGCGTACCTCATCATACCAACAACATTTGATCAGAATATAGAAGGGAAGTTCTTACTGAGAATGTACAGCCAAACCGACATCAAAGCAAGGTGAGAAACCATGCATATATTGTATTATTTGATAAATGTATTGTGTCATATATATATGTGTGTGTGTATATATATATATATATATATATATATATATATATATATTAATATATATATATATATATATATATGTATATATATATATATATATATATATGTATTCCCCACATATAAATGAGAATGCCTAGCTAGATCTAGTATTTTGAGTCACTAGACAGACACAGTTGAGGTGGTCTGGGACCACCGCCCCGGCCTGTCTCTTTAGACTTTAAATTTTGAAGAGCCGATAGATGTGATGCCACACAAGCCAAGCCCAAAAATCGCGAAAACCGCCACCTTTTTGGCTTGGCTTGTGTGGCATCACGTCTATCGGCTCTAATAAATCCATTGTCTTGACTGTATAGGTCTTCAACAGTTCCTTGGTGCAATGATACTTTGCAATTCAAGTCAGATAATGTATTAATATAATCAGTTGCCCCTATATCAATATTCTGTGGATGTGGAAGTGGTTTTGTTAGCGGGGTTTTTAATTTCGAGCTTTTAGCCGGAGCATGATTAGCGCTAAACTAAGAACATGCATTATTTTGAACACCCCAGACATATCTGTGAAGTTTACTTTTTTACTGTCATGTGACAACACTGTTGTTAGATACAAGTAAAGAGTTATGGCAAATGGAATAGATGATGCTTTGTCATTTAGATTGTTAATATTTGATGGGGCACTGAGAAATTGAACACCACTGTTTTTTTTTTTTTACAAAATTTATTTTGTATGCACAAAAGTCTAGTGCTTTCATCGAAACTTTGGTATTCATGCTGGTGGCGCTTTGCAGGTTGTGATGTTACTAGCTGATCAATGCAATCATTTGCCACCATGACTTGACTGCAGATTTTCTCACCTGACATATAGTCACATGAGTCTGGTAATCCCTCCTTGCGGGGTCGCTTAAGTTGAAGCTTCTTCAACCAGGATGTTTGAGTAGTCATGTACATTTGCTTTCAATAAGATTTCATAGCAAGTGATATCTCAGCTGAACACCACTCCAGTAAATAGTTATTTGTAGAAATAACTCTAAAAATAAATAGCCTTTGAAGACCTTTAGAACTGCCCTTGAATTGTCTTTGAAGTACGACTGAGAGCAAACGACAGCTGCCATTGTGGTCAGCTGACTCTGCTCACACATAGCAGGCTGCTTCTAGTTAATAATCACAGTTGCTGTTGTTGAGTAGTTCTACAGTTTACTTATATATACCCAGCGTGTCTGGGTGCAGTACCATAGCAATCATCAAACGTAACTAGTCCCGATAATTACATATTGTTTACCCCATGCCATCACGGTACTCGCTATAGGCCGTAGCATGTACTGAGTCAACTAAAGCTTTGTTAGGTGAAAGGTAGGTTGCGTTACAAACCTATCTTTTATGTTATCGTAAAAATATTCTATTTATTTGATACAAATTTAAATCCCCATACATACTGATTTGCGCAAAAATTCAAACTACCCTAATGCTGTAAAAATTAAAAAAGCGCAAAAATTCAGATGCGGCAAATTAACCACTTGCACAGTATTGACAATATTGGATCATTTATAGTAGAGCCTTGAGCCCTGTTAGTCATACAAATGCAGCTGGCTTGGACAAAGAGATGGCTGGATTAAGTTTTAAGCCAAGTTTCGTGGCTTGACTCAGCTTGCAAAATGTTGGCTGACTTAAACTGACCTGAAAGCCTTTTCATTGGATGATTTTTAACAAAGTACCCATTTTAAAACTAAGTTATCTATATTACATATTACATATATCATCCATTTTACATTAAACTAGTTTGTGATGAAATTTAGAGCAGAGTTTATCCTGGTGGTTTCATAAACCAACACTTTTTTACTATTTTTTTTCTATTCACCTGAAATATGAAATATTGATACCTCTTGATAAACTCTGCTTCACTTGATCTTAACTTGGCTGGCATTGGTGCAAAATGGCGGTGGTGCTGGGCTTTCATCTATAGCTTGGTTTGACATTTTATATGGTTCTATCTCAGTGACAGCACAAAAAATATATAAGCTAAACTGTGAGTTAGAGACATAAAATCTCAGTGGTCACTTGTTTTTAAATTAAATTATATCATTAAAAAATTATATTTGTTTGATATAAAAATCACAAAATCCACAAATGAGAACAAGCTTCTTAAAATTGCAGAAAAAGATGCAGATTCGTAGATCAATCATAATGGTTTAAACTTCAAAAGCATCTTCTCAAGTATTAATTATAATAGCTATAAGTGTCAATAATTGCAAACATAAAACTAGAAATATACATTCTCAGGAATGCAGGCCTCTGCCAGGTCGGCAGTCCTTGATGTGGGATGCTGATCCCCCAATACATGTTTGCATTCTCTGATGAGAAGTTAATGTACATTTGTGAATTTGTCCTTCCTGGATCCTAATCATGAGCCAGATCCTCACCAAAGTCTAATTGATTCTTCCTGAGATTCTGATCATGATTGCCTGAGTTATGTTGTGGACAAACACACATATGAACCTGAGTGAGGGCAAATTGTCCTGGTGTAAGCAACAAATGACAGCTTTGAATGTGTACAATTTAAAATGATTTCACTCCACTAATTTTTCTGACAGGGAACTCAAAGAAGATGGACCATCAGGGGGAGGGTGCTGTGGGCCAAAGTACAAATCAGCAACATCTGTTCATGTCGTCAAGGCAGTGGGACTCGAAAAACAGGACATGTCTGGTGGTAAGTCTTTGTATTCAGGTAGAATCACATCAAAGCTTAAGAGATCCATACACTAGTGTTTGCTGCTGTGATGAATGTATTATATGCTCACTTATTGAGTCATATTCATAGCAACCTCTCATGATTTAGGAGTGACAGCTATATGTTAAAAATGCCATAATTTTGTTATACTGATCTGTCCTGCATAAAAGCTGAGTCATTACTACTTTAATTTGTATAAATTTTGCCTTTATTGGTTTTCAGTCACTTACCAGTTGCATTATATTTGCTTCAACCCCTCAAAAAGTATTCATGATCACTGTGACGTAAGGTGTTATGGAAAATAGTTTTGTCTTGTTGTGTTGGTCATACACTTCTTAATTTGTATTCTCTCTGCATTTAATTGATAAAAATTTCCCATATTTTTGACTCAACCATATATTTTTCCCGCTGGCTTTGTATATTTTTAATACCTGGATCTGTGGGACACTTTATTTTTTATGGTGTATCCTTAGAAATATTTTCCATGGAACAATGCAGGGTTTTAATAATATCCCTGCCCTGATCACAGTCATGGGCACTGTGATGGGTATATATCGTAGATCACTTTGTTTTTCATTCTGATGAGTTTCATTATCATCTTAGTTCTGATTCTGAATTTATTCTTAACATTGTGACAGGTGGTGACCCATATGCTGTTATAAAGGTCGAAGGTCAAGAAGCAAGGACCCGTGCAATACAGAACCAGCTGAACCCTGAGTGGAATGAGCGAGCTGTGTTCTACCGCAAAAAACCTGGTCATGATATCAAAATTGAGGTACGTTAAAAAACAACAGAATCAGAAATAAGTTACTGTTTCAAATTTTATAAACAGTGCAAACTGACATATGAATATAGTCCATCCGTTTACTAAGGAGCACATCATTTTTTTTTGCAACAATTATGAAATGCTGATATTTTGTCCAGTATATCACAATAGCAGATAATTAAGCACTCTCTTCTGCCATAATTTTGCCTTGAAACTGTTTGCCTACTCCTGTACAGGAGTGTTAAATTCAGTGGTTCGGATGCGATCAAAGGTGTTAACACATACACAGTGCATAAGATTTGCCGGCACGGCCTTGGCCAATCAAAACATGTCAATCAGGAGGTGCTGTGACTGACTTGGCCCCAAAAATGTAACACATGTTCCTGCTAGTTGAAACATCGCATGTTATCTGTTGTGCATGCACTATATTGGACCTCAAGCCACGCACTCTTGTTATTGTAAACAAACAGTTGTGGAATGTGTTTTCAAACATATAAAACCATTACAAGATGTTAAACAGCTCAAAAGGAGGTACAGACACCATGTGCTGGGATAGTTTTGCCACAACACTTTTGTATAAAGCAAACTTCAACTGATAATGTGAAAGAATAAGTATAATTTGAAAGACTCAGACTTGGACTGGAGGGTCCTAGACTCATAGGGTTCACATAAACTAGGACATTCAGATGGAGAAAACACTCATATAGAGACTCACATGTGTGGACTATTCTCAGAAAATAATAATAAATCACAACAGTATACGAAGCTTTATCCCTGCATATGGAGCTGAATGTATTTAAACATCACAGCAGAATCACATGTCAGATATGACAGAAATATTCTAATAATCACATATCCATTTTAAAGTGTTTTAAATAAAGACAGTTTTATAGGACTTGGACATGGACACAAGCTCTAAAACACTTGACTCAAAGATGGTGGACTTGGACTCTATTAACCTTAAGGACTTAGACTTGGACTCGGGTGGTTTGGACTCGCACTTGCACTTGGACTCAGATCATGTGGGCTTCACTACATCACTGTTGTGCAAATAAATGTAATATTGTATTTCCCATATTCTTTCATTTATTCTGTAATTAAAATCCAAATTTGTACAAAATAAAGAATATATATATATTCACCTGATGATTGGGTCATATCCCGTGAAACAGACTGTTGTGAATTAACAGTGTTGTTTTTCTCCAGAGTTATATCGCTCTGGCCTAGTCTGTAGGCCATAAAGCACTTTACATCGGAGGGTAACACTACCTTCTATATATATATATATATTCTGTGTATCTCTCATCAGATCTGGAATGAAAACCCAATAAGAGATGAGTACATGGGGGGAGCCATCATCATGGGTGCCAGCGACAAAGCCAAAGGAAACAAAGGTGTCATGCAGCTACAGCTGACTGGTCGCGGAGACAAAGCCGCTCAGTTCATGCCGGGGAAAGTGTTCGTCGAAATCAAGCAGTTCCAGGATGTTAACATGGCCTGAGTCATAACGTGAAGTTTTTATGTTTTTGAAGCTGTTTTTCAATGTGCATAAATCCTTACGTGTGTATATGCATGAAAAATAGCATTCCATGTGCTCATATATATGTACATGTGTGAACTGTCAGACATATATATTTGAGAAGTGGGGTAGTTCTAGCAAATCTTCCTATAAAGATGGATTACATGTGAAGTAATTTTACTCTGATTACCTTAGTTCACGCAGACCTAATGTGTGAAAATCACTCCTGCAGCCATTTTCATGCACATTTGTATAAATACTGACAGACACACAGAAACACCCGTTACAAAATATATGAGCAATTTTTCATGCATATATATATGCATATACATGCACATGGAAACACAGCTTGAGATGTAGTCACATGATATTAGAATATTTTTTAGTTATATATATGTGTGTTTGAGTGAACTACTGATACTGTATTGTATTCAACTACAATAAACACACTTAATGTGATGATAGAGGGACTTCTGTTTAGAGATATCTCTCTGTTAAGGACAACACTCTCTTATACAGAAACTTGAGGAAGTCCCATGAGAGTTAGATTCACACTTGAAGGTTTGTTAAACCTCTATTACAGACACTTCTCTAATATACAGACACCTCTATATTACAGACACCTCTCTGTATCAGACACTTCTTTTATATTAAGATCAATAGACCTGAAAAGTTTTTATATAAATACCTTCTTATTATGGTCAAATAATTGCCCATAATTTTGAATTCCCACTGTATTTTAACCATTTCTTCAAGCTTAATGTAAAATGTGCCATTAAAAACTTTGAAACAGATATGCTTCTAAATTAGAGCGATCATCTAAGTCTTTATCCACAATAGGATAACAATATATGAACTAGGTGTGATTTTTCTAAAGCTTTTGATCATGGTTACAAAATGTTGTTACTGATGTTTATATCTTAAAATTGCAAAACCATAAAGAACACCATACAGGTTGATTGACACAAAATGTTGCTTTTGATGTTGGCATTTCACAGTGATGGAACTGAAAGGTTTTAATGACAGTCACACTTTACATGTATTGTTTCTGATGTTAAGGTTTCAATAGTATCACAACATAAACAATAAATGATTTGGAGAAAAAGGTTAAATATCTTGCAAGAAAAAAAAGAGGTTGAAAAGTGTAAAAATAATATTAATGAATGTTAATTTTATCACGTTATAGGAGGCTTTGAGCCAGCTTCAAGAAAGTATCAGCAGCTGTATGAGGTGTTATTATGAAAGTTTTTGTCATTCTGTCACCTCCAAATCTGATCATGTGGCAATTTTGTACTGACAAAAGTTCCTGATAAGAGTGACAAAATGTTTTGTATCTCTTAAACTTCAACAAATAGCAGTGAATGTGGTGATTTGAGACAATCAAAGTTTCTGGTGAGTTATGTACCAGGGTAATAAGGTGTTGGATCTTAGGTCACACCAATAAAAACAGTTACGGAATCACTGCTCCTCTGTTTAACAGATCACAATTTTTTTGTGAATAAACATGAGGCTCACAGTATTACCATAATGCTGCAAATTACTGATCATTCTTAAGTCCCTCAAAATAAATTATAGTGTTTATTAATGAAAATGTTAATTTTAATTTATAATTTTATCATTGAAAATTAGTAAAAACTTTGTGTTGTTCATATATACCATTTAAAGGATTATTTAACATTCCCCTATCCTTCATGCAAGTTTGCCATATTTTACTGCAGTGACTGGTAAATATTTTTAACAAAAATGAAAATTGTATGCATCTTCTGTAGAATCATTTTTTTTTTTTTGTATTGTCTTAGGTACAACATGAAAGATTATCATACCAATTTCAGTGACTTGCCTTCAAAAATTTAGATTTTAATTGTTTAAATGATTGATATTCTTTGATCTCTTATATCTGTAACACCAAGGGAAATGTTAGTTATTCAACACTGCATTTAAATACCTATTTTCTAAAAATACTTTTTATTCTGAAAAAAACCTAGTCCTCAAAATACCTATTGTGTAAAAAAACTATTCTCAAAATACCTATTGGTCTTAAAATACCTATTGTTCTCAACAAAAATGTACCTTATTCCTCACAGGAATTTTTTTCATTGAGCATAAAATCAAATCCCTTACGTAGATTCTACCGGTATTCTGTAATGTGGTAATGTGTGTGTACAAGGGGATATATGCTCTTCAGGTTAACAGATGGCCTTTTAATTCAATATCAGTTAGCTTTTTAGATTTACACTTCTTCCTTTATATTCCAACAGGGTAACTGAATGATTGTGCTATACTTTTAACACTCACCTTTTAGAAAAATTGTACAAGTCAACTTTTGTACATTTATTTACTGTAATGTTTTTATCAAGAATTTTATATAGTTTGTATATGTTTACTGTGATAGAGAAGATATTATTTTATATGTTAAACACTGGCAATCATCACTGCAAACCTTACAGTGTACATAAGTTTCACATTAATATTGCATCTCAGGAATGCATATTCATGCAAAAAATTTCAGTGTAGCAGTAAATATATTGGTAAAACATTTAAATTCTGAACCATTTGTGTTCTTACTCTTATCCATACAGCAGATTTTAATTGTCAAAAAAACCAGAGTCTGCACAGAAACACTGATATTCACAAGAGCTAGTAATACTCTGCTGGTTAGGGATTATGGGCAAAGAATTTTTTCCCCACAATGCACTGGGGCTTCCAAATGCATTAGCAATGTAGGTAAAAAATGTAGTCAAATAGATGTAGTCGATTGAACAAGTTAGATTATTATTGTTTCAAGGCACATTACATAAAACAGGAATGTTTATGCAGTTAGAACTTTATGGAATGTATTATATAGGTTAGTACATGCCTCGCCGTGTAAACAGGTGTTTTTTTCTTGATGTGTGACATATTTTAAAGTGCACCAGATGAGACAAGTAGCCATTCTATAATATCTGACTAGAAGGTTTGTTTTGAATAAAAACAACCTTTGAAGGAAAGGTGTCACAAAATTTAAATTTTCCAAGTAATCTCTTTAGAAACTCTAATTTATCACTGATTCTCTTTTTCCCTATCCTTATACAAAATTATCATAGATGCTGAAGTCTGAGCATTACAGCTTTATAACGCCATCATGTGTCTCCCCTGTGTTTTTGCTGAAAGTTTTCTGCTTAAAGCTTTCTGATGGTTTAAAAGTACTAGTTTTTACATGACTTTGTCATGATTTATTTATGGCATCTGGTTGTACAGATGTTGTTGTTATAGAGTAGAAATATATGTTCCTGACAGTATTTGTAAACTGACTAGTCAAACTGACCAATTTGCCAGAAATATTAAGCTATCTGTGTAGGTTATTTAAGGCTGCTTTTCTGCTGGCCGGATCTACACTTTTTCAAACAGTTTTTATGTGACAAAAGCATTGCAACACCATTTCCAACAGTATCTTTTCAGCTGGCATTGAAGTGTACATTTTCAGTAACTTGCTGTTCTGAAAAAAAATCCAACAATACTCTGATTTTAAAAATGTTTATGAGAATTTGGTATCAAAGAACAACAAAATTGTAAGATCTGCTCAAGGAAAAGTCAACTTATATCGCATTACTAATATATGAAAATATCACTTTTGACCTAGAAACTATTTATTTATCTAATTTTCATATTCACTGATCTTCTCATTTTAGTTTTATCAAAGTCCAAAATTCTGATTTTCCAAGATGTCATATATTTGTATTGCCTAAGTTGTAAGGACAGTCAGCAATTTTGTATAAACTATCCATTGTCTATAATGCACATGGAAATGTAGGCACAGGCCAACACTTGTGTCTGTGTGAAGGGTGTGATCTTATGATGACGTGAACTTGTTATATATAAGGTTGTAACAATGAGAGCAGTGTATTGCCATACACCAGTTTCAGACCCTGATACCAAGTTCTAATTGGTCAGAACCATTCCTGGTTCTTTGTCAACCCTCCTTAATGCTTGTAATCAGTAAACAGTGCCATTGATAGCAGTGCCTAAGTGTAAGGGGTTGCTGAATGAATGTTAGGTGACCACTGTGTAAGGATTGTATTTCAGTCATCAAACCCTTCATTTACTTTTTACCAGGTTATATTGTAGGCCTATATGTATGTTTGTCTTCACAGTTTTGTCAATTATCAATATACTGTAATGCTAGCCCACAAACAGTCTGATACACTTATTGAATGTAAGCAATACAATTGCTCTGTAGAATGTACTACTTGTTAATACTTTAAGATATTAGGGTCATTCAGGGGCATTCCACCTATAGCCAGAGAGCCACAAATGTCAACTCATTAAATATTTCTCATGCAACATTTATGGTAATTTTTACTCAAATGTTTCCATCCAAGTGAACTGTGATACAAATTGGCAGCATTCCAGCTGCTGGACTTCTGCTTCACCGAGTGCCATATTCATCTCATTGACAAGTTGTTCACCTAAGTGTGGAGCTGCTTAATCTATGTCCATAGGATCTGTTGAATTTTCATAGGAATGACTAAAATTTGTGAGGAGAATAATTGTGCGTATACATATTTCCTCTTTGAAAGTAATACTTCAGCTGACATGTGTGCCTGGAATCATAGTTGTATTGCCTTTTTTTTTTGTACATATTAATTAACATATATATATACATGCTGTCTTATGACTTAATGTGGTAGATAGTGCTAACAGACTTAAATTGGATTATTTTCAAATTTTTTTTTCAAATAATGAAATTTATTGCAAAACTCACCACATTTCTCTGAAGGCTACATTATAGATGTCCTTGTTAAAAGGTCATTCTGTTCTAAAATGCAGTGTGCAAAATCTGGCCAGGAAGCCTTTTCTGACCATACTGTTTACATTTTTTTGTATAAAATCTGTCCTATCTGAATTTGTTTTATAGAATTATACCATATATATATATATATATATATATATATATATATATATATATATATATGTGTGTGTGTTTGCTGCACAAGGTTCAGTTTTCATGTTGTTTGCAACTTTGTGTCCCATCTTTCTTATTTCTTTGACTGGATTAGAATTATTTTTTCCTGGTTGATATGCCTTATTTGCATGTTATTACTTAATTGTTTGTAATAAATTAAGCAAAATCACAAACAAATTAATCAATTATGAAAGAAAATGACCAATCTTTGATCAGTTTGCCCACCACTAATATATATATAGATATACATATACATGATTGAGGTCACAGTGAACTGATTTCAAATTTGGAATAAGATATTCCATTGGCCATTGAGTTGGTCAGTTCAGAACATTGAAAACCTAATGGGTACTACCAGATGGTCAAAATGATGAATTGAAGGACATGCAACCAACAAAGACTGAACACTAGAGCTGTGATGACTTTCAGTCAGTTGAGCTAAACCACAATTCACATGTATTGCTCACATTTACGAAGAATACTCTTTGTGTTATCTGTGATATTTACTGCTGATATAAATTTTTGTGCTATTTGTATTTTTACATTTCTTATACTTATTATTCTTTGTATCATTCATTATATGGTAACTGTGATTTTTTTTTCAAGTCAGTTGTGCTTTATCATACACTTTGCCTGAGATAATTCTCAAAATCTAAGGCCATCAGCAAGTGCAGGCACCATTACATTACTGTTTTATTAAACTGGCTCTGACTGTATGCATGGTCATACCTGTGCTAACCAGTAGCTTTGCAATAAATGCAATGATCTGACCAGGTGAGATATTCTTTGATACAATGCTTCAACAATCATTGTTACATATACATGACTTTTATATTATCTTTTTTTTCACGAAAGATCTGAATATGTCTTTTTCATTTCACTGAATGTTTCAAGAATAAACTGTTGAACCCAGTGATGTTTTATAATTCATTGCTCACACAGGGGTCATCTGTTCTGGATTTCTAAAAGCTAGCAATTCCCTTGCTTCCCATCCGTACCCCCCCCTACATATTAATATACTTTAGGTTGTTCCTTCTAAGAAAGGTTCTTGTAATGCCTCCGTGATGGATGTGTGACCTTTTTATCTACAAGAGTACATGTTGACAAACAGAAAAACCATACTGAATAGTGCACAAAATTATTTTTTTATCCACCTGAAATGAGATCAGCATCCAAAAAATTGCCGGACCCCACAGAACTCCACCTGACCCCACATGGTTGTTTGTTCCAAGTTGTTAATCTATTTCTCTTAGGCAGAAAACAAAACGATTGGCCCAGAGGAGTGGGAGTGTGCTACCACCATGTCTATGATGGTGTATGCAAAGACTTTTTGTCATCATAGGTTACCAGTGTTATTTCCATATATGGAAATATACTATTTATGGAGCAACCAATCTAATGGAAAGCTTATTCTTGGTTAAGCATCACATGGGTACCGTTACAACTGTCAACAGACCTCCGGCCAGAAACGGTGGCTTGTCTTTTCTCTATAGAGTAACATTAATGGTAAAAAAAATGCCGGAAAAGGGTCTGGTGCCTGGATGACATTTACCAGACCCCTTAGAAAACTACCTGCCATTTCAAGGGGTCAGGCGTTAATTTTACGCCCTGCTTAAGTCCACTACAACCAGCTGAAGGTTGTTGGTTGCATGTGTGTGGAAGCTGGAAGGATTCTTGTCTCAAAACGCCATTTGAAAAACTGATTGGTCTGACTTGTCACCAGATGTCCTGGCTGAATGTTTTATTTTGGAGGGGCCCCCTGCATGTTATAAGCCAGTATACCATGAGATTGGTGTTTTCTGGCCTGTTTTGATGAAGATTCAAGCAAAAGTAGTTAATGTTAGGTGGATATCAGAATAAGCCCCTTTGAAGGCCCCAAAACAGTGCTTGTTCACTCTTTGGACAAAAGGGCACACCCTTGTGGGGAAGACTTCAGCCAGGGGTCTCAAAGTGTGATGTGACCCTAACTTAAAACTGTGACACCAACATGTTCACCTGTAAACCTTCAATACAAATCTCTCTCTCTCTCTCTCTCTCTCTCTCTCTCTCTCTCTATATATATATATATATATATATAATGATTTATTAGGAAGTCAACAGCATACGGGTTGCAGTCAGTCTTGTGGAGCCCCATCCTGTTAAAATCTTATTACTAGGCCCACCACATTTATGTAACCTGTTCTCTCAAGCCAGCATTAATTTTCTGTTTAATAAACAAACCAGAAATCAGCACTGAGCATATACCTTGAGCAATAACAAAAAGTTGATTTGTACATAAGATGTGTTCCAAATAGACTCCCACAGTTGAATGTACAGATCAAAGCACAAAAAGACACACGGTAATGGGCAATAAACATGACCTCCAGCTGTACCTATATTCAGTGATAATAAGCAAAAAAGGCAGAATTTTGTAACTAAAACATTTATTTACATATTTTGGTGAACACATTAGGTGATTAGTCCAATGGAATATAATTTTGTCATGTCATTCACTGTATACAGTATGGTCCAGTTAATGTTATTTACAGTGCACACCATGTAATGGCACATACATATTCGTTGCAGACTATTTAATAACATTAATACTTTTGGACTGATCTAATTCCCTGATTAGAGAGATTGTACTTAATTATTCCCTTTAAAACTTTACTTGGTAGATCAACACAGAAAAAAGAACTGGGTATATCATTATCATTTTACAGGGCTTTCAATACCAAAACAAACAAAGAGTCAAGGTCATATTTCTGGGGAGTTCAATGGGATTTTGGAGCATCCAAAGGGCCACTGAATTTTGACCATATAAAATTTAGATTTTATTTTGCATCAAATGATCACTGAACTTTCATGAAAGTCCACAAATAAGCACTTTGAGCCACATAATATGTCACAATATTTTATCACAAGACTTTGTTGGAGTATGCCAGGCAGAACTTCCAACATCATGAAAGCTCAAATTTTCAGATTAAAAAAAAAATTACTTCTGTTGCTCTCATGTGAAAACCACTCATGTAAAGTCCCAAAACAAAATGTGTTGATGCGAAGTTAAGCTTTAACAATTTTCTGAATCTGCAATATTATGAGACGAACAATCACACAGAATAACACACAGAATAACACACAGAATAACACACAGAATAACTCGTGTCTCTACCAATATGTTGAGACCTCCTGTAGCAGCCTCTGTAGCCTATTGAACTTGTAACTTTTTGCCAAATTGACCAGATCCTGTACAAGATGTTTACTGTCCCTCTCATCTACAAGGTGCAATGTGTGTGCCATACACTGTATCCGCTGACGAAGACAGTCCTCTAAATATTCCAAAACTGTTGGGGCCTCTTCTTCTTGCACCTACAATAACAAACATATTTAAAAATACATACTTTATAAGCAATGATGTTCAGCTGAACTAATAAATATACCAGAACTGTTTGAATATTCTATTCTTGCAACTATAATAAGAGTGCCTTTCCATGTACCTGCAGGACCCAATGTGAGGCATTCACAGGGAATAACCAAATGCTGTAATATCATTTTCCCTTTTCCATATATACAGGCCCCAAAGCGGGACCCTCATGGAATAACCAATTGCTATAATATCATTTTCTCTTTTCCATACATACAGGCCCAAACATGGGACCCCCGAGGAAAAACCAATTGGCATAATATCATTTTCCCTTTTCCATACATGCAAGGCCCAATGTGGGACTTGCATGGAATAACCGATAGCTGTATTGTCATCTTCAACTTTTCATACATACGTGGGACCCTCCTGGAATGACCATTGCTGTATTGCATTGTCCCCTTTCCATACATACAGACCAAAAAGTGAGACCCACATGGAAAAACCAATTGCTCTATTGTCATTGTCCCCTTTCCACACATACAGACCAACAGGGCCTACAGGCCTAATGCGAACCTGTGCAAAGTTTGGGAGTATGAATGGAGGTTTATTTTTAAAAGTCAATATTGATCCTCTTAAGTCTTGCATATCTACCTTAGTCATTATTATAGCAAAATGGACATTTCAAACCTGCAAGTTTCAGACTAGGACATTTTAAAACTAGACAAGCGACTATGTGTATCCGCAGATATCAGAGTGGGACAGGTGAAGTGAGGCATGGTTTAAGTGGCAAGGGGAATAGAGTGAGGTGTGTTGCATATTAGCATCGATGTCTGCAGTGTAAACGTGAATGTAGGTGGTGCCACCTGTCATAAAATCGAGGAAATTGTCCAGGATATATGAACCTGCAAAATTTCAGGTGGATAAGTCAAACCACTGCTGAGATATGAGTGATTTAATCCCAAGGCAGATGAACAGGTGGACGCTGTGCAAAATTGGTTGAAGGTGCTGCCAACATTTTTAGTGTATGTTATAAAGCTATCAAAGGGCTACATTTGTGCAAATTTTTTAGCCTGATCGGTCTAACGGTTCCCGAGATATGTGGGTTTATGTGTGGAAACAGACGCACAAATGGACGCTGGGCAGAGAGGAAAGGTCAGAGGTCAACCAAAATGAGGGTGCAGCAGTTCACATGTGACCGAACATAATTCCGAATTTTAAAAAATTCTGCCCAGTTGTTATGGAGGAGTTGTCCGGAAACTTTTGCGGCGATGGAGGCAGCGTCAGCGTCCAACTGAAAACATAGTATCCGCAAAACTCTGTTTTGGCAGATTGTAGCTGGCACCACCAGTCTTATATACAATGAAGAGATATATAAACATGCCCAATGTCAGACTGATATGTCAAACCCCTCCTGTGAAATAAGCAGGGACATACACTGTGCAAAAAATTATTGTAGGTACACTATAAAGCTACCCGATATGTATAAACATGCTCAAATTTTAGGCTGATGTATCAAATTCCTCTGTAGAAATAAGCAGGCGCATACACTGCAAAAGTCAATGTAGGTGGTACCACCTGTTTTGTAAATGAGAATACCACCAAAGACGCATAGACAGGTCAAACTTCCCCAGATTTTGATGCACTTGGCTGACAAGGCTTAGGTGAGTAAGGCAGTGGCCCCCGAGTGACCTGTGACAAATTGCTGCCTCAAGCTACTACACTGAGTGAACTCTTGACCTGCACCTGGCTAGACTGAGTGAACTTTTGACCTGTACCTGGCTGCACTGAGTGAACTCTTGACCTGTTGCATAATCTGACACAGTTGGCAGTCTGCCAAAGCTATAAATAGATTCAGGCTGAACTTGGGTGCCAAATATGATGCAGTGAGCAGTCTGCCAAAGCTATAAATAGAATGCAGCTACTGCACTGAGTGAACTCTTGACCTATACCTGGCTGCACTTCTTCCAATCCTGGCACTGTGCCAAAACTATTTGTAGAGCTGACATCATCTTGGCTAATAGCCAACATCAAGGCACTGGCAATCTGCCAATGGTAAACCAAGTGCTGCCATCTGTACACAAAAGTGGTCCCTACTTGAAATAACTTTGAAATTTATTTTCCCAATACAAAATGCTTTTCAGCTGACTTTTTATAAAAAAAAGAAATCAGGAATATATGTAAAATTATTACGGATGCATACTGAATGCAAAATTAAAATACAGATATATCTCACTGATGGCAAATTCTTGAATTCAGTTGAGTAGGGATACCAATAATTTATAATCCACGTACAGTTGTCTTTATATAGCCACAGAGAACTGAATATCCATGATTGTAACATTGCCTGGTATGATGAATAACTTAAATCATAAATCTAAATTCTTAAAAAGCTTTTAAAAACCTTTCTTGTCAATATTAACCAAAGATAACCTGAAATCTAAATGTCTAGTGGCATGATGTAATAGATGCTGATAAACTGGTGCCAGGCTAGATGTAACAGCATAACACTGCTTACATATATGGTAAAATGACTCAATTCAATCTCCATAATTTAGCCAAAAATCATTCATGTGGAACCATTACTGACAATTATTATAAGAATTTTTGTAGGGATTATTTTTGTAAAATATTAAACAAACTGGCTTCAGTGGCATCAGTCGAAAAACGTTTCGCAGGTTTATAACTCATATAGGAAGATAAAGCAAACTGGCTAAGTTCAGCTTCCCATAACTCAGCCAAAAAGCACTGAACCAAAACCGTTTGAACAAACTTGAATTATCAACATCTGAGGATAATTAATGTGTAAGATTTAAGAATTTGGCCCAGTGGTTTTTGAGAAGAAGATCTTTATAGCCACTGACCTAAAATGGGCTGTTATGGCCTATGACTAAATTCAGCTTCCCATAACTTAGCCAAAAGTCACTGAAAAGAGACCATTTGAACAAACTTGAGAAAGCACTACCCTAGGATCATTTCTTTGCAATATTAAACATTTTGGCCATATGGTTTCAGAGAAGAAGTTTTTTGTAGCCCTCAGTGTGATACAGGCACTGATGACCCCGTACAAAAAAGGCCGATGCAGGTGGCGCCACCAATACCTCAATTTCAGATATGACCTATGTGACCAACATTGGCATAAAATTTGGTGATGATAGCTCCAGCCGTTTCTGAGATTTAAATTTTAATATGCTTTTTTGCACAGTTAACAAAGTTCAACCTCCTGTAACTTGGCCAAAAATCTTCGAACTGGAACCATTCGGACAAACTTGAGAAAGATTGTTCCAGGAATCATTTCTGTGAAATATTGGACAATTTGGCTGGACAGTTTCGATGAAGAAGATTTTTAAAGCTTTTTAAGCTTTTTCCCTAAAAAATCTATGAAAATGCAGTTAGAAAAAAATAAACAAAAACCGATATAGTTTTTTGGATGACTGATTATTTGCAAAAAATTTGGTGATGCTAGCTCCTGCCATTTTTGAGATAGCTATGGTTAACGTACAAACGACGCACGACACACAATGGAAGACGCCGCACCAACGCATAAGCTCACAGGTTCCCTAAAAAGTTTAGACCCACATGGAATAACCAATTGCTGTATTATAATGCATTGTCAACTTTCCATACATACAGACCCCAATGAGGGACCCGCATGGAATAATCAATTGCTGTATTGTCATTGTCCCCTTTGCATACATACAGACCCAACGTGGGACCCACATGGAATCACCAATTGCTCTATTGTCATTGTCCCCTTTCCATACATACAGACCAAAATGTGGGACCCACATGGAATAACCAATTGCCGTATTATCATTGTCAACTTGTTCCAGGGATCATTTCTGTGAAATATTGGACAATTTGGCTGGACAGTTTCGATGAAGAAGATTTTTAAGCTTTTTCCCAAAAAAATCTAAGAAAATACAGTTAGAAAAAAATAAACAAAAACGGATATAGTTTTTTGGATGACTGATTATTTGCAAAAAATTTGGTGATGCTAGCTCCTGCCATTTTTGAGATAGCTATGGTTAACGTACAAACGACGCACGACACACAATGGAAGACGCCGCACCAACGCATAAGCTCACAGGTTCCCTAAAAAGTTTAGACCCACATGGAATAACCAATTGATGATTATAATGCATTGTCAACTTTCCATACATACAGACCCCAATGAGGGACCCGCATGGAATAATCAATTGCTGTATTGTCATTGTCCCCTTTGCATACATACAGACCCAACGTGGGACCCACATGGAATAACCAATTGCTGTATTATCACTGTCAACTTTCCATACAATACAGACCCCAACGTGGGACCCACATGGAATCACCAATTGCTCTATTGTCATTGTCCCCTTTCCATACATACAGACCAAAATGTGGGACCCACATGGAATAACCAATTGCCGTATTATCATTGTCAACTTTCCATACATTCAGACCCCAATGTGGGACCAGCATGGAATAACCAATTGGTGTATTGTCATTGTCCCCTTTCCATACATGCTGGCCCCTGTGCAAGACCTGCTTGGGTCCCACATGTAGATCTTTGAACTCCAGCAGTGTTGGATATTTGTAAGCACCCCCATCTGGATGCCACATGCAATATATTAGTTGCAAGTATGTGCCCTTGTCTTTGAAAAAAAGATGAAAGAGCTGACAAAGCATTAAGGCTGCATAAAAGAATATATGACCAGTCTTCATCAAAATACAGCCCGGCAGCCAGAACTAGGTTCAAAGTGTGGCAGCAGATAGCCACTGTGTAAGCTCGGCTGGTCAGATACAATGTTAGTCTGCTTCAAGTCTTGCCTCGCCAGTATAAACTAAAATAGGGGTAGTCAACAAGCGATGTGTATCACCCAAACCAGAGCTTATAAATTTCAGGTTTTTAAGTTATTTTTTAAGTAGCCTAGTGACCTCTGGATATACCCATATTGGAACTTGGGCGAGATAATCTATTGGTTAGTCGTTTTGGTGAGTTTCTTGAAAATCCCTCAAAGCCCCGGTAAGTTGTGGTGACACCAATAGTGACAACACATTTGTTCAATTTAATCTATTTTTTTGTATAATATATTATTAAATATATATGTATTTTTTTATTTTATGAAATTTTTGCAGTTGAAATATAACTAATTCACAGATACATACAGCGCAAACAAAGCCTGATCTCCAATTTTGCCAAGGCAGGAATTTTTGTATTAGAGCCTCATTTTTTTATCACATCAATTTTTTTTATTAAAAGTGTATATTTCTATACATTTCCAATATAACATATATATCTGAATATAAAAGTTGATTCTCAATGTTCAACTGCATCATCATAAGTCTCAATCTTGTCAGATATCACGACATCATGCATACATCATGACATTTATTTATTTTTTACCACAAAAATATATCTTTTAAATCTGAAATACCGGTACAATAAATATCTAAAAATAATACTTGATTAAGATTTCACAATTTTAAATTTTGTCTTTATTTATATATAATGTGCTTCATATTTTATAAATTTAAGCATACTGATGGGTTGAATTATATTGGTTAAAATCATTTAAAAAAATTGATTTATTTGAAAATGCTACATTAACACAACATGGCATCTTCTGGATTACACCTTGAATTACTTTTTCAAGGAAAGTTTTTGTATATTGGAGTGGAAACAGCTTTACAATAAGGAGATACAGTGAAAACAATAACAATTACTGCATAACACTTAGTGGGTTTGCGGGGGGGGGGGGGGGGGGGAGATTGGGTGGGATATGAGAATTATGAGAAACTGTACACCTGTCACAGCAGGAGATCTCCCCAGTGACTGTAACAAATCAGAAACCCTGGCATAGCTGACTGCAAGTGACCTTGAGTGGGACAGGTCATCTGTATCTGTAACCTGTAATCAAAGCAAATGATTACAATAGAGCCTCAAGAAAAAAATCAATAACTAGCCTAATTTTCAAGCTTTATTTTCAAATTTCAGATTTAAACAAAGTAAATACTAATGTTTACATGCTGTGAAAATTAAATTAATGGTACTTAGAGGGAAAAAAATGTGCCATGGTCAAAGTTGGGCAAAATTTAAGGTAGTGATTTTAATTTTATGCAAAAAACTTTAAAAATTTACAAAATTCAGATCTAATTTTGGGTAAACAATTGAATCTTAATTAAACATAGTTATATACTTGGGGAAAATAAGACTCTAGTTTCAAAATTTTTCATGTTAAGTGAGTAAATTTTTTTCCTGATTTTTTACAAAGTCCATTATGTTCAGGCCCATAACTTAAAGAAATTATACTTAACAGACTAAATTTCTGGCATGTACATAGGAACTATATAGAGGAAAATTTATGGTAAATATGAGGAAAAACAGATTAGTGGTTTTGATATTAGGCAGTCCTGAAGTGTGAAAATAGGTTTTTAATAAACAAGGCCTACAGGCCTAATGGGAACCTGTGCAAAGTTTAGGAGTATGAATGGAGGTTTATTTTTAAAATTAAATACTGATCCTCTTAAGTCCTGCATATCTACCTTAGTCATTATGATTTCAGCAAAATGGACATTTCAGACCTGCAAGTTTCAAGCGACTATGTGTATCCACAGAAATCAGAGTGGGACGGGTGAAGTGAGGCATGGATTAAGTGGCAAGGGGAAATGAGTGAGGTGTGTTGCATATTAGCATGGATGTCTGCAGCTTAAACATGAATGTAGGTGGTGCCACCTGTCACAGAATTGAGAAAATTGTCCAGGATGTATAAACTTGCAAAATTTCAGGTGGATAAGTCAAACCACTGCTGAGATATGAGTGATTTTACCCCAAAGCAGATGAACAGATGGACACTGTGCATT
Organism: Sipunculus nudus; assembly: GCA_026874595.1. NCBI lineage: Eukaryota > Metazoa > Annelida > Sipuncula > Golfingiida > Sipunculidae > Sipunculus > Sipunculus nudus. The sequence continues at coordinate 66,033,748 of CM049319.1, read as the reverse complement.
AGTATGTTTCAGGTGGTGCCACCAGTTTTGCCTATGATGAAGAACTATGCGAGATCTATACACAAGCAAAATTTTGGCCCAATCGGTCAAACGGTTCCCAAATATGAGCTTGGATGTCTGCCGAGTAAACGTGAATGTAGGTGGCGCCACCTGTCAAAAAATCGAGAAAGCTGTCCAGGATGTATAAACTTGCAAAATGACAGGTGGATAAGTCAAGCCACTTCTGAGATATGAGTAATTTTATCCCAAGGCAGATGAACAGATGGATGATGTTCAAAAGTGGTTGCAGGTGGTGCCACCAGTTTTGCCTATGAAGAAGAGCTATGTGAGATCTATACTCATGCAAAATTTTGGCTCAATCAGTCAAATGGTTCCCGAGATATGAGCTTGGATGTCTGCAGAGTAAACCTGTATGTAGGTTGCGCCACCTGTAATAAAATCAAGAGCTGTCCAGGATGTATAAACCTGAAAAATGTCAGGTGGATAAGTCAAACAACTTCTGAGATATGAGTGATTTTATCCCAAGGCAGATGAACAGATGGATGCTGTGCAAAAGTGATTGCAGGTGGTGCCACCAGTTTTGCCTATGATGAAGAGCTATGTGAGATCTATAGGCATGCACAATTTTGGCCCAATCGGTCGAACGGTTCCCGAGATATGAGCTTGGATGTCTGCAGAGTAAATGTGAATGTAGGTGGCGCCACCTGTCATAAAATCAAGAAAGCTGTCTATGATGTATAAACCTGCAAAATTTCAGTTGGAAAAGTCAAACCACTGCTGAGATATGAGTGATTTTATCCTAAGGCAGATGAACAGATGGATGCTGTGCATAAATAGTTGCAGGTGGCGCCACCAGATTTGCCTATGATGAAGAGCTATGTGAGATCTATACACATGCAAAATTTTGGCCCAATCGGTCAAACGGTTCCTGAGATATGAACTTTGATGTCTGCAGAGTAAACCTGAATGTAGGTGGCATCACCTGTCATAAAATCGAGAAAGCTGTCCAGGATGTAAAAACCTGAAAAATTTCAGGTTGAAAAGTCAAACCACTGCTGAGATATGAGTGATTTTATCCTAAGGCAGATGAACAGACGGATGCTGTGCATAAATGGTTGCAGGTGGCACCACCAGTTTTGCCTATGATGAAGAACTATGGGAGATCTATACACATGCAAAATTTTGGCCCAATCAGTAAAACAGTTCCTGAGATATGAACTTGGATGTCTGCAGAGTAATCTTGAATGTAGGTTGCGCCACCTGTCATAAAATCGAGAAAGCTGTCCAGGAGGTATAAACCTGCAAAATTTCAGGTGGAAAAGTCAAACCACTGCTGAGATAAAAGTGATATTATCCCAAGGTAGATGAACAGATGGACGCTGTGCAAAAATGGTTGCAGGTTTTTAGTGTATGTAATAAAGCTATCACAGGCCTACATTTGTGCAAAATTTTTAGCCTGATTGGTCAAACGGTTCCCGAGATATGCGGGTTTATGTGTGGAAACAGACGCACAAATGGATGCTGTGCAGCCAGGAAAGGTCAGAGGTCAACCAAAAATGACGGCGCAGCAGTTCACATGTGACCTGATGATAAACCAGATTCACTAAAAATGCAAACCAAGTTTTTTAAAACAGTTGAAAGATATAGTTCCAATAATCTGAGAATTCTGCATCTAGACATTGTGTCTAGACGTCTAGAAGCTGTGTCTAGACGTCTAGACACATTGTCTAGACACCCGCCAGAGCCAGTTCAGTTGCCATGGTGATATCTGGACCCCACCTGTTTCTACTGAGTGACCCCTTGACTTGGCTGCTGAAACTCAGCATGTTGTCAAATCTGTTTTCAAACACAGAAAGCCTTTTTCAATTGGCTACAATGCTTTTTCAAAGCTGTATTTACCCAATCTATTTTTATAAAACTGGCAGAACCCTACCATAGAATAATTCTTGTAAAGTTTAAACTAATCAGCTTAAAAGTTTCATCATAAATCAGTGTATAAGCTAGAAGAGTTTAAAATCACATTTTCGCTTGTAAAAAACACATCAATGTAGGTGGTGCCACCAATACCTCAATTTCAGATATGACATATGTGACAGACATTGGTATAAAATTTGGTGATGAAAGCTCCAACCGTTTCTGAGATTTTAATTTTAGTGTGCTTTTTTGGACAGATGACTAAGTTCAACCTCCTTTAACTCAGCCAAAAATCTCTGAACTGAAACCATTCGAACAAACTTGAGAAAGATTGTTCAAGGGATCATTTCTGTGAAATATTGGACAATTTGCCTGGACAGTTTTGGAGAAGAAGATTTTTAAAGCTTTTTCCCTTTAAAATCTTAGAAAATGCAGTTAGAAAAAAAATTAACAAAATCCGATAGAGTTTTTCAGATGACTGATTATTTGCAAAAATTTAGTGATGCTAGCTTCTGCCATTTTTGAGATAGCTATGGTTAACGTACAGACGACGCACAACAGACGACGCACGACGGACAACGCTGCACCATCACATAAGCTCACAGGTTTGCTAAAAAATTGAGGTTTTTCCTTAATTTCTCAAAGGAACGAAGTCGCAAAGACCCAGTTTTTGGCTTGGTAGGAGATCTTACATTATGCCGAATTTTGAATTCCAAGGTCTTACGGTTTCAAAACATGCCACATCTATGGACAGACGGACAACAGACAATGCACCACTACTATAGCTCAGATGACTTAAAGTCAGCTGAGCTAAAAACCAGATCACCCACAAGATGTGATTGGTTTCTTTCTAACAGCACCAACCATCTATGAAAAATATTCTGTTATAACACTGCCTTTTGGTATATCTACCAGCATGTTTGCTGAATTTCTGATTGCACACAAGCATGTCTTCCGGCAGATTATATGTGGCTGTGGAACAAGTTCTGTGAGCACTGGAAACAGGAAGCAGTTACCATAGATATGGAATTAAAAACTTTGGCTTGTACATTCACATGTAACCTTTTGAGTTAATTCAACACTCATCACCTATCTGTATGATTACAAGCTGATTACAGGTGATGCAGCAATGTGTTTGACCTCACCATTAACTCTGTGTGACTTTAACCTCATATTCATTCAATGAATAATCATGAGCAGGGCAGTTGCATGCAACCAATCATGCTACCAGGGTCAATGTTTACAGTCAATCACCTGACAAGTGCAAAATTTGCATAATTTGGGCAACTCTCCCAAACAAAGGGGGGAATTTTTTATTTATACAAATGAGGAGGTATAAAAATCTGAGCAGCTGGATGATGGAAAATGGACATATCACCATCGACTATGTTCATTTAAAGTGGACCAGCTATGGCCTAGAGACATATTGTTTTCTTCACCATTAGATCAATTGGTATCTTTCAATATATTTAATTTTACAACATAAACACTTAAACAGCATTGATTCAGACTGGTTATATTTTTATGACACCTCACCTGTTTAAGCATTGTAACCAGACTGATCAGTAGACCTTGGATTGACTCAAATAGGAGCATCAGCAGTTTCTGGTTATCCTCACAGACTTTAGTCCCATCAGTGTTAATATCTTCCTCACCCACTGGCACCACCTGTGTTTCTTTGGAGTCCAAATCTTGTGCATTTGTATCTTTATCTCTTTGTTCAGGCCTGACATTTTCAGGCTCCTCCCTTGATGTGCTGGCATGTGGTACTTCAAGAGCTGATTGGTCGGTTTCATTTGACTGACAGCTCGGTTCATTAGAATGGGCGGAGTTAAAAGATTCACACAGACTTTGATTGACAGGTGAACCACATGATGTTGTTCTTGATATTTGTCTTGACAGCTGATGCATTTGGTGTTTATGTAGCTTTGGGTGTATGACAGCTAATATCTTCAAAGTACATCTGATAAGTCCTTTCTCTGAAAGTAAACCATATATTACCATGAAATATATTCAAAATAATAATGTGCTGAGAGAATGCAGACCTCCACCAAGGCAACTCATTTCCGAATATGGCATTGTCAGAAACGCAATATTTTCCCAAATAAAAATGGCTCCCATGCTGAACATTGATTTACTGACACCTTTCAGGGAATCGGCACGTACATGTGAGTGATGTCATTGTCCTCTGTGATGTCACGTCTGTTACATCATGACTCACACTCCAAAGATGTCCATATCGTCACATGCTACGTCTCCATGTGAACAAATGTGCTATAAAACCCCATAAAACTATCCGGGTTTATTTTCACATGGGTCACCCCCCCCCCTCCCCCCCCCCCACCAAAAATTAATTGTTCCTTGTATCATTACCATGAATAACTTTTTGAGTAATGTTGCTCATAGACAAACCATTTGACCATGTCAAATAAAAATTTATGTAGTTTTACTCAAACTATGAAATGTCCTTAGCTTCACTTTGTTTACGTATGGGCTATTCCATTCCTGGCTGTATCAAATGTCATGTGCATTGTCAAAAGTTGCGCTTTGGCATTCTTCTGTTTAGTTATTACTGCCAAGCTATCCTGAAAATATCATCAAACTCCCTTGAGAATTTTTTGAGTAATTTTGCAGATAAACAAACCAACACCGCCAAAAACATACCCCGTGCTTGGATTCACGGAGGTAACTATAACAAAGACCTCTGCCAATGAAGTTTCATCATATTGTCATTTATTCTTAAAAATGTTGTTCTATGATAACATGTGGTATACTGTGGAACGTATGTCAGATAATATTTAGTATGATATCACTATCATATGGTGGTATCATATTTAGTACATGAATTGTGCATCTAGCGATAGAAAGACAAAATGAATCTAATAATAGTTCATCTAACTTGGGATCATTCTTATATATCTTTTTCCTGTTCAGACTTTATGAATGTTTCAAAGAAAATGTATCCATGAATCCACTAAACTAATTAATAAATTATTTGGCCTGACATGATTATTTCTAGTGTTACTTTTGCAATATACAGGGGGTTGGCCCCTCTGATTTTCAAAATTTTCTGGTTTGTCTATTTATCTATCAAGTGGTGTAGAAATTACTGAAACTTGAGCTGACATTTGATGGTGAAATTATGAAATATTAATATATGTGTGTCTTAAGATAAGTTATTTCAAAACTTGGAAATGATCAAAAATTAGCAAGGGAATGAGTTGTTTATGTGCAGTCAAGTTCAATACACAATGACAACTTCGCTCCCACAATGTTCACTTACCCTCCATCAACAGTGAGGCTGTTTTGTTGCAAGACTGTAACAGGCAGGCCAGCACTGAGAAAGCTGATGCTAAGCTGCCTTCCTCTCCCTCAACCAGAACCACATCAGAGTCACACAGCTTCTCTAGGTACTGCTCCAGCACTTTAACCACACGGTCTGACGCTGACACTGGTAAAAGGTAACACTCTTGTGCATGGTTCATACAGTAAAACATTTGAGCAAACAGAATGGGAGACAAGTCTCAGTCAGTGTCAGGGAAAGCCCAACACTAGCCTGGCATGTTTATAAATATATTTCAGTGTTATTACGCTCTTTACACAGCGCATTAACTATAGGCCTACTGCCTATGTGGTAAGCACTGTTTGTTATGACCTCGTATCCTGAATTGCTACACCAGAGGGAAGCACTGTATTTTTGTCCAATCAGATGAGACCTTGTGTTGGAAGACATGGCCAAGGGAGGAATACATGGAGCCAATCATGTTCATTTCATTTTGAGTGACAGCTCATCTTCCCAGTAACTGTCTGAACAGGCCACAGGCTCGAAGAGAATTGCTGCAGACATGGTTTGCTTAGGGCCTTGGGCACATAGGATGCCCAGCCAGTGAGCTGTAATTCAAACAAAACATAATAACAACAAAGGCTGCGTGCACACCTTGCTGGCTGGTTCAAGTTCTGCAGACAACAGATACATGTCTACGCCAACACAGTCATACTGTCATAATCGAATTGGTCGATGATGCGAGAATGCAGAGGGAGCAATTAAAATTCGACCATTAACTGTCTTCAAACGGCGCTTGAAGCGCAGCTATGGGCGGAGCCAGGATGCCTGTCGCATGCTTGTTTATTGGCATCTGGTTGGCTGCTTGTCACATCATACGCACATGTTTTTCAGCAGACAACGAACCGCCATCTGGTGTCTAAATATATCATAAATGGTCAAAGCTGGCAGCGTAAAAATCAGTTGCTTCTCTAGAAGCGTAAGATTTCCGCTGCCCCGGGAGCGTACTGTGCTATATACTTGTCAGGACATCAGACAATTATAAATTGGTTCAAGCCTCCTTAAACAGTGGTTATACACTGCACTTGTCCCAGGTCTCCCTTTTTGTTTTTACTGCTGCTTTGTATACCAAGGTTCTCAGGGTCAGAACACTAGGGTGCACATAGAGCAAAGAATTATAATCAGACCAATGACAGCATGGTGTCACATAGTGCATCCAGCTCCAAATTTTTAACCCCCCTCTTAAGAAAATCCTTTAACACAGTGCCATATGGTGCCATATGGTGACCTATGATTTAATTAAATTAGCATGGATTTTGCTGGAAATCAAATTTAGGGAGATATAATATCAGTTAATATTTGTTGGGTTTTATCAATCCATCATACTCCTGGTAAGTTATCTCAGCAACACTACAAAGTAGCCTAGTCATCTCTGACTTTAGTAAATGTGTTGATTTGACCCATAACTGTACTCATGCGAGATATCTATGGGTTAATAGTTATATGGTCAATTTTATGAAAATTGATCAATGCCCCAGTAAGTTATCATGGCAACACTAAAAGCTAACAGACAGACAGCTATACAGATGGACAGAAAGACAGAAAGACAGATCGACGGACAAAAGGATTATCATAATATGTCCCAACACAGACAGGCATATAAACAAGGGACCTATGGGTCACGGCGCTCAGCTGTTATATAAGATAAAAAAATATGATTTTGAAATGAGGCACATGCTGGTTCTGTGTGGAAAAATAAATATAAGCTGTATTATGAGTTGTTAGTGTTTAGCTTATGTATGATTTTGATAGTTTCTTTGGAGACAAGGAAGAGATTGATTTCATTTATTTTATTAACAAATGGAGTGCCACTGTCATACAGATTTTGACTTGGCCATATAACTGATAAGCAGCACATATAAGATAAAGAGTTTAACTATTTATTAAAATTTAATAACAAATATTGTGCCAAATATAATTTTTATTAAAAATAATAAGAGAATCATATGATTTTTTTAATAAAATATAACTGAAATGATTATTAAAATAATATTATAGAATATATTCATGAATGCATTCATGAATACATTTTGAAAGTATTTGCACTGGTATTCAAATTCTTTCATTTTTACCTGAATTCCCATTCTTATGAAGAAATTTTATAATGGAGTACATATTCATATTCATATTCATATACATTTGCCAAGTATTCGCACCATGTCTGGTATTTATTCAGTTTTAGCCAAACAATGATGTTGAGAATCCAGAATATAAACAAAGGACCCATGGGTCACGACAACCAGCTTAAGTTTGAAATTTTTGCAAATGCAAAATATGAAAAAAATCTATTGTAATGTTTTTTATTTTTATAAGCATAAGAGAAGCTAAGAGGAAAGGGCCCTCCTACTTGGTTATAGTAAAGTTCTCAATATATGATTGCAAACTAATACTCTGACAAGACTGTCATGAAGAAAAACAGTAAGAGTTTTGAGATTCTGTGATGCATATGAAAAATTTGCAGATGGACAGGCAAGTGGACAGAATGGACTAATACCTTCATTTCACTTTCAAGGGAATAATGCATTTAAGTTTATATATAACAACATGGCATCTACAAAATTATTCCTTGAATCCCTATTAAAAAGTTTTGCACATTGGAGTTTTCAGTACATGCTTAATTTTATTCACCGAAATAAAATAAAAGATTCAGTACATTTGATAAAACAAAAACATCTTTTCAAATAAAGTATACACACTGTTGGTTGAATGAGGGACAAACAATATCATTATGCTAATTACAATCTCAGCTATAATTAATTACTGGAATTAATAGTCAATTTCACACCTGGTGAAGTTTTACTCTTCTGAAGCAAAGCATTACTTATCTGATGAACATCCACACTTTCATAGCAATACATCACTTTGTGGACACAATTAAATGTGCACTTTAATCATTGTAACCCTGGTGGTACAATACAAAATCTAAAATGTAGCATGTCCAAGAATAAAATAAAATACAGAAAATTATAACATTCATCTAGTTTATGCACCAGCTGGGGGGGGGGGTGAGTGCAGGGCAGAGGGGAAGCCTGCTAGTAGTGGCCAAGCTGGGCCAAGGCAAGCTGCCTGGGGTGGGTTACATAATGCAAGTGAAGGCTGTACTACTAGGTGGGCCAGATGTAAACAACACTTGACATGGTGTATGAAAACTTGAATAAAAGCTACTCTTTTCAAACAATTTCTTTGAAATTTCAGATTTTAAAAGATTAAATCCTTATGTATATATGCTGTGAAAATAAAATCAACAGTACTTACAGGGATAAAACGTGCCACTGCCAAATTTGGACAAAATTTAAGGTATTGATTTTTGTTATTTATGCTAATAACTTGAACAATTTGCAAAATTCAGATCTAATTTTGGGTAAACAATTGAATCTTGATTAAATAAAGTTATATTCCTGAAAAAAAGTCTTCAGCTTCAGCAATTCTCATGTTAAGTGAGCAAATATATTTCCTGATTTTTAAAAAATTGCATTATATTTGGGCCTATAACTTCAAAATAATACCCAATACTGACCTAATTTTTGGTATGTGCACAGAAAATGTATGGAAGAATATGAATACTAAATCTGATCAAAAACAGATCAGTGGTTTTGATATTAGGCAGCCTTGAAGTGTAACAATGGCTTTTTTATGGAAAACGGAGGTTTTTCCTTAATATCTTGAAGTAACGAAGTTCTAATGACCCAATTTTCGGTATGGTAGGAGATTTTGGGGACATCTAATGGTATGCAGAATTTTTGATTCGTAGGTCCAACAGTTTTAAAACGTGCCCTGTTAACGGACGTACGGCCGGACGGCCGGACGACGGACAAAGGACCACGACTATAGCTCAGATGACTTATAGTCAGCTGAGCTAAAAACAGGTGGGCATGGGTGGTAGAATATACTCAAGAATGCAGTAGAAACAATTGAAGAATACATAAGTTTACCTAAAGCTTCAACTCCTGGTTCTGTTGTTGAGACAAGTTGAAATATGTGGAGGAATGTGTCCAAAGCTGTGTTGTTCTTCTTTCTAATATCAACAAGAGAGATATCAACATCTGATGTAGTGATAATGATTACAGTACTCAGAGGTTTAAATTATTTCAACAATCAAAACTGTTTATGAAGTCTTGAAATCTATATTATGTAAATTATTGAATTTACATGCACACTATTGCATGATAGCTGATTATAAACACTAACTCATAAAATATCTTTGAATCAGTATATTTGAAAGGTAAAGTTTAAGACCCCACAGGTTTTTATCCCATTCTCAAGGTCAAGTTTTAACACTGACTGCTCCTTGGAAGTTTTATCTTCTGTGTGTTTTTGACAGTATTTTTCCATCCTCCATATAACATGATATCTTTGTGATCAGTAAGAATCTGATAGGATTTCATACAATAATGCACTCATCTTACCTAGTATCTGAAGTTAACAGAGGAATTGGGGCATAATACTCAGTGCCTACTATAACCTAATGTTGAAACAGAAAGTCTATCAGCTAAAGTGAGTCTATAGAACTGGAATAGTTACGGAAGTGTAGCAAATTGCATAAGCCAAGTATTCTTACTCATATGAATTTTCACTTATGGAAAGATTACTTGACTTAGAATCAAGAAATATAAATGTTTCTTACTTTAAAGCCTAAGTCTCACTTACAATCTTCAGTGTAAGGTTCACCACTTTCTTGAAGGTTGTGGGAAGACTTGGTAGGAAGTGGCTTCACCATAGGAAACCAAAGGAGGATGTGAATGCAAGTGGTTGATCTTGAGGGATCCATGTTCTCTTTGAAATGTTAAAAGAGGACTGGACAGAATGTGGCCCATGGTACAGAAATGAACACCTCTTGGCACAAAGGATGGAACTGATTTAGGGTGTCAAATCCTGGGAGTTGGGCCATATGGCCCATTACCATAGAAAACCTGGCTGATTTTGTGGCTGATTTTGGTTACTGTGATGCTGCCATGACACTGCAATAGGTGAATGTATATTACAGTAGGAAAACAGCAGGAATTTGGGGAAAACAAGGAAGAATTGGGCCTATCTACATTTTTCTATAGTCAGCCACATTGCTGAAAGTGCTCGTAACCATGGTAATGCCCTACCAGTACTGCAGATGAACACAGAATACAGCAGGCAGAATGTGCACAGAACATCAGGAGAAAGCGGTCTTAAAATTCATCATGTTTATTCCCGGTACTGCCACCTTCTGGCTTTCCATATTTGAACCATGAGACACAGTAAAGGATATGGTAAGTGAAACCTAGGCATTAAAACAGACAAACTGGTCTGAACAAATGTGCCAGGACAGGTTTGCTGGTGACCGTTGTATTCAGCCAAAAGGAGCTAAAAGCAAATAATAATATATATATAATTCTAAATGTATATGTACCTTTAAAAGGGATATAGAAAGATGCTTGAATGGCCATGCTGGTCCATCTCATGGAGATATAGAACAAGAGTACATAGAAAAAGTTGGATCACCCTGTATGGGAATCAAACTCATGACCCTCTGATCGCCGGTCGTCTACACTACCACTGAGCTAACAGAGATCCCCAACTTCCTCTGTGTATCAGCACAGAGATAATGAAGTACTAACCCCAGCTGGTTATTTGCTTCCAACAGACTGGTCACCAGGCTCCCCTGACTCCACTCAGTACACAGCTCATCATCACTGTCCATGGCTTTGTCAATCACTTCTATTGTGTTCTTCAATAAATCATCTGTAACAACACAAAGTATGTCATATACTCCCATAGTCACATATGATGTTAAACGTTTTATTCCGTAAACCTTCCCCTTAAAGAAACATGGAGTAAATACAGATTTTTTTTATCATTTCAAGACAATGAGTGAGGTATGTGAAAAAATTGCATAAATTATGCAAATGTTTCCAGGTGTGCAAACACTAGCAGATGATTCCCTTTTAGCCTTTCCTAAATTTTCATTGACAAGCAGTTGTTACAATTTGCTTCACAATTCATAATCCTGGATATGTCTTATCTGCCAAATTAAACTGCCATTGCCTCATTCTATCCGGCTGATACATGTCTGACTTTAGGAAATTTAGGGATATTTTTATCTATACCAGGGCTCTGACCAGGTTCCAGAATAAATATAGGAATTTTATAGGAGCACTTGAGTAAAAAATATAGGAGAACAGGAATTTTCAGGCCGAAATATAGGGATTTTCACAGCAAAACTGTGTTTTACTTGGTATCTTACCATGAATATATACTTGTTATTGATTACTCAGTGCTACACTATTATTACAAACAAGTCTTTTAAAGACTTACCATTAGTGGAGCTTTGCAGGATGAAGTTGAGACTGTCCTCTGACTTGTTATCCTTCATGGCTTTTAACCAGAGATGTTGTATGTTGTCATGGGAGAGACAGGTATAAAGCAGTCTGCAAATAAAAATGAACCCTGGGTAAGTCTGTTTTCATGGTTTGGAAAATTATGTTTTCACATGATAGCTTGCAGAAAATGGGGCACAATAACCTAATTTTAGGTTTCCATGGTCAAGCTTGAACTTTCTACATAAGGATTTGTACCCTGTTATGAATGGCCTGCAAAACTGCCATCCACCATTAAAATGTTTAAGAAAAAAACAAATGGTGGTTAAAAATAGGAAATAAAACTAGATGTGTCGGAACGACACGAATGCCCCCGCCTTGGGCAAATTAGAAACATTTGTTAAATTTTGTAAATTTTAAGTTCAGAAGGTGTCGAATGGTCAAAAGTAGGTCAACAAGGGCAAAATACAAACTCGATCTGTAACGGGTCATTATCAAGCAACACACCAATAATCAGAACAGTGTCTACAGGCATTGTGAAAAAAAGTCCATACATGTGCATTTTTCATAAAAATTTCTGTCTTTCATGAAATTTTCTATGTTCAGGATCTGTCATATGGTCAAAAATAGGTTAACTGGGACGAAACGCAAACTCGATCTGTAAGTGGTCATTATGCGCCCACAGACCAAACATTGGGCCAGTATCTGTAAGCATTGCATTGTGAAACTAGAATATTAGCTAAAGCTGATAATCAGTTATAAATTTAAATTGGAGAGGTATGTACCATATTTCATAACAATCCACCAAATGCTTCCTGAGAGATAAGCTCCTAAGTTTTTTCTATACTAAGCTACTTGACCTTGAAAAGTAGGTCAAGATCACCCATCTTTGAACTTGACCATGATTTTGTAGTTCCTGTGTTGAATACCTTTGGAGATATCCTGTACAAAAGGCCAAAATTGAAAAAATCCGATAAAAATTCATTAAAAAATCAGAAATTGCAGGTGGCCCTACCAAAATTGTGCAGCTCGTACAGACCATCAGTCCCAATGATCATAATAAATGGTTCCTGAGATATAAGCGTCTGAGTGTTTTTCTATAATCAGCTCTAAAATGTAACAAAATGGGTCAAGGTCACCCATCTTCAAACTTGACCGAGATTTTATCAATAAACATCTTCACTGATGAAATAAAATTCCAACGGTGAATCCTTTTAGAGATATCCTGCTCACAAGGTAAAAGTTAACAGACGCGGAACGGATGAACGGACGGACACCGGATGGACAGACGGACGGACAGACCGACAGCTTGGGTGACGACAATAGCCCATCATCCTATGAGCTGAGGGCTAAAAACAGCTGTACTTGCACATTTGTCATAAAAATTTATATTTTTCATTAAAAATTTTCTATGTTTAGGAGCCATAAAACAATGGAAAGTAGGTCAACTGGAACAAAAAGCGAACTCGATCTATAACTGGTCAATATCTGCCCACACACCAAAAATCAGGCCAATATCTGCAGGCACTGCAAAAAAGTCTGTAAATGTGTATTTGTCATGAAATTTATATTTTTCATGAAATTTCTATTTTTCATAGACAGGTAACTACATCCTTAAAGGTCTCAAAAAAAGAGAAACAAATTGTAAAAATTTGAAAAAATACAGGAGGCTCCACCAGTCTGCAGAAACTGATGTAACATCTCATGATCGATATGTATGCCAAAAATCATGACCATCAGTGATGTAGTTAATCAGATATTGAAGTTTTTTTTATGAAATTTTTCACTATTCTGGGGGGTACTTTGGGGCCCCATAGCTCAAAGGATATGGGTAACAGAGACCTAATTTCTGGTTTCCATGGAGACTTTTCATAGGTCTCTCATAATGTCAAGAATGAAGATTCTAGGTCCAGTCTTTACGATTTGTGCCCTGTTGACAGATGTCCACATTTTTAAAGGTCTCAAAAATAGAGAAAAAAATTCGTAAAAAATAAAAAATACAGGTGGCGCCATCAGTCGGCAGGAACTGATGGAACATCTCATGATCAATATGTATGCCAAAAATCATGACCATCAGTGATGTAGTTAATCAGATATTGAAGTTTTTTTGTATGAAATTTTTCACTATTCTGGGGGGTACTTTGGGGCCCCCATAGCTCAAAGGATATGGGTAACAGAGACCTAATTTCTGATTTCCATAGAGACTTTTCATAGCTCTCTCAGAATATCAAGAATGAAGACTCTAGGTCCAGTCTTTATGATTTGTGCCCTGTTAACAGATGTCCACATTAATAAAGGTCTCAAAAATAGAGAAAAAAATTCGTAAAAATTTTAAAAAATCAGTTGGCGCCACCAGTCTGCAAGAACTGATGGAACATCTCATGATCAATATGTATGCCAAAAATCATGACCATGAGTGATGTAATTAATCAGATATTAAAGTTTTTGTATGAAATTTTTCACTATTCTGGAGGGTACTTTGGGGCCCCATAGCTCGAAGGATATGGGTAACAGAGACCTAATTTCTGGTTTCCAAGGAGATTTTTTCCATGAACCACTAAGAATGTCAAGTTACAAGATTCTAGGTACAGCAGTTACGATTTGTGCCTGGTTAGCAGACAGATAGACGGACAACGGACAAAGAGTGATCGCTATAGCTGAGCATGACTGAAAGTCAGCTGAGCTAAAAACTGCCTGAAATGAAAGAATTCTCTAGACCCTTATAATCCCCCCCCCCCAACAATTTACACCAACACAACACGCCTTTCCCTGGTACATGGTGTACACAATCCTGATATGAACTACCTGCTTGGGGATACTTTTTTCTTTATTTCCTCAAAGACTTAGAGAGAATCAGAGAAAAGCAACTCTCAGGTATACATATATCACTAAAATGGTATTTTCTACTCGATACAAAATGTAAGTGCAAATCTACATGGCACTATTTTTCACTTGTTATTGGTTTTTGTTCAGACATGGATCTGGAAATTGTGCGTCCATTGTGTGCAACACTATTTCTTCATGTGGAGCATTTATTGAGAGGAATGCCACCAAAAAAAAATTTTTTTTTTAATCTTGTATGCCGGAGATTAAATTTACCCCCCTTATCTTCCAGTCTAGTATTCAACAACAGGAGATAGCCCCTAAAGGCCAAAAATTTATGTGACATTAGGTATTATGGTATGTCTTGAAAGGATTTGCAAATCCAGGCACTCTCACACAAGAACAACATAAATAGTTACACCAAGATAGATGCTCCTCTTAGAAGCAGGAGAACAATTACCTGGTGGCTTCAACTAAAGTTGGTGTGTCATCTGTCTCTAGCAGCAGTAATATCAGTTTCCTAAAAAACAAACGTAAAATTCCATATTGCATAACAGAAAAATAAGCTAGTAGCCAATGGACAGCTTTTTGTTAGTATTCACTTTTCAGTTATGAGTAGTGAGCCCAATTATTACTTTTTTTTATTATTAGTCCCCCCCCCCCCTCATTTATGGACAAATTCTAGCACAAGTTTCAGCATGAATCACTAGTCCATACAATAAACTTCAATTTTTAGCTAATGTTTGACTGAAGACACCTGCAAATTATTTCTTTCAAAAGTGACACAAAGTAGTGAACAAGCAATGGAAGAGTACATAATACACCTGTTGTATGTCATGTGACTAATGACCTCATTAAATACTGGTATGCACAAAATTTGCCTGAACTGCAAGCAGGTGAGAAACTCTATTCTTCAATGTTTCTGTAATTCTATGGAGTTTCATCAAAATCTATCATATTCCTGGTAAGATACCATGGTGACACCACAGGGTAGCCTTGTGACCTCTGACCTCATTATAGATGCATGGATTTTGCCAACAATCAAGCTCCGATAAGATTAAACCTATTGGTTAATAGTTAGAGTGAGTTTTTGAGAAGATCAATAAAATCCCTGGAAAGTTATTGCAGAAACATTAAAAGTCAACAGATGGACATTGCCACAAGCATAAAACGACCTGTCTTAGAACGGCATATAAAAAGAGGCACTCACATATTAAGCAGATCAAAGCCGATAAAATTTTATTCAACAAATAATTTTAAGTCAAAATTAAATTGCTATAAAAATCACTCAAGCTTGTACCATACACAAGGTAGTGAGGACAAATTGTTATCTTACATGAACCTGCTGTGTGTTGTCAGTTTTTCACAGATGTCTTGATTACATGCCATATTACCAAGTATGCCAACACAGATTTCCTGAAACAAAAATGTGATTATAAATAACATTTCAATCACCCTTTGAACATCCTCTGGTTGACTTAGATGGATCATAAAACTGGCAGATACTATGAGAGGCAGTTATGGAATTTAAATTGGAAGTAAAAGTGAGTTGACAAATAAGCAGATATATGATTTAATGATAATAACATCAGGGACAGCCATAAGTTCATATATCCAGCAATCAGCATTTCTGGGGGGGGGGGGGGGGGGGGGGGGTAATGATATATTCACAAGGGGGCATTCCATATAAATGTATGCAGAACGTATGCTGTAAGCATGGGTATGCTGCATGTTTCAATTTATCACTGTAGTGAACAGTAGCGTCAATTAAGGTATAATGTTTCCAGTATATATTCATCTTAAACCAGGTTTAGATATATATTATAGCACAGTAAACTCCAAAAAGGAACCAAAGTCTATAATTCTAACTATAAATATTTTTCTTTTCTATATTATTCTCTGATTATCAGTTGGGATGAATACACTGACTATCCCCCCTTGCTATAAGGTTGAGAGGATGTACTGTGGAAGTGGTTTTGTTACTGTTTGCAGGGTTTTAATTTTCGTGCTTTTAGCGGGAGCTAGATTTGCGCTGAAATAAAAACATGTGTAAATTTGATGCAATCATTCAAAAGATTACAGCATTCTCGCCTGACCCACAGTCGTGTAGGCCTGCATGGTAATCCCTGAATGCATGGTTGCTTGAGTTGAGGCTTCTTCAATAAGAATGTTAGAGTAGTCATGTTGTCATTACAGTTCATAGCAAGTGATTTCTCGAGAAAGACCCCTCTCCTTTATGGTGATTTGTAGAAACAACTGTGAAACTTTTAAGACACCCCTAGCTCTTCCCAAAGCTTTGAAGTATGACTCATCTGAGAGTGACCTGCCAATGTGTAAGTTCTGTTTGTTGTTTGGACATAGCTGGCGGCTTCTGGTAGGTATAATCACAGTTGTTGTAGAGAAATTTTACAACTTACTCAGATGTCACAGCTGGTTGCAGTACCATTGCATCATCAAACATGATAAGTTCTGATTAATTATGTATTGTTCTTATCTTGCAGTCACGGTACTCAACCAGTCGCCCGTGGAAAGTAAGCGGTCATTTGGAGGTTGTTAGGTGGAATGCAGGTTACATTACAAACCTGTCTTTTATAAATATTTTAATACTTTGGTACACAATTTATTACCTTCATATGGATTTGCGCGAAATTCGAACTGTGCTAATGCTATAAAATGAAAAATGCGTGGAAATTCAGACACGCCAAATTAACCACTTCCACAGTATACCCCCCCCCTCTATAATGATGCATCTACCTCAATTCTTAATAGAATACATGCATTATAATGTCATTAACAAACTAAGGAATTTCGTATGAACTAGTATGTGTGCATCAGTGACTTAACATTGTGAACAAAAATAGGGTGTGTATTCTAATGAGACAGCGTATTCTGTTGAGAACTTTATGGTAGTAGTGAATGACAACACATACACACGGGATTGCCCAGGAGAATTCCACATGTTGACATAAGTGAAAGGGTATTCCTCTGTTTTCTAGCTGCATAAGTAAGTATTGCTTTTGGGATACAAAAATATTTGATAAAATTCAGTTTTGAGAATGCCCAGGGTACTCATTATGTCAAATACAGTATAGTGATCTTTAAATTTTCTGATAGAGCTACCAGACTAGAAATGCCTAGATTTTAATTTTTTTAAACTTACTGTGGCTCTTGGGGCTTTGCTTCTGCTAATTACTTCTGTCAGAATGTCTGCAGCTTTAAACTCCATCAGAATCCCTGCAACATCCTACAATCACACAACCAAATGTTAGATTCATCCCTGAAACCACCATTATTATGCAGAAGCCCTGCAATAAGTGCCACTTAGGAAATTCAAGAAACATCACAATAGTACAAATACCATGCAACAGCCCACCCTTATGGCTAAAATCTCTGCAACCTCAGAAAGTTAAATACAAATCTCTGTGACAATTTAGGACAAACTCCATGTGTTATCTCGAACAAAAAAAAAATCTGGGGATATTAACCACCATTAATGGGACAGATGTATCCAGCACAATTTCTGTGTACTGTGCCCAATCACTACAACCTGAATTTCATCAAACCAACAAAACAAAGGTGTCAGCTTGAAACAAAATTCTGGGAGTCTCACTTTGCTACTATTTTTGAGGTTAAAGCAGGTATATATATATACTGTGCAGGAGTGTTTATATTACCAGTAATATTTCAAGCTTCTCTGAGAGAAGTTCATGATTTTATTATATTAGCCGTATACCCTTTTTGTGACATAGCGTTTTAGTAATTCACAAAATGGCAGCCCTCATGAGAAGTTTGAAGAAATAAACCTGGCACAGTTCAACAAGGGCACCAGGATGTGACACAACAGTACTCCAAGGACAGGCGAGAATCTAACTGAAACAAGTGACCCATGGGTCATGACGCTCAGCTGACAAGCATGACCTGTATTTAAAGCCTGATGGTATACCATATGGTATCTGACCATACTTGGAAGATGGAAGGTTTGGGATGAAAAGTCTGACTTGAAATGCATACACAACTTTTTTCAAGAAGCTGGTCACGTGACATTGACCTTTGACCCTAAGACCTAAATATCAAAAGGCTTGTTCCTCTATTGACATGTAAGGTTTGGGATGATTATTTTGGCTATAAGAATTAATTCTGGGAGGTGCAAACACACCCCGTAACTCAGAGAATATAGGTCACAGTGACCTAATTTCAGATCTGCAAGGAGATCTTTTTAGAACCTCTAAGACTGCATAGGGTTCATGTATCTAGCCCTTACAGTTACAATTTGTGCCCTGCTAACGGCCGGATGGCTGGGCGGACGGACAGACAGAAGGACAACGGACAAAGACCCATGCTATAGCACAGCATGACTAAAAGTCGGCTGAGCTAAAAATCACTGAAACTGCACTGACAAAAGGATTTCTAAGGTGGCTAACTGGCAGACATAATGGATTTCTGACAAGTCTGACATTTGATATCACACATCCTCCAATAAGAGACCAAACTTGTAGCAAATTCTTCAAAGGATGTTACAGTAATGAATGTCCAAAACAATTCAAAAGGCATTTTCAGGCCCTCATATTAGATTTATTGATATGCAAATGTAAAAAGTGTAAGTCCAATATTTTTATTATCACTCTGCTTTTCAATGGGATCAGCAGGGTTGGTAAACTGCAAAACCTAAAAGAAAAAGAAATGCAGAAAGCATAACTAAAGGTCTTGTAATAAAAAAAAAGCCATCCTAAATCCAGGTACACATCCACATATTATGAGAACAAACCTTTGCTTTTATATAACTGGTGATTTATATTAAAATATTCAGATATCTAGGAAACTAAGTTTATTGCTATGATTCCATAAAATAAACTGCAAAATGTTCCCATCATCTTATAAATCAGTAGCTAAACCTTAATACTATACTCTCACAGTCTTAATGCCTGGCTGAAGCATTCCGGCAACAGTGTTTTTGTTATGCAGTAACGAAGTATTTATCACTCAGCCTTATCATTTAACAGGCTGATACAAAAGAGAGTCATATGTCACCAGCATCACTCACAATTACAGCCACACAGTGAGATGTACCATAACCAATGGTTATATGTACAAGAAAAATAGAGATGGTCTACAAAATAAGTTATTGTAAACATCCCTGACCTATGACCTTGGCCTTTTGCACACATATCAACTGGATTCTTTCTAAATGATGGGTAACTACTAACCACTTACATCTGGCCGGGTGTAATTACTTGGCAACCAACGAGTGAATAACTTAGACCTGCAACCTTTAACCTCCTGACCAGCTGACCTCAAAATCCATTAGTTATTTCTTCATGCAAAAAGATTCATAAATATGAAGTTTGGATCACATTCAGTGATGCATAGATGTGACATATGTGAAAGACTGAAGGTTTGGGTTGAACAGTTTCACTTGAAATATGTTCACAAGCATTTTGAACAATACTGTGACCTTGACATTTGACCTTTTGAACTCAACATCAATAGGCTTCTTCCCCTATTGGTAGGTAAGCCATATATGACAGATGGAAAGTACAGATTGAAAAGTTTGCCTGAAAATGACTCCACGCAGGAAGAGGGAGCTGTGAACTTGACCTTTGACCTCAAAATCAACAGGTCTATCCCCTGTTGGCAGAGAAGCGAGATATCAGTGCTGAAAGGTTTGGAATGAAAGGTCTAGCTTGAAATGTGTCCACAACATTTTCAAAGAAGTGGATCCTGTGACCCTGACCTTTGACCTTGTGACCTCAACATCTATAGACTTCTTCTCCAACTTAGTAGGTGAGCTATATGTGAAAGATCAAAGAATTGGGATGAAAGGTTTGGCTTAAAATGCATCCATAGGCTTTTCAAAGAAGTTGGTTCTGTGACCTTGACCTTCGACCTTGTGACCTCAAAATAATTATGGTTCTTCCCCTGTTTGTAGGTGAGCTGTATGTGCAAGATGGAAGGTTTAGGATGAAAATTTTGGCTAAAAGAATTATTTCTGGGGGGTGCAAACACACCCCATAACTTCGAGAATATAGGTCACAGTGACCTAATTTCAGGTTTGCAAGGAGATCTTTTTAGAACCTCTAAGACTGCATAGGGTTCATGGCCCTAGCCCCTACAGTTACGATTTGTGCCCTGCTAACGGACGGACAGACGGAAGGACGACAGACAAAGACCCATTGCTATAGCCCAGCATGACTGAAAGTCAGCTGAGCTAAAAATACAACACTGTAAATTCACTACAGACTGTTTTACGGGATGCGACCCAATCATCAGGTGAATGTTGTTAGAATGAAGCTTATGGCGTGGTTTGAAAAGCCTATCCTTTACGAGATTATGAGAATATGCTTTGAGCGTATCAGGGAAAGCAAGTATATGACTGACACTGATCCTATTGTACTTGGGAGCACAATATAGGTTTGTCTGGATACATGTGTGATGCTGGATCATAACAGTGGAATGAGGTTTGTTGTTGTTTTATTAATTTATTATTTCTTACAAAGACATGCTGTTAGCTTCATTCTAACAACATTCACCTGAGGATCTGGTTGCATCCCTTGAAACAGTCTCTAGTGAATTTACAGTGTTGTTTTTCTTCATTGTTATTTCACTCTGGCCTTGTCTGAGGCCATAGAGCACTTTACACTGGAGGGTAACTCTACCTTCTACATACATACTTACATACACACGCACGCGCACAGTGAAACCTAATTGTGTCAAAGTTGAAGGGACCCTCAAAAAACCTTGACACATCAGAGGTTTGACACAAGCAAGTTTTATTTGGTTATAATTTAACTAGAGTTGTCTGGAATATCATGTCTGTAACTTCGACATAAAGTAGGGTTTTCGACTTAAGTGAGTTCGACACAAAAGGTTTCACTGTATATATATATATATATATATATATATATATATATATATATATATATATATATATAATTAAGATAATAAAAACATATGACAGAATCATTATTTTAAGAGAAATGTCTACACTTTACAATTATTGGTTTTAAATATAGGATGTGGGCTGCCTCAAGTCCCATTTATCCTTAAACTGATGAGAGGCCATCCAAATGACAGCATAATGACCCTCTGACTAACACATCATTTCTACACAGTTTATATTTTCTGACCCGGTTCATGGACATGTCCCAGAGCTGACACAGTTCATTCTGCAGGTCTTCATCAAGCTCAATAACAGCCTCAGTATCAGCCCCCTCTGGAGCTGGTTGGTCCACAACCTGGGGATCAAAGGGTTATATTAATATTCATAAGAGTCAAAGGTCACAAACACAGATCTACAGTGAACTGATTTAAGGTTGTACTGAACACCTTGTAAAGTAAACATTTTTCTAAAGAAATATTTGGTAAATTATTTTTTAAGCAGTTTTGAAAACAGACTTTTTAAAGTTGCAGAAAAACACAGGGTGTGCGAAACCTATATATTGGTATAACTATAAGCACTCTCAGGTACTTTACGCACATTGTGATATCTGTGTGTGTTGAGTGGGTAGGGGTAGGGGGTACAAAGGGACCTTTTTTTTAAATAAACCCATTATCACCAATTATAACAGTAACATTTACAAGGCAATGAACGTAATGCAACATGATGAATAAGACTTAAGAAAAATCAACACAAGTATAAGAAGTTTTTACATTTCTTTACATTGTACTTTCAGTTTTTCTGTACAAATTGCAATAGAATATGTGTATTATATCAAGGTAATGTCATTAACAAACTGGGGAACTCAACCTGTGTCTTATATTTGGGGCATCACCGTGAGTCTGATCAGGAGCAGGGTGAAAAATGACCAAGACTGAGCGATAATAGGGGCATTTATGGCAAGTCAGTTTGCATTATGAAATGTACCATATTTTCTTACAAATATCAATCTTTTTTTTCTATTTAAAAGCCTAAAATTTATTTTTATTTATTATTTTTATATTATTATTATTTTATTTATTTAATATTCATTTAGGCTCCACTTGATATCTTCTAGCTTGGCACACACTTCAGATATATCCAAAAGGGGTGAAGAATAGTAATACAGGTAAAACACACCATAAACAAGGGACCCATGGGTCACGGCGCTCAGCTGATCGTGATTTCACTATAAATGTTTCTCGACTGTGATACTATATCGAGTCGATAAAGCTTATGAATATCATGGACATGTTGGGCTATTATAAAGGAATGTAATGTAATATTTGAGTAAATGATAAATGAAATTACCTTGCTGATGGATTAATAGAGTCAAATATAGTGGTTTATTTTTTATTTATTTAGGAGGGGTTGAAAATTGTGATATATTTGAGCAAATATGAATGCAATGACAGCAGTAATAAGCAGTAGTAGAATGATGATAAGGCTATTTGTTGAAGGATCTAAAGTGTATGGTAGTCTGCAAGCTTTCAATTTGACAGATATGATGTTATGATTAACTATGCTGATGAAGTGATTTATGAATTTGTGACTGTATGACACAATATCTCTTTAGTCTTGACAAGGTACATTATTGTGATGCCCACTATGTCTACATATTACACAATATTGACATAATTTCTGGCATGGACATAGGTACTTATGGACGAATAGTTATACAAAATATTAAAGTATGAATATATCTGATTCATCATGTTCTTGCTTACTGAGGCTGACTTTGGGATGGGGTTCGGAGAAGGGAAAAGTGAGGGCAGCACGAAGGTGGATGTAGAAATATTCTATTGTAATGTTTTTCATATACATAAGAATATGAAAAGCTAAGAGGAAAGGGGCCCTCCTACTTAGTTATAGTAAAGTTCTAAATATATGATTGCAAACTAATACTCTGACAAGACTGTCATGAAGAAAAACAGTAAAATTTTGAGATACTGTGATTCATATGAAAATCTACAGATGGACAGGCAAGTGGACAGAATGGACTAATACCTTTATTTCACTTTCAAGGGAATAATGCATTTAAGTTTATATATAATCCTATTTTTTTTAAGCATATCCACTTTTTCCATTATGAAGTTTTTATCTGAATCATTTTTTTATTTACAGGTTTTATAAATTTTTAATTAAAAACCTGAAAATAAAAGTTAAAATATTAGAATTGTTGCAAAAGTTGCAATCATTATATATACATAGTAAAAAACATTGGGTCATATTATGCATACACATATATTTTATTATTTTTAAATCATAAATGTTTAAACTGATTTTAAAAGAAAATAATGCCACAACATGGCATCTACAAGAATATTCCTTGAATCACTATTAAAAAGTTTTGCACATTGGAGTTTTCAGGACATGCTTAATTTTATTCACCAAAATAAAATAAAAGTAAATTTGATCAAATAAAAGTAAATTTGATCAAATAAAGTATACACACTGTTGGTTGAATGAGGGACAAACAATATCATTGTGCTAATTACTATCCGAGTTTTAATTAATTACTGGAATTAATAGTCAATTTCACACCTGGTGAAGTTTTTACTCTTCTGAAGTAAGGAATTACTTATCTCATGAACATCCACACTTTCACAGCAATACACCACTTTGTGGACACAATTAAATGTACACTTTAATCATTGTAACCCTGGTGGTACAATACAAAATCTAAAATGTAGCATGTCCAAGAATAAAATTAAAATACAGAAAAATTATAACATTCATCTAGTTTATGCACCAGCTGGGGGGGGGGGGATAAGTGCAGGGCAAAGGGGAAGCCTGCTAGTAGTGGCCAAGCTGGGCCAAGGTAAGCTGCCTGGGGTGGGTTACATAATGCAAGTGAAGGCTGTACTACTAGGTGGGCTAGATGTAAACAACACTTGACATGGTGTATGAAAACATGAATAAAAGCTATTCATTCCAATCAATTTCTTTTGAATGTTCAGATTTTAAAAGATTAAATCCTTATGCATATATGCTGGGAAAATTAAATATACAGTGCCAAAGTTGGACAAAATTTAAGGTATTAATTTTTTATTTATGCTAAAACTTGAAAAATTTGCAAAATTCAGATCTAATTTTGGGTAAACAATTGAATCTAGATTAAATAAAGTTATATTCCTGAAAAAAAAGTCTCTAGGTTCAGCAATTCTCATGTTAGGTGAGTAAATATATTTCCTGATTTTTTAAAAAATTGCATTATGTTTTGGCCCATAACTTCAAAATAATACCCAATACTGACCTAATTTTTGGTATGTTCATAGAAAATGTATAAAAGAATGTGATTACTAAATACGATCAAAAACAGATCAGTGGTTTTGATATTAGGCAGCCTTGAAGTGGAACAATGGCTTTTTTTATGGAAAACAGAGTTTTTTTCCTTAATATCTCGAAGGAACAAAGTCCTAATGACCCAATTTTCGGTATGGTAGGAGATTTTGGGGACATCTAAAATTATGTCAACGGCCTGGGGAGCATAGAGATGTGCACTGAATGACCTACAGTCATCAAAGTGGACTGCCTGACAATGTAAGGGAATACAACAAGAGCCTCCAAAAAAATTCAATAACTAGCCTAATTTTGCAGCTTTTATTTTCAAATTTCAGATTTTTACAGATTAAATCCTTATGTATACATGGTGTGAAAATTAAACCCACAGTACTTACAGGAAAAAAACGTGCCATGGCCAAAGTTGGGCAAAATTTAAGGTACCAATTTTATATTTTTTTGCCAATATTTAAAAAAATTTAACAAATTTTGATCTAATTTTTGGTATACAATTAAATTTTTATTAATTAAAGTTGTATTACTGAAAAAAAAGTCCCTACCTTTAACACTTTTGGTCTTAAGTGACCAAATATCTTCCTGATTTTTTTTCAAAGTCCATTATGTTTGGGCCCATAACTTTTTTAAATTATATAATACTGACTTAATATCTGGCATGTACATAGGAACTATATAGAGGAATATTTATGGTAAATATGAAGAAAACCAGATGAGTGGTTTTGATATTAGGCAGTCCTGAAGTGTGAAAATAGATTTCTAATAAAAAATTGAGGTTTTTCCTTAATATCTCAAAGGAACAAAGTCCTATTGACCCAATTTTTGGCATGGTAGGAGATTATGGGGACATCTAACTGCCGAAATTCAGATTCGTAGGTCCAACGGTGTCGAAACGTGCCAGTCTTACGGACGGACATCCAGACGGACGGACGGACGGACATCCAGACGGACGGACGACGGACAATGGACCATGACTATAGCTCAGATGACTTATAGTCAGCTGAGCTAAAAATACTGCGTGGCAGACTGACACATTCCAGTCATGTGTCTAGCGTGAGCACATCCCAGGGCATTTTATCAATCATCAGTATGTTGAATGTTTTGTAAAACCAATAAAAAGTAAGAGTATTAATTGTTTGTTGTATTTGAATGGGTTTTTAATGAATTCTATCATATAAAGTAAGAGTTAGGGGCAGGTTTGAGCTAAATTTGGGTTTGTGTGCATCAATAACTAAACAAGGGACCCATGGTTCACGGCACTTAGCTGTTATATATGATAAAAAATATGATTTGGGAAAGAGGCACATGCTTGTTTTGTGTGGTAATAAATATAAGCTTTATTATGAGTTGTTGGTGTTTAGCTTATGTATGATTTTGATAGTATCTTTGGAGACAGGGAAGAGGATTGATTTTATTTATTTTATTAACAAATGGAGTGCTATTGTCACACAGATTTTGACTTGGCCATATAACTTATAAGCAGCACATATAATAAAAGAGTTTAACTATTTATTAAAATTTAATAACAAATATTGTGCCAATATAATTTTTATTAAAAAAAGATAATAAGAAAATCATATGACTTTTAAAAAATAACTGAAATGATTATTGAAATAATATTATAGAATACATTTTGAAAGTATCTGTACTGTTATTCATATACTTTCATTTTTACCTACATTCACATTCTTATGCAATAAAATTTTTTAATGCAGTACATATTCATATTCATATTCAAATACATTTGCAAAGCATTCGCACCATGTCTAGTATTTATTCAGTTTTAGCCAAACAATGATTTTGAGAATCCAGAATATACAAAATTCACAAATTTAAATAATGATCATAAGTACCTGGTTTATGGCTTTTATTTATGTTAAAAAATAAATGTAATATATTCACTTTGGACTACTTTCACATGAATCTACACACTAGACACAGTAGGAATCTAGATTAATATTATCAACTGCATCTTTGTCTATCATTAATTTCCTTCATATGATCCCTAATGATTAATAATGAATAATATGATTTATTTTTTTATCATTAAAATTTCACTGAAAATACCATAGGTGACTGCATGGTGTTATTTGGAATAACATTGACATTGACATTCTATTCATCCATACAAGATTCTTACATCATCAGTAACTGCAAGTTAATTTTCTGTTACTCATCAACTAACAAATTCCTTTTCTATAAATTTTTCTTAAATTTGTTATAAATAAACAATACAAAATTATTAATTTACTGTTATGTTGTTTTTCAAAACAACTACTAGATGAGTTGGGTTGGACACCTGGATCAACTGTGGCTGGGCATTAGCTGCCTGGCTGCCCCAGTGTATGCTTTGCTCAAGCATGCATAATCTGATGAAAGGTCAACAAGGTCAACATACAGGTGACTGAAGAGGGGCTGGATTAAGCTTGGGTCTGACATGGTCTCATAAAAACATTAATAAAAGCTACAATATTTGGTCAATTTCTTTCAGCTTTCTAAACTACCAAGATGAAAATTATATCAACAGTGCTCTCAGGAAACAAACGTGCCATGGTCAAAGTTGGGCAAAATTTAAGGTACAATTTTTATATTTATACTAATAACTTATAAAATTTGAAAAATTCAGAACTAATTTTGGGAATACAATTGAATCTTGATTAAATAATCTTACATCCCTGACAAAAAATCTCTAGCTTCAGCAATCCTCTTGTTAAGGGAGTAAACATATTTCTTGATTTTTTTAAAAAAGTGCATTATGTTTGGGCCCATAACTTAAAACAATTATGCAGTACTGACATCATTTCTTGCATTTGCATAGCGAATGTATAGAAAAATATGTATATTATATATGATCAAAGTCAGATCAGTGGTTTTGATATTAGGCAGTCTTACAGTGGAACAATGGGTTTTTAATGGAAAAATGAAGTTTTTCATTAATATTTCGAAGGAATTATGTCCTAGTGATCAAATTCTTGGCATGGTAGGGGATTTTGGAGACATCTAACTGTATGCTAAATTTAAGGAACTTAGAGCTGAAGCTGGGGAGCTGAGCTCTAGCAAACTGCATAACACTAGCTTGATGTAAACTTGATGTGACATGGTGCTTGAAAACTTGAATAAAATCTACAGTTTTTGATCGACTGGTTTCAAATTTTTGGTGTTAACAGACAAAATGCTAAAAAAAACATGCTGTGAAAATTAAATCTACAGTACTTACAAGAAAAAAACGTGCCATGGTCAAACTTGGGCAAAATTTAAGATACCAATTTTATATTTTTGCCAATATTTAAAAAAATTTAACAGATATTGATCTAATTTTGGGTATACAATTAAATTTTGATTTGAAGTTGTATTACTGAAAAAAAGTCCCTACCTTTAACACTTTTGGTCTTAAGTGACCAAATATCTTTCCTGATTTTTTTACAAAGTCCATTTTGTTTGGGCCCATAACTTTTTTAAATTAAATAATACTGACTTAATTTCTGGCAAGTACATAGGAACTATATAGAGAAATATTTATGGTAAATATGAAGAAAACCAGATGAGTGGTTTTGATATTAGGCAGTCCTGAAGTGTGAAAATAGATTTCTAATAAAAATTGAGGTTTTTCCTTAATATCTCAAAGGAACGAAGTCCTATTGACCCAATTTTCGGCATGGTAGGAGATTTTGGGGACATCTAACTGTATGGCGGATTTCAGATTCGTAGGTCCAATGGTGTCAAAACGTGCCAGTCTTACAGACGGACATCTGGACAGACAGACAGACAGACGGACGGACGACAGACAATGGACCACGACTATAGCTCAGATGACTTATAGTCAGCTGAGCTAAAAATTCTGTGCCAAAATGGGTTGCGTATTCTAATAAGGCAGCATATTCTATTGTGATTTTTACAGTAGTAATTATTCACTATTCACAAAAACTTTGTAGCACTGGATAACACAGGTTTTCATATTCTTGAAAGGTGAATTAAACTTTGTTTATGAAATCTGAAAGGTTGTACAAATCTTTATAAAGGAAACAAAATTAGAGCCACAATACGTCAATGTGCACCTCACCTGTATGAGTTTCATGAGCGTTGTAAACAACCAGTGTTTGCTGTAGACAGTGTCTCCGATATTGTCTGCTTTAATCACATATTCCCCACTTTGGAGAAGTTCCGTGGAAGGCTCTGGATTCCGATCTGCTGAAAAAAGCAGTACCATGCATCATCATATAGAAACTAGCATTTTCTAGTGTTTGTAAAGTGAGAAGTCTTTTGAGCAACAAATGGATTAACTGAATCTGAATAACCAAAATAACTGCTGAACTTCATTGATGTCACTTTATGAAGTGCAAACGGAAAATTCAAAATAGTCCAATTTACATGAAATTCTGAATATCACACAATTTATGTGTCCCAATAATTTTATTCTGAAATACAGTATTACCTCAAATATCTAAATAGTTTGGCAACATAAATTTGTCCGGATATCTGAGGTTAAGGATGCATGCAAGGTACACTGATTTTCCCAACATGTATACTATTACTACAGGTCCTATAAGTACAGGTACTATTAATAAAGGTACACATGAGCATATCAAGGTACCAGTATCCTACCTTTAGAATCTTGATCCTGCCAGTAATGTTATCTCATCAGAATATTTTTTATATATAAAACTAGGAACCAATGGGTCTAGACCCTCAGATGAATTTGTCTATATAGATAGGTTTACTGTTCATGAGTTTTTTTTTTAATTGAAATTTTCATCCATAAACTAATTTGTCAATGGATGGACCCTGTGACCTTGACCTTGTGATTCCAAAATCAGAAGGAACCTTCCCCTATTGGCAGGTGCACCACCTGGAAGATGGAAGGTTTGGGATAAAAAGTTTGGTTAAAATGCATCAACAATCTTTTTAAGAAGGGTGTACAATGACCTTGTCTTCATGACTCCAAAATCAAAAGGGTTCTTACATTACTGGTAGGTCATATATAAGTCAAGTTTGAAACCAATTTATCAATCCAAATTCCAAACTGGATTAATCATCTGGAAACTAATTTTATGGACATGTATACAGAAAGAAGAACACACAGGGTGATTAATAAAGGGCATCTGCTTATTCAAGAGGGCCTTAATAAACAACACAAGTTTTCAGGTCACAGATGAAACCACAGTTGCAGATCTGATAGTATCAATAAAATTTGGAAGGTAAAATGCATAAAAAATAGAGAAAATACAGGTTGAGCCGCCAGTCCTCAGAGGTTGAAAAAACTTATCATAATCTGTATCCACACTTGGTTTCAGGACACTTGTTGAAACCAAACAACTGAGAAACTGACATAATTGCCGACATTTGACTGTCTCAAAAACAGAAATAAAATGGTAAAAATTTGGAAAAAAATACAGTCGGCCCCACCAGTTTCAGGAACTGACTAAACTATTCATGGTCAATATTCAAGGCCAGATTCATGGCAATCCATCAGGGTTGGCAAGTTTTAGGCATGAAGGTTTTAACCATAGGTTATAACCTGGTTAAAACTGCCCCGCCTAAAACAGGTTTTAGGCAGGTTTTAGGCACCAAAAGTGCCTTAAACCTATATTTGTTTAAATTTTTGACTTAAAGATCTATAAAACTACCAAACTGACTGCGGTGATGCAGTCACAAGGCTTTTCTGCGCTTCTAGACGGTTTCAGGTATTACAAGTAATGCATGATTTCCTGTTGGCTGGCACCATGCAGTCCTGAAAAAGCCTGTATAGGTTTCTTGAGCATGAGTCCATGTTTGTGTGGTACATAGTTTCATTGGCCAAGGTAATGTCATTATCAGGACCCTTTGGGTTTCTTGATGAGTGCACTGCTACCTGGAAATATGTAACAGAGCCTCCAGTATGCCTCTTGTAAGGCAGGGTATCAGAGGGGAAGGCCATGCTTGATTAGACCAGTTAATTACTACTTATCAGGGCAATGGGGTCATAAGACCCAATAGTCATAAGTCCTACTGCTGTGTCCTTTAAGATGTTCATGTGAACTTTCATACTTGACTAGCAGGATGCAATCAAAGCCCTTGCCCTGAAAACTGTTCTTGAGTCAAACTTTTTACTGAGGGAAGCAGTCAGGGCCCCTGACCATGACATATAGGTTTCTCAGGCCTTTACATTTAACACAGCCCAAAAGTAATTATGAATATTCTGTGGTTTGCAACATATTCATTGCACTATATTTTGGCATTTTCATTTTAATACTAATTAAATTGTTTCAAAAGGGTTCCATTTTCACAGTCTCATCATACAGTTAACAGAGCATATCCATCATTATATAGACAATAAGTATGTGCACAAAATCTTAAAATCTGACAAGGGATGACTTAGCTAAGGGAATAAACAAATAGTGGAAATTCTTGTTCATTATCAGATGATGAAAAAGATATTTTCATATTTTTAATTTATGCCGAGCATAAAAGATCTGTTATAATTTATAAAAACAATCCATTGCCTTTTTGCCATTTGAAGCTATAGGCATACAAAACATACATGATATGTTAGTGGGACTACAGTATTAAGGACTATTCAGTGTAAATGGGACAACTTTTTAAATTAGGAAAAACTTCTGTAATCAAAAAGCCAATCAAAGTATCTGGTTATAAGCTAACACTAGTAACAGTAGGAGCATTCTTTTATAAATTGGCAGTAATGGCAGTAATGGAGGTGGAAGACCTCAGAACATGATTTTGGGATACAAGCTAAAATAGTCAGAGAACTGTGTTCATATGGATAACCTGAAGTAGTGTTGTATTCATTTGTTGCTTTTTTTTTTTTATCATGGTTTAATTTGTTTAGTTTGATTAAAGTGTTCCTCACTTTTAATTTGTTGAGCTTATTTCTTTAATGCATTTATAGTTGTTAAACAATAAGACATAGTTGAGCTACAAGTCATAGCTGAGGGTTAATAAGGTTTTAGGCAGTTAAAGGCAGTTTTAGGCAGGTTATAACCTATTTTTAGCAGTTAAAGGCAGGTTTTAGGCTCTGCCCTGCCGAAAACAGGTTTTGGGCAGCCTAAAACCCAACCCTGCAATTCATGCATTAATTATCAAGATACTGGAGGTTTTGTATAAAATTGTTAATTATATGGGGGCCCGGGGGGGGGGGGGGGGGGGGGAGCTATTTACAAGCCCTATAGCTCAGAGGATACAGGTCACACTAACCTAATTTCAAATTTCAAAGGAGATTTTTTATAGACCTCTCTGGATGTACACTTTGAAATTTCTAGGTCTAGCGGTTACGATTTGTGCCCTGCTAACAGACGGCCAGATGGCAAACAGACAAAGTGCCATACCTACACCTCAGTAGACTAAGTCAGCTGAGCTAGAAACAGTGAACCATTTAAATTAGTGTTATCTCATTTTATAGAAATTAGCATTTTCTGTATTATATACAGCTTAACAGGTACACACTTATTATAGGCTAATCAGTAGGGCTGGGCATCATGTGCAAATTTTGTATTGCAATATAATCAGACATGTGGTAGTGTATAACGAAACTTATCATGATATTTTCACTGTATTAAATTTATAGGAAATTGCTGTGTTATATATAAATATATATATTATACATATATATAGACTTTTAGTTTTTAAGAATTAATTCTTTATCATTTTAGGTATTGTGAGACAATATAAGATTCCGCAGATCAGTTTATTAAAAAAAATATATGACAATATTACTCACTTATGCACTGAGTAAAATAAAATTTTACTTGACATTATAGAAAAAACAAATTAAGTTCTTTAGGTCATACATATGTAAAAGGCTTGTCAATTAAAGAATTCAGGACTGTGATTCCGCACAGTGCAGTATAAGTGCTATCACTTGACTCTTGATCTTAATGCAGTTCTCATAGGATATGATCATGAGAAGTAAATATTAATGAATGACTAATTATTACAACAGTGTTCAGCACTTAATCTTTCTTTTTGTTGTATGGAAATACTTTTGTATACCATTAAGTCTTGGAGAGACATGCATATTTCCTTGGACAGACCTTTGATACATCATGCCTACTTGAACATTTCCTACTAAACATCTAAAGACATGGTAGTGGCTTTCACTTTAATTCTGTCTTGTACCCCAACCAATTCAAACAAATTTTAGGCGCATTAAACACAAGTGACCCATGGGTCATGACGCTCAGCTGACTTGGAAGAGATTTGCAAAAGGAAATTTTATCATCTGAATGGAAGTATATAACCATTCAACTGAAGCATCAAACAGATTAACCAACAGGCTGAGATTGTGTCTGTATTAATATATCTCAAAAATAGAGAAAAAATGTGTAAACTTTAAAAAAAATATGTGTGGCTCCACCAGTCTGCAGAAACTAATAAAAACACTTAATGGTCAATATCCAGGCAAAGAAGCACGGTGGTCTCTGGATTAGTTGTTCAGATACTTCAGCTTTTGTATCAAATTTTCCATTATTCTGAGGGATACTTTTGAGTCCTATAGCTTGAAGGATATGGGTAACAGAAACCTAATTTCAGGTTTCCACAGACACTTTTCATGGGCCTCCTTGCATGACAAGAATGAAGACTCTAGGTCCAGTTGTTACAATTTGTACCCTGTTGACAATTAAACACATCTTTAAAGGTCTCAAAAATAGAGAAAATTATTCATAAAAATTTGAAAAAAATAGAGGTGGCACACCCAGTCTGCTAAAACTGATGGAACATGTCACGATCAATATGTATGCCAAAAATCATGAGCACCAGTATTGTAGTTATTGAGATACTGGAGTTTTTGTATCAAATTTTTCATTATTCTGGGGGGTATTTTGGAGCCATACAGCTTAATGGATATGGGTAACAGAGACCTAATTTCAGGTTTCCATGGAGATTTTTCATGGGTCTCCCTGTGTGTAAAGAATGAAGATTCTAGGTCCAGTTGTTAAGATTTGTGCCATGTTTACAGATGTTCATATCTTTAAAGGTCTAAAAATAGAGAAAAAATTTCGAAAAAAAGCCCCGAAAAATATATGTGGTGACAACAGGCTGCAGAAAATGATGAAACACTCCATGATCAATATCCATACAAACAATTATGGTGATCTCTGCATTAGTTGTTCAGATACTTCAGCTTTTGTATCAAATTTTCCATTATTCTGAACTGTACTTTGGAGTGCCATAGCTCAAAGGATATGGGTAACAGAGACCTAATTTCAGGTTTCCATGGACACTTTTCATAGATCTCCCTGTGTGTCAAGAATGAAGATTCTTGGTCCAATTTTAACCCTGTTGACAGATAACTACATCCTTAAAGGTCTCAAAAACAGAGAAAAACAAGGGACCCATGGGTCATGGCGCTCAGCTGATCATGATTGGACTATAAATGTTTCTCCACTGTGATACTATATCAAGTTGATAAAGCTTATGAATATCATGTACACGTTGGGCTATTATAAAGGAATGTAATGTAATATGTGAGTAAATGATAAATGAAATTACCTGAATGATGGATTAATAGAGTCAAATAAAGTGGTTATTTTTTTATTTATTTAGGAGGGGTTGAAAATTGTGATATATTTGAGCAAATATGAATGCAATGACAGCAGTAATAAGCAGTAGTAGAATGATGATAAGGCTATTTGTTGAAGGATCTAAAGTGTATGGTAGTCTGCAAGCGTTCAATTTGACAGATATGATGTTATGATTAACTAGGTTGTTACTAAAACGTGTGCACACATGCGTGCACGCACACGTGCACGCAGATTTCCACTGTTAACAAACCTACTAAAATGCGTGCGGCCAAAAGTGCGGACGGTGTACAAATGAACTTAAATCAAGCATAAATCAACTTACATCTTGTATATTACCACACTGTCATAGTGAAAGACATATTACAGGTCATCATACAAGTAATACCCTATTGATTTGACTAAAAGATTTATTGTGTTTTTGTATAGTTTTATTGTAAATGGTTATTGAATGTGTAAAAAATACAATTTTTAAATAAAAAAATACGTATTTTATCATGAATTCATGTTATCAATAAATCAGTTTTATATTAATTTAAATCCTGGCTATGTTCACTTCCTGACATTTAGAATACCGTCTTAGTGAAAGACATTACAGGTCATCATACAAGTAATACCCTTTTGATTTGACTGAAAGATTCATATACGCTAAGTTCATATTCTATTTTAGTTTCATTTACTGTGTTTTTGTATAGTTTTATTGTAAATGGTAATTGAATGTGTAAAAAAAATACAATTTTTTAATAAAAAAATACGTATTTTATTATGAATTCATGTTATCAGGCCTCGTAAATACCGATTCAACATACAAAATTTGTAGCTTACAGCATTAAGAGGACCAATAAATCAGTTTTATATTAATTTAAATCCTGGCTATGTTCACCTCCTGACATTTAGAACAAATTTTATATTATTCATCTTATTACTTTTTATTTGATATTTGTTGTTTTTTTCTGAGAGAATTAGAAATATACCCATGGTGAACTTATGTCAAATTTTAAGTATATATAAATATATCTACTAGATATATTTTTTAATATAATTTATTGCAAAATAAATTTGTGTAAGATGCAATGAAAATGTACGTGCTATTTGTAAATTGTAAATGGGCATAGCCAAGCGCAGGGAAAAAATAATTCAAATATATGTTTTAAAGTAAGCAGAATGGGCTTTTACAAAATCGCCTCTTTGTGACTCTAGCATATACTTTTTTCATTTAAAAAACAGACACATCAAATATTCTTCTTGAAATAATTAAGTGATATAATTATTTATATGAAAGTTAGCGAGTTCCTGTTATTTTGTGTATTTTAAGTTTTTGTATTGTTGTTACTTTGGCCGAGAATGTTTGCTACAATAAAGTGTTGTGTGATACGTTTGTGTTTATTTGTTTTATTATGCAAGTTTTATGCAAGTTATTCATGACCACTAGAATATTAGTTCCAATAACAAATTGTGACCTTCACATGAATTTCTCTAACCCTAAACATTGAATATCATCCGGAAATACATTTAATTTGTACTTTAAGAAATTGTCTAAATACGGTGTACATGACAATCCCCCCATAAATATTTACGTTCGTTAATAATAATAATTATAATAATGTACACCATCCGTATGCAAGTGTGTATATATCCTTTTTTTTCAAATGTTATTATTGCAATTTTAGTTACCATTTAGTAATTCTTTGACTCTTGATGCTGGATATATCAATTTTTTAAAAATTAAACGGTACTTGAAGAAATTGTCTGATATGATTCTATATTTCACTTATGTATTTATTATTATAAATGGATAAATGTGTGTTTAAGAGGGAGTTTAAAGGGTTATTTTACTATCTTGAACGCATTATTCCAAAATTTTGTTAATCTTTAATAAGGAAAGATTAATATAATGGATAAGGCTTGTAGAGTTTTATATCCAATATATGTAATATGTATGACCAAAATGCTCCAGTAAATGCTAAAGTGCAACGTTTTCTTGGCGACGTCATCAACGTTATGAATAACTTTATAAACAAAAAAAATTAAGCCGTTAAAGTCAACTAAAATGAAAAACAAACTCTCAAGCAATACCGTCTTTCATTATATAACCTTTCTTCTCTAAAAGTATACTTTCCCTTTATATTACAGAATATTTCCTTTGTTTACAATTTGCGTTAAATATTGTAAATAGGCCTTTAAAAACTCTTAAATACACATTCATCCATAATCATAGAAAGAACGGGACTAACTGCAGGCGGAATACTTTAAAAAAAATTAAAGATGTCAAAAATTTTAATGTCTAGATGTAACAATCCCGGAAGTATCTTGCTACAGTCCAGGCCATGCGGTAAAACGATCGAAAACAAATTTGGTTGTAGTTGAATAATTACTTTCATCATGCCCTTGACTATGGTATTTTGATCATTTATAATAATTAAGTTGTTTTTTTGCAAAATTTAAGTTAATTTGTACACCGTCCGCACCCAGGGCCGCACGCGTTTTAGCATATTTTAAAACAGTGTGAATCTGCGTGCACGTGCGCGTGCACGCATGCGTGCACGCGTTTTAGTAACAACCGATTAACTATGCTGATGAAGTGATTTATGAATATGTGACTGTATGACACAATATCTCTTTAGTCTTGACAAGGTACATTATTGTGATGCCCACTATGTCTACATATTACACAATATTGACATAATTTCTGGCATGTACATAGGTACCTATGGACGAATAGTTATACAAAATATTAAAGTATGAATATATCTGATTCATCTTGTTCTTGCTTACTGAGGCTAACTTTGGGATGGGGTTCGGAGAAGGGAAAAATGAGGGCAGCACGAAGGTGGATGTAGAAATATTCTATTGTAATGTTTTTCATTTATATAAGAATATGAAAAGCTAAGAGGAAAGGGGCCCTCCTACTTGGTTATATTAAAGTTCTAAATATATGATTGCAAACTAATACTCTGACAAGACTGTCATGAAGAAAAACAGTAAAAGTTTTGAGATACTGTGTTGCATACAAAAATTTACAGATGGACAGGCAAGTGGACGGAATGGACTAATACCTTTATTTCACTTTCAAGAGAATAATGCATTTAAGTTTATATATAATCCTATTTTTTTAAGCAGATCCACTTTTTCCATTAAGAAGTTTTTATCTGAATCATTTTTTTATTTACAGGTTTATAAATTTTTAATTAAAAAAACCTGAACATATAAGTTAAAATATTAGAATTGTTGCAAAAGTTGCAATCATTATATATACAGAGTAAAAAACATTGGGTCATATTATGCATACACATATATTTTATTATTTTTAAATCATAAATGTTTAAACTGATTTTTAAAAGAAAATAATGCCACAACATGGCATCTACAAGAATATTCCTTGAATCACTATTAAAAAGTTTTGCACATTGGAGTTTTCAGGACATGCTTAATTTTATTCACCAAATAAAATAAAAGTAAATTTGATAAAATAAAACATCTTTTCAAATAAACTATACACACTGTTGGTTGAATGAGGGACAAACAATATCATTGTGCTTATTACTATCCCACTTTTAATTAATTACTGGAATTAATAGTCAATTTCACACCTGGTGAAGTTTTTACTCTTCTGAAGTAAGGAATTACTTATCTCATGAACATCCACACTTTCACAGCAATACGCCACTTTGTGGACACAATTAAATGTACACTTTAATCATTGTAACCCTGGTGGTTCAATACAAAATCTAAAATGTAGCATGTCCAAGAATAAAATAAAATACAGAAAAATTATAACATTCATCTAGTTTATGCACCAGCTGGGGGGATGAGTACAGGGCAGAGGGGAAGCCTGCTAGTAGTGGCCAAGCTTGGCCAAGGTAAGCTGCCTGGGGTGGGTTACATAATGCAAGTGAAGGCTGTACTACTAGGTGGGCTAGATGTAAACAACACTTGACACGGTGTATGAAAACATGAATAAAAGCTATTCATTCCAATCAATTTCTTTTGAAAGTTCAGATTTTAAAAGAATAAATCCTTATGCATATATGCTGGGAAAATTAAATCAACAGTGTCAAAGTTGGACAAAATTTAAGGTATTGATTTTTTATTTATGCTAATAACTTGAAAAATTTGCAAAATTCAGATCTAATTTTGGGTAAACAATTGAATCTTGATTAAATAAAGTTATATTCCTGAAAAAAGTCTCTAGGTTCAGCAATTCTCATGTTAGGTGAGTAAATATATTTCCTGATTTTTTAAAAAATTGCATTATGTTTTGGCCCATAACTTCAAAATAATACCCAATGCTGACCTAATTTTTGGTAGGTTCATAGAAAATTTATAAAAGAATGTGAATACTAAATACGGTCAAAAACAGATCAGTGGTTTTGATATTAGGCAGCCTTGAAGTGTAACAATGGCTTTTTTTTATGGAAAACAGAGTTTTTTTTCCTTAATATCTCGAAGGAACAAAGTCCTAATGACCCAATTTTCGGTATGGTAGGAGATTTTGGGGACATCTAAAATTATGTCAACAGCCTGGGGAGCATAGAGATGTGCACTGAATGACCTACAGTCATCAAAGTGGACTGCTTGACAATGTAAGGGAATACAACAAGAGCCTAAAAAAAATTCAATAACTAGCCTAATTTTGCAGCTTTTATTTTCAAATTTCAGATTTTAACAGATTAAATCCTTATGTATACATGGTGTGAAAATTAAAATCCACAGTACTTACAGGAAAAAAACGTGCCATGGCCAAAGTTGGGCAAAATTTAAGGTACCAATTTTATATTTTTGCCAATATTTAAAAAAATTTAACAGATTTTGATCTAATTTTTGGTATACAATTAAATTTTGATTAATTAAAGTTGTATTACTGGAAAAAAGTCCCTACCTTTAACACTTTTGGTCTTAAGTGACCAAATATCTTCCTGATTTTTTTACAAAGTCCATTATGTTTGGGCCCATAACTTTTTTAAATTATATAATACTGACTTCATATCTGGCATGCACATAGGAACTATATAGAGGAATATTTATGGTAAAAATGAAGAAAACCAGATGAGTGGTTTTGATATTAGGCAGTCCTGAAGTGTGAAAATGGATTTCTAATAAAAAATTGAGGTTTTTCCTTAATATCTCAAAGGAACGAAGTCCTATTGACCCAATTTTCGGCATGGTAGGAGATTTTGGGGACATCTAACTGTATGCCAAATTTCAGATTCGTAGGTCCAATGGTGTCGAAACGTGCCAGTCTTACGGACGGACATCCGGACAGACGGATGGACGGGCGGACGGACGGATGACGGACAATGGACCACGACTATAGCTCAGATGACTTATAGTCAGCTGAGCTAAAAATTGTAAAAATTTGATAAATACAGGTGGCACCACCAGTCTGCAGAATCTGATGAAACATCTCATGATCAATATGTATGCCAAAAATCATGACTATCAGTGATGTAGTTAATCAGATATTGAAGTTTTTTTTAATGAAATTTTTGACTATACTGGGTGGTAATTTGGGGCCCCATAGCTCAAAGGATATGGGTAACAAAGACCCAATTTCTGGTTTCCATGGAGACTTTTCATAGGTCTCTCAGAATGTCAAGAATAAAGATTCTAGGTCCAGTTTTTACGATTTGTGCCCTGTTAACAGATGCTCACATTTTTAAAGGTCTCAATAATAGAGAAAACAATTCATAAAAAATCGAAAAATACAGGTGGCGCCACCAGTCTGCAGAAACTGATGAAACATCTCATGATCAATATGTATGCCAAAAATCATGACCATCAGTGATGTAGTTAATGAGATATGTAAGTTTTTGTATGAAATTTTTTACTATTCTGGGGGGTACTTTTAGGCCCCATAGCTCAAAGGAAATGGGTAACAGAGATCTATCTTCTTGTTTCCATAGAGACTTTTCAAAGGCCTCTCAGAATGTCAAAAACGAAGATTGTAGGTCCAGTCTTTAGGATTTGTGCCCTGTTAACAGATGTTCACATTTTAAAAGGTCTCAAAAGTAGAGAAAAAAAATTGTAAAAAATAAAAAAATTAGAGGTGGCTCACCCAGGCTGCGGAAACTCATGAAAGACTCCATGATCAATATCCATGCTAACAATTATGGTGATCTCTGCCTTAGTTGTTCAGATACTTCAGCTTTTGTATCAAATTTTCCATTATTTGGAGCAGTACTTTGGAGTGCCACAGCTCAAAGGATTTGGGTAACAGAGACCTAATTCCAGGTTTCCAAGGAGATTTTTCATGGACCTCTCGGGATGTAAAGTAAGAAGATTCCAGGTCCAGTGGTTACAATTTGTGCCTTGTTAACGGACATAAGGCCGGATGGCCAGATGGCTGGACGGACGACGGACAAAGAGTGATTGCTATAGCTCAGATGACTTACCGTCAGCTGAGCTAAAAATATAGGAAAATATCGCAAAAAATGTTGCAACATTTATCAAAACAATGGTGCAGGTATCACAGCCAGTCATGGCAAAGAAAACTTTTACATTCAAAGTTTGATGAAACCTGACTGGGTAAACGATGATACATGGAAATGATACAATGTCACAGAGAACTTAACATGATGAACTCTTACCGAAAAAGTTAGTTTACCAATGGGGCAGCACAAAGAAACAATCATAGAAAGATCAAGACAAGGGAGATAGTGTTACATTAGCATACAATTACAGGTGATCAGAACTATACATGCATCTTAACGGCTAAGCAACTATAGCTCTCACTCAGTCATTCAGCTTAATTAAACACAATCATCAGGCAAGTGAACACAGGAGTGACCGCCACTCCGCAAGTTATCCTCTTAGTCACATTCACTTATTTGGGAAAATAATTTTCTGATTATAATTTTCTACTTATCAGTTAAAAGATGTAAATTTTGGTTCCTCATCTTAAATTTCGGGGAAAAAACAAATTTTCAAGAAAAAGAGATATCTAGGAATTTGACTTTCATACACTCATATATACATGTATACTTTAGTAAATGATGAATTATATAATTTAAGAGACAAGTAAAAATTTTGTATGGAGATGAAAGAACCATTTCCCCTGACATCCTGGTGTTCCAGTCTACAGGAGTGACACCGACACGTGGGTTCAGCCATAACTGAGGTAGGCGAGTTATAGTACAGTTGCGCGTAACAGAGTCTTTATTGCATAAAAGTCGATGAAGTGGGAATGCAGACAGTGCAAAATTCGACCTATAATTTAATAATAAGAGTAGAGGCCAGAGTATAGAATCTGGTCTACATTCCCAAGATGAGTCAAAACTGACTGGACCATCTCATAGTAGTAACCCCCATAAACCATGACATGCCCCTCAATGCTCCATTACATGTATCCTAAACATCATAACGTCCGTATGTATACACCCGTAACTTCATCCATGTAGGCCGGATTCTATAATCACTGCAAAGTAGAAGTCTGGGAACTTCTGTCGGAGCGAATTTACAATCAGTACCTACATTTGGGACAGCTGAATAAAATATTGCTACCACTTATTGTCTTCTCTTATATTTCCTACCGTGGCGTTATCTGTTGATGAGAGACATATTATTATTATTCAGAAATGTGTAAGTACATGTATACATCATAAATCATGAATATCACATGAAAGAGCAGAAGTTGGTCCTCGCTGGAATCGATCCTGTGCAGCACGGCTCAGTACTCAAACACTTATGCCATTACACCATGCAAGACGATGTGAAGGTCACAGGAAAAAGAGGGCTTTTAAATCTGGGTGTGGAGTAATAAATAGTGCCACCTAACCGCAGTTGTAAATATCATGAAAATATTTATTGAGAAATATTATTAACTACATAAAAGATTGGGGGGAACCCCCCATACCCCCCTTAGAATTCCTACAACAAAAAAGAAACATTAAGTGCTTTTAATGTGGGGGGGGGGGAGACACCCCCAAACCCCCCCATGGTCAGACCGTTATACTTTACAGTAGTCTGAACGGAGATTGTTTACCATACCGTAATTATCAGTTTAAAAAATCATGGCTGCCGTCTGGATTTGGATTCCAACAACATGCTACAACGGTATTTAATATGTACTCCAGAGGAAATATATTTGTAAATGAATCCTAATATGTATTTCTAAACCTATAAAAGGCAATATAGGGCTATTTGGCTGTATAACTATTACTTCTTTACTCATTTGTAGTGGTATAATAGAGTACCGGCCGAGCCTTGACCGGTAGCAGCCTGGGTAGGTACTGATTGTAAAGTCGTACCCTTCTGTCAAGTTCTGTATCCCAGTCTACATATTATCGCCCACCTCAAGAGCGCGTGAATATTTCGTTTAAAATGTAATAAGCGCCCCTGCTAGCAAGAACGGTCATGTCTTACATATGTATCACTTACCTTCAGACATGTTGATGTGACTATCAAGTGCTCGGTAATTCCAAGTCTGACAAAACTTCAAGATTTCTTGTTTGACAACTTTCAGACAAGATATACCGTAATGAATTCACAAAACCATTTCCCGAACCAAACCTGGTTAGTTTCTGTGATTAGCGCAAGGTGTCGCCACTACAAAAAAATGAAAGCCCGAACGCCGCACTGTCCTCCTTGGCGTACAGAAAATGGTAAAAATAAATTATCTGTTTGATCTTTGATTAGAAAAATAATGTTGCATTGATACGGCAACATTTTTGTCTCATTACCACTGTATTATATATTCACTTTAAGAGAAGAAGTAATTTTTTCTTTTAATATAATATAATATAATATAATATAATATAATATAATTTAATATAATATAATATAATATAATATAAT
This sequence comes from Sipunculus nudus, assembly GCA_026874595.1. Taxonomy (NCBI): domain Eukaryota; kingdom Metazoa; phylum Annelida; class Sipuncula; order Golfingiida; family Sipunculidae; genus Sipunculus; species Sipunculus nudus. The sequence continues at coordinate 65,990,866 of CM049319.1, read as the reverse complement.
ATAATATAATATAATATAATATAATATAATTAATATAATATAATATATCATTATAATGTATGATCTTTAGAAGCAGATATTCCTTTCACTTCGTGAGATTTTCTGGTTTAACGTAAAATGATCAAATTAGTTTGAATTAAGCGCGGCTGTCGTTGCAGTTACGTATTATGCTCTCTGGATTAATTACATCTGCGGGTAAAACTCTTATTACTCTTATTAAATAATAGGTCATATTACGCTTCCACTTCGTTCGCTTTATGTTATTAAGACTATTTTTATCCGTTGTATCCGTTGGGAGCAAAACAGATACCAGCCCAGCCAGGACCGCTCAGGCGTATATATTTATTTGGTCACTGCCTATCAGAAATGTACCTCAACTGTGTCATGTATGTTGAAATGTGCAGTGTATGTTAAAATACAGATTTCCATGTAAATTTGTATAACAATTTGATAAAACGTTGTTGTTTGCAGTACTTTTTTTTCATCTAGTTGTCCATTGTATTAATTATCTTTCAAGATTCAGAGTTAACAGCTCTTCATGTGATGAGCATTAATAAAGATCATTATGTTTGATAGATATAATTGATATTTTCCCAAGAACTCTCATTATTTAAAAAAAAAATACCATTACTGATAGATAAAAATCGAGTAAAAAATTAGCCAATATATATATACATAGGCGGCGAAACCGGGGGGCCCGCTAGGGCCGGGCCCCCCAATGAAATTGTTAGGGGGGCTGAGTATTTGCACTCTCACATGTATATATATATATATATATATATATATATATATATCCTCCTCCCCTCGGGCGCTTCGCGCCCCAGTATTTGGAGTACCATATTTACATGGCCGCAGCCATCTGTGTTAAAATGCATCCATTGCCAGGAAAAAATGTCTTAACAAGGCGGTACTGTTTTACTAAGTAAGCATTGACCAATAAATGACAGCAAAAATGCACCAGAATGCAGTAGTGTACATACAGTTTTTTTTCAAATTTTTCCACACCCTCCCCCGTCAGAGATTTCCCCCTCAAATCCGCTTACTGTACCCTGCCATTAGGGTCGCCTACGGCCCTGATATATATTTATATATATATTTATATATTTATTTATATATATATTTATATATTTATATAATATATTTATAATATATATATATAAATATAAATATATGTATGTATAAATACATATATATATAAATAATATATATATGCATAAATATGTATATGTCTATATATATATTAATTTATATATATATGTATATATATATATATATATATATATATATATATATATATATATATATATATATATATATAAGGTAGAGTTACCCTCCGTTGTAAAGTGCTGAATGGCCTACAGACTAGGCCAGAGCGGTATAACCCTGAAGAAAAACAACAAGACTGTTGTGAATTAACAGTGTTGTTTTTCTTCAGAGTTGGCAGCTATAGTATTACATTCTTATTATCTATGGTCAACCAGAGATAAATCTATAGTAATCTAGTGAACCAAGATTATACACACAGCCCTGTGTCCAGCCTACTGTACCAATACAGGTCGGTGGTCAGCTTATACAGGAAGTTCCGGATAACATCTGTTAAAAGCTATTTTAATGGTGATTGGCGGACTTGAAATGCATGATTCAAATTACTTGCACATGCGTGACACTACAGACTTGAAGTTACTATATTAACCTTATATATATATATATATATATATATATATATATATATATATATATATATATATATAAAGACATGTACATGTAATTACAGAAATAAGATATCCAGTATATTTTTTATTTGGATCAGGAACTTACGTGAAACACATATACATGGTAAAATGTCTCATTCAAGCAAACATGTGGTAAAAACTGTGCAAAGAAACCTTCATAAGAACGTCAAGCTGACATAGAGTTTACTCCATGTATGTGCATACATCACTGCTCGCTTTGTGTAATCCTACACGGTTAATTATATCGACCAACCGGCCCTCGTTTGTGATTGTGTTTTTCATGATTGTAACTGAATGTAACTGAAAACACCTGTACTCCCCCCCCCCCCCCCCCCACAACAAACACATACACACACATATATATATAGATAGATAGATAGATTAAAAGATAGATAGATACATAAATAGATAATGCTTTATTTCAGACTCATGGTCCATATACATATATGCACAAGTCAGTATACACATAATATGCTTACAAAATTATATATATATATATATTTTTCTGAAGACAAAACTAATTTGTTTCTCCCAGTTAATGAGAGAATTTGTTTGAATGCCTTGTTAAATCCTTCAAGAACAAGAATACGGGTAGTCGACAAGCGACTACGTGTATCCGCCAAAATCAGAGTAGGACGGGTGAGGTGAGGCATGGATTGAGTGGCAAGGGGAAATAGAGTTACGTGTGTTACATATTAGAATGGATGTCTGCCACGTAAACATGATTGTAGGTGGCGGCACCTGTAATTTGAACGAGAAACTACCAAAGGTGTATACACATGCAACATTTCAGGTGGAAAAGTCAAACCACTGCAGAAATATGAGTGATTTTTATCCCACAGCGGGCAAACAGATGGATGCTGTGCAAAATTCGCTGCGGGTGGCGCCACCACTTGTGTATGTTATAAAGCTATCCAAGGGCTACATTTGTGTAAATTTTTTTCCTGATTGGTCAAAAGAGTATATATATATTTGTTAAATTATTTTGCGTTTCGAAATATAATTCACCTTCTGTTCCACATGAAACATTGTGATGTATCTTCAATATTGGAGGAATTAAAGTATATCAATTAATCAATGAAGCTGGCGCAACCTGTCACAAAATCAAGAAAGCTATCCAGGATGTATACGCATGCCGAATTACAGGTAATTTGGTCAAACCAAGGTCAGAGGTCAAGGCACCAGTTCACATGTGACCCGATAATTTGTGTAAGTTCCGGAATAATCCGTCCAGTAGTCTCAGAGGAGTTCTCCGGAAACGAACGCGGCGGCGGCGGCGGCGGCGGAACCCGGTTAAAAACATAGTATCCGCAAAACTTCGTTTTGGCGGATACAATTAGTAAATATTGCATAAACGTATAGCGGTTCAACCGAATATCATTTGTAACATGGTCCGGCACCCGTATATTTACTATCAGCCCTCACAGGCCGCACTTGAAAGGTGTTTTATGGATATATATATATATATATATATATATATATATATATATATATATATATATATATATATATGAGAACTATGTATTCTCTTTATTATGAAGTTATTATTATGCATATTATATATAATGCTTTTATATATATATATATATATATATATATATATATATATGTCGAATATTATTAATTAATTCAACATATTTCATTATGTTACATTTGTTATAAATAATAAGAGAGAAAAAATGGCACGCTTTTATTTTCCCTCACAAGCATTGCTCAAAATAGGCTTTGTAACCCATGCTTCCGCTAAGCTAAGTAGGCCTACGTAGCAAAGAAGCATTCAGAACTGTGACCAAAACAGATCAAAGAAGCCATCATGAATCCACAACCAGCACGTACAGTCCTGGAACAGCTGGCATCATGTTATATTATACGTATCCGTATGTACATCGATATGGTTTAATTTGGCCGACTTCCTGTATTTTACCTGAATGACAGCCTGTGTGAAATCGGCAAACCTTTTGAAACCCCTATGGAGATAATTTTTAGCGCGAAAATCACCAAATATAAACCCCTGAATGAAGACTAGTTGTCACTTGGTTATAAAGTCATACTTTTGTGAACGTCTTTATCACTAACTTAATTCTTCATCTTCCCGCCGTATCGGGTTTCTCCACCACCAACATGGATTCACCAACAGAGAAACTGTAACCTCATCAACAGTGATAGATTTAGTCTTCTCGAACATTCCCGAGAGACATATAACTACGGATGTATTACCAATCTCTTTGAGTGACCACTATTTAGTTTACACAGTACTATCATTCAAAAATATTAATAGAAATGTCATAACAATAAAATCTAGAAACTTTAGCAAATTTAATCTAGAGAATTACCGAAATGATATCGCCTCATCTGTTATACTACAGAACGTATTCTATGAATCTAATATCGAAATTGCATGGAACAGCTGGAAAACTGAGTTCCTAAATATCTGTAATAAACATGCGCCCATATGGTCTCGTAGGGTAAAACATAGAGATAACCCTTGGATAACACCGCAAATCCGTAGCATGATAAAGCTCAGAGACAGATTACACAGATGCGCTGTAAAACACAAATCTCACATTCTCTTCTTTAAGTATAGAAGAATGAGAAACATGGTAACTACGCTTATAAGATCGACGAAAACTGCTTATTTCAGACATAACATCGATAATAACTATAATAATATCAAAGGTATGTGGAGCGCTCTTAAAAAAGTATTACCTGGTTCATCATCAGCTAAACCTGTAGATTGCGATTGTGAAGAGTTTAATGAGTATTTCAGTACCATAGGTGATATATTAGCGGTAAATTTTAAGGCTTCCGAAACCCGCCCTGTTCGGTCGTTGAATATTACAGAGTCCCGTTTCAAATTTTCTATACTACTATCGCAGGATATACAGAAAGATTTACTTGCACTTCCACCTAAACACACTCTGGATATAATCGATATGGACATCACATTACTCCAAATGGCTTCGCAGCTCATTAGTCCTATGTTATTTTATCTATTTAATCTATCACTATATAACGCCACGTACCCGCTTGACTGGAAAACAGCTCGAATTACTCCAGTATATAAAGGAAAAGGCGATAAAGCAAATAAGAGTAATTACAGACCCATATCAATTATACCTCACGTTGCGAAACTATTTGAAAAAGCTGTACAAAGGCAACTAATCAGGTTTATCACAAATAGCAATAGAATTTCAGAAAGTCAGCACGCATATCTGCCCGGAAAATCTACTGTAACGGCTCTTAGTAAATTTTCAAATGACGTATATAAAACTATGGATCAGGGTAAAGTTACTGCTGCTTGTTTTTTCGACCTAACCAAAGGATTTGATACCATAAATCAAAAAAGATTATTGGAAAAGTTGTTCGTTTTTGGTTTTGATAAGAAAACAGTTGCCTGGTTTCAATCTTACCTCCATGATCGCCTACAGATCGTAAAATACAACTATCTATCCAATGCTGCTGTTGTTAATGTAGGTGTTCCTCAGGGTACAGTTCTCGGCCCTATTCTATTTTTGATATACATAAATGATCTTCCAAATGTGCAAAATACTGATGGTATTGTAATGTACGCTGATGATGTCACTGTATATTGCCATGGTAAAAATGCTGTAGAAGCTGAGATTAAATTACAGCGAGTAGTAAATCATGTGACCACCTGGTACGACGAAAACCTGCTCACTCTGAGTTATAATAAATCTAATGTTATGCTACTTGGAAATCTTCATAGAATTGCTGATCACAAACTCAAGATATCAATATTAGATACAACATTACTTTGTTCTAATAAGATTAATCTACTTGGCGTTATAATAGATGCTAATTTATCCTGGAAACCACATGTTCACTCTCTATCCAAAAAACTATCTCAAAAGATAGGAGTTCTTTACCGAATATCAAGCTATCTGTCTATGCAATCTCTTACTAAGGTTTATGCAACTATAATTCAGCCTCATATTGACTATGCCCTAAGCATTTGGGGTTGTTCATTATTGTCTACCAATGATACGGTACAGAAAATACAGAACAGAGCTGCCCGCATTATATCCAAAAACTATGACAGAAATGTTGATTCTATAACCATAGTAAATGAACTGGGTTGGTTGAATATACGTCAACGCTATATGTATTCTGTTGCAGTACTTATGTATAAATGTGTTTGTTCAATAGCTCCCGGTTTACAAGAGAATAATTTTCACTTTGTCAATGAAGCTCACAATCATCAAACCCGAGCTGCTGTGAGCAATGATTTAGTCGTTCCTAAACCTAGAACAAACTATCTGAAAAAATCGTTACTATATATGGGGCCAAAAGTATGGAATAGTTTATCCAATGAATCTAAGTCAGCCATAACTTGTGCATCTTTTAAGAAACGAATCAAATTGGAAATTTTAGCAACTGTATGTTCTATATGACACATGTTATATTTGCATAAATTTGCGTTTTATACATGTAGCACTCATTCTTTTATCATTTCATAGATCATACAACAACTGTAAATTAATTTCATACGTATTTAACTGAATCTAACAATGATCAGGTCCATAAATGCTAGAGATTATTGTAATATTATTGGTTCTTACGCCTCGCATATTTGCATGTATATATATACTGATTTAATGTGATATTTTAGTTTACTCCTTCTGTCTATAGATGTATATTGATATACTTTCTTAACTCTCTTAATATGCTTTTATGATTTGAGTCCATATGTTCATGTTTATATTTTTAGTCATGGTATTATTTTATGCATTGTATTGATAGTTTAGTCATTGTATGTTTTATATGTACTGATACAGGGCACCAAGTAAGACCAGTTTAATTTAAACTGATTGGTTTTCCCTGTATAAACATAATGTAAATAAAATAAAAATAAAATAAATAAATAAATAAAATTCATTCAACAGCAGTGTGTCTTATCCTTGTGCCTTGTGCCAGGGAAATTGTCACGTTGCCACCGATGTCATCAAGTGCAGTAATTGTCTACAGTGGGTGCACGGTAACTGCCTTGGTTTGGGCAAGACAACGATGAGCGCATGGAACAGCAGAAAGGGACTATACGATTTCTCTGTCGCTCCTGTGCGTTCTCAGAAGGCGACTATGACATCAAAGCCGCGTTATCCAGGTAAATACATAATACGATTCATTATATATATATATATATATATATATATATATATATATATATATATATATATCGAGTTGTTCCTCAGCATGGATTGATATCTATGTTTTAACGGAGAATGACTAGAGTCTGTACGTACTGAACACCGGGCAGTTAATCAAGAAGAAAAAGAAAACTCTCTTTCTGCCAATTCAAGTCATACAAGTGTGTCTTGCCTAATTTAAAATATCATGCATGGGTCACAGACGAGATTAAAATCCATGCGGATTTTAAATTCGCCCAGACGAGAATTCGATTGTGATTTTGATTAAACAGTTTTTTAACTTGCCAAGACGATATTGCAATCGCAAGCTCGTCTAGGCGAGATTAATAATCATCATGGCGCAGGCAAGAATTTTAATCTCGCTTATATATATAGGTGAGTTTAAATTCCGGCTAGCATCAGCCAGGCGAATTATATCTGCTAGGCGAGGTTAAAATAGTAACCTTATCGTACTTCCTGTACTTTTTATATTACATATGGAAGACGTAATCAGTAAGAATTTTAAAAAGAAACTTACAAAGCCCCGCTGGTATTTTTAATGATACATTTATATATGGTATATTTCTGATGTCTTGAAAGTTTACAGTATGATTTATATAGTATTTATAAGATCATCTTATAAGGAAATTTTTTTTTTCAATTATTATTTAGATGCTGAGGCATTCTGTGCAATTTGTATCCTTTACGAATGTGGTTTACTTTTTTTTTTTACCAAAAATGCATACATGTAATCACTTTTCCTAGTTTTATAGATTAATCATAATTTGCTAGATAAAAAAAGATAACCCTAAACTTTCTGTTGCATTGTCATTTTTCATTAATTTGGCCCATAACAAGTTATCATGGAAAATTATGCACACACATTTGATTTTTTCATTGAATTTATAAAGTTTTACTTGAAAATTGAAATTACTCAAATTCCAACAAATTGGAACAACATGACAGTAATGTTGTACCAAAGTGTATACATAAATACTAACGCTTCACAGATTTGGGTGATGGTTCATATTAATGAATAATATACACTTTACATATATATATATAACATATATATTCACAAATTATTACTGATATACAAACGGATGACTCTTTTTCTCTGCTTTTTACGGTGGCACAGATAACAGATAAACTGTTCATAATGATATATCACTTATTGCTTTTTAATTGCCATAGATTAGATAAAATGAGTTTTTATATGCTATTGGCAGTAGACTCCACAGTTGACCATATATATATATATATATATATATATATATATATACATATATATATGTATATATAATAATATGTATAGAATAGGATATGCTCCTCACACAGCGGTTATACACTTCAGTCGACCAAGACATTCTTTCGTGTGTAACCGCTGCATCATATGTGGCTAGGTTTTCTGGGCAGGAACACCAGGGCACGCACAGAACATAGAAGTATAATAAGACCACTGATATTACATTGTGCATCCACCCATAATGAAAAAAAATGCGACTACCTCTCTCGTTGGTCTGATAACACCATTTCTTACACAGGGCCAAGAATAAGATAATGGAGATACAATAATTGGAGTAACTACGCGCTGAGAACGTTGTCAAACATCAAAGGGATACGCCTAGCAGCCTCCGAGGTTTTATGGCTGCTGCCCTCTTTTACTCGCGGGATATGCCCATTGTACTCGCTGTCTGTCGTTATCGCGACACCTAGTAAAAATCCAGACAGTACAGTTGCTGCGTCCGATGTTGCTTGGGGCAGCAACCCCTAGCATTAATGTGCTGGGTAATCTGCATGAAATTTTATGCCAGCGGAAGTTAAAATTTAATGTATGCGCATTCATTAATCAAAAGACACATTCGCGCGCAGTTACCGGTCATAGAATCCGTATATTCCGGTCGCCACATTTCATGATTTTGGAGTCCCGCTGTTTCAGTCTCTGCTCGTCCAGTGCGAAGCAGTGTGGGATGTATTTGTAATATGAGATATTTTTTTTATTATATCTGACTTTTCCGCACTGTTATTTTTCATTTCCCTGCAAAGCTAAGTATATCTGCTTTCCTTTGATCTAATTTCTACGCGTGTAACTTGTCGGTGAACAAAGCAAACGTGCCTGAAGACTTGTCTGTCTCGGCCGAGAAATGTGTACGCGTTGCTATACAATAATATTATTTCCGCAGATTTGTTTTTTCATGCGAGCAAATCCTTCGTGCTGTCTAGTTCAATACCAAGTAAGGTTACAGTGCTAATTAAATTTCAGATTATTTAGATCTTACAAATTCATCACAGCTGAAAAGAAGTACATTTTTAGTATGTGCCTGATGTCGATATGACAGCTTCCTTGCCAAGCGATTCCTCGGTATCCTCGGCGATGTATCAGGGATAACCCTAGCGCGATAGGCAACCACCTGTAACCAGATCAAGAGCTGTCACACCTAGGTGCGAGGTTTCTCATCAAGATCGCAAGCGACATCGAACGCGATCCGGGATCCCAGTAGTTACTCCATCTTACTGTATCTCCATGATCAGACCAATGAGAGCTTGTGTCTCGGTGTAATCAAACCTGGTAGGTGTTCTAGTCCTTAGAGCCTTGCCAAGGAAAGCAGCGGTTACACACGAAAGGAACTCTTGGACGACTGCAGTGTATAACCGCTGCGTGAGGAACGGTTGAATGGGAATACGTGAGGGAAGCTGTGTCCGAATTTGGAATGTTGTTACTGTGTCGAAACATGACCATACCGCCAGTCCATGGGGTATGTACTTTACTAAAGATATGGAGGGTTGCGTGCTACTCAAATTCGCCGATGCTTAACTACCTCCATCTCCTTATACGTGGAGAACCAGGCTACTAATTAAATAAGTTACCTAAGACGTCTAGACTCGTTAACTATGAATAGATAAAAGATTCTATGCCCCACTCTGACCCATTGGACAGCTTACTTTATCATCCGGGCTTAATGGGTCCACTTATAGTGTAGGAGTGATGTATCTATTTAAGTGTACATGGAATATCCTCAAACCTCATCAGATTATTATTTTTTTTTAATAAAAGCAACAAACCTTTTAAATTCATTGTAATCTATTTTAAAGAAAATAAGCAGCTTTCTGTATATTTATTCAGCCTACAAAGGTAGCATTATATCGAATACACTGACGAGTTTTGGTCAAAACTGCAATAATGAATGTTTGCACACGGTACGCTTGATTTATGATAAATATTGATGCCATCTTTGTGTAATGCTGTGAATGATTTTACATGTATTGTCGTATGACACATTTGAGTTATGTCATTGCATCTACGTGCTACATTAACACATCGTAGGTCAAGATTGTAGGCTACGTAAAGACCGCAGGTGTAGATCGTTGATATAAATCACTGAACAATTAAACTGGACGTAAATACCATTTGTCCAAATCACGGTTCACGAACGCAACTCAGGCAGTTTTTCTCATTCGGTGTTACATTCGGTAATTGGGGAAAAATAAATTTTTCCAAATGTCATATTCCGACTTTTCGGTTAAAAGAGCTTATTTCGGTTCCTCAATTTTAATTTTGGAAAAAAAGAGATACGGAAAGTTATACTGAAAGTTGCTCTAATGTGTGGCTGTTTGTCGAAGGTGGTTTGGCTTTTCGAAGTTCAATATGTTGGGATCCAGCTGAAGGGGGATAAATGTGTATTTGTGAAAGATATCAAATAAAATAAGTGTTGTAAATAGTTAATATATTATCTTAGCTCCAATTCATGGGACCTTTTAGATTGCTTGTTTCGGCGACTGGTCCGGATGGTGAAGTATTGAACCAGGCGAGATCAGAAGAAATGCTACTCAGCACATACAAGGTGGCACTTCCACGACCTAGAGGGACCACGCATGCACCGGGAATACTGGATGTAATATCCTATGACCTGCTGTCCATCCATGATCCGTCCATTCTCAGTGACCGGTCGCCCCGGGCCACTGTGGATGATGGGAATTGCATGTTCCGGGCCTACTCCTTGGCGGCATTTGGAACAGAAGAGCACTACTCCTTGCTTAAGCTCCTGACTACCCTGGAGATAGTTTTCAACCGACGATTTTACGACCGTGATCATCCGAGGTTCGTAGACGTGACGGATGATTTGGCTATTATTTCTCCCAGGTATGAGAGATTGCTTGTGGAAGCGTGCAAAGAAGGTGAGAATAGCTGCATGTTGCACATATATGCCCTAAGTGCAGCGGTCGGAGGACCACTGACTTCCTACATCCCTTTGACTTCGCCACTTGCGATCTATACTCGGGAGGTGTACGGCCGAGAGGTCCCAGTCTGAAAACGTCCGTCTATTACACTAATGTGGACAACCGCCCTGGCCCCTCAGGACATGTCACAGTTCATACCCAACCACGTTGTTCCCCTTTGTCCCAAGAACCAGGAAGGGGATACCAGCCAGCTACAGCCGGAAATATCCGTAGTTCCGCCTCCACCGTGTTCTCTCCCAAAATGCCATGTATCGAATAATATCCATGCAGGCTGTGACCCTACTGTCCAACCAACGTCAGATGACGAGTCGACCCTGGTTTCCCCACAGGCCAATGGGTTGCCAAACCGTATGTCTCCATTCATTGAGGAATCGGTGCCTTTAGAGGAACCTGAGGGATCCCATACTCCACCTGCAATGGATCTTGCAGGTGAGGATGAGGATGAGTCTGAGTTCGAGATTGTTCCGGGTGGCTCCCGGAGGGGTGCGGACCTTTTGGTCAATCGAGGTTACCAGTTCAGCAGGGATGGCAAAATTAACAGAAAAGGGGGGCAACGATGGAGATGCAATGCTAACATCCCTGGTAAGAGGTGCAAAGCCTCAATAACGCAGCTTGGAGACAATTTCACTAGAGGGATACATCCACACGTATGCATTCCAGATGACGCTGCCCTTGTAAAAGCCAACATTAAGGCATACATACGCCGTGAAGGCAAAGCACGCCCGAATGCCTCTGGTTCAATTATCGTAAAAGAGGCGATACAGCGCCACCTGCCCCCGGATGCGCCTGCTTCATCCCTACCTAGCGTTCCGTCGCTTGTGCGTTCAACTAATCGCTTGCGATAGGACCAACAGTCAGCAGAAGCAGATCCGGGGGGGGGGGGGGGGGAGGGGAGGGGTCCAGGTGGTCCGGACCCCCCTTTTTCACCCGAAGCAACCTTTTTTTAAGGGGTTTTAGACGTAATTTTGCGGCCTGGACCCTCCCTTTTCCAGACGTGATGACCTTTTTTTAAGGATTTTCATTAGTCCTCCTGTGTTGGACCCCCCTTTTCCTAAATCCTGGATCTGAGGCTGCTGATATTAGCAAAATGCGTGTTGTATGTTGCTACGTCCGAGGCAGAGCAGAAACCTGTTAAGCAACCTTTGTCTGTCCATGTTTTGGTAAAGCAGGGTTTCTCCACCAAACAATCCCCTCCCCCTCGGCTTTGTGCTCAGGTAAAGATGTAGCGAACCAAATAACAATAAAACATTAGAATACCTGAATTTTTTTTTTCTTGCACCTTTTGGGTAAAAAGAGCAGTATTTGACTTCGAATGGAAGGCCTTCCTTTCGGATTTTACTGGTATGGAATAGAAAGCCTGCATATATGTTCTATTCGTATCTATTAGTATCCGCACAGAGGGTCTTGAAGAAAACACAGGATGTCGGATTAACACCGTCATATAGCGCCATATGAAGCATATTTTCCAATGCCTCCGTCAAATTGTGTACATCCCTTTCTGAAGAGTACTAAGATATTGCTTTGTGCGATAACGGGTGTACGTCATACTCACATGTGTATTTTCCATGTATATATGTTTATATGCACACAGTACCATTGGAAGAAACTTCGGCATTCGTATATATTGGTCAATAGGTGTACCCGAGTGTTGACACCTGTCATACAAATAGCCTCTGAGGTACATTTTGTATATATATATATATATATATATATATATATATATATATATATATATATCAGCATATAATCTTCCCAACAAACCAAGCTACAAGGAGCTAGGTGGCGGCTAGTGACACCCAGCGTGCTAACGGATAATACCCGGCGGCATGTCCAAATGCCAAGGAGGGGGGGGGGACTTGGTGCCAAAGAAATCTAACAACCTACGGTAATAATGCTTATACAATAAGATAACACGAGTATAAGAGTGAGAAGAAGCTGATCTTATACCAGTTATGCACCATGTACTGCTTTGGACCCATAGATGGGAGACTATTTTTTTGCTTTGCAGTTCCGCGATGATTACATTGTTGATATACCAGTAATCCCACCCTAACATTGTATACACACAACTCATTATACACCACTATTTTATATCATATATTTATAACTATTTTAGATAAATAATCGTAGGAAATATACATGTGGCGAAAATCAAGTTATATCAATATAAACAAATAAACTATTTAGATGAACTTCCATATATATATATATATATATATATATATATATATATATATATATATATATATATATATATATATATAAATATATATAAGTTATAACATTATAAAAAGTACATTTATACAATGCTGTACTTTTATTTAAAAGATAAACATAACCTGCTGTTACAGGTATTTACCTGTATATTTCGGTATAAGTATATTTTGCGGGGGTTACTAAGAACCTAAAGATCGCTAAATGAACCTACATTTCTCTCGTCATAAATCTGTGTTCAATGTGTAAAAGGCTTCTACCATACCACACTATAAATAATATTTAAGTATTGTATTATACCATTCGAAAAAAGGTTGTTAGGGGGAAAATGTGAATTCAATGCAAATCGGCTTCTTCTTTCTAATAATAGAAATAGTATATGATAGTTTTTACTATATTGAATTAGAAAATAAGCAGAAAATAAATAAGCGCCACATTTTGACTCGTGTTGGTCGACGTCATTGACCAAAATAGCAAAAGTGGGTTCATTATGCACTGAAAAATTGCGGGCTCACAAACATAAATTTTTATATTTAAAAAAAATGTATGTCCAAAAGTTTAGCGTATATACAGTACTGAACCGACATTTTTTCTGCAGAAATATTTGGGGTCATTTGTTGTTACAGCCCCAACAATTTAAGCCCCGTATAATGCACTTATACCGACATGTTTTCATTGAAGGTTTGTTGATACTTCTGTGCAATAGTCATTTATTTTCAATGAAATGTCACTAACATATTTAAGACCTACATTCATTGTGTTCAATATGGAGTAAAATTAGGATTAACTAAATATATACAGTATATACATATGCTCAAGTCTTACCAGCTGAGGGCCGCCAATGTAAGCTCTTTACCGCCACCTGTCAGTACTTTGAAGAACTAAAAAGTGTTTCGTGTCCTTGCGGTAGGGAAGTCCCGGGAAATCCGCTGTCAACATCCGTCAACACGGCCACTTTGAACGGAAAGAAAAAAAATTGCACCAAGTAACAGACATATGATCGTCAAACCAGTCTAGCAGTCCAGCTTGTACTGGTTAGATTATACCCGTCCTCCGTGTGAAATACAGGTTTGTACAAGTAACGAATTTGTTATAGCTAAAGTGTGACCAGTTAACGGGCGATAAATGGTCATTATTATTTATATCATGGATGTTTTGAAACAAATGATATGGTGTAGGTTTAGTTTATGGGAATGAACTTAGGGGGCTGAATCAACAAGTGAACCCACATTTCATGCAGAAAAATATGGGTAAAATAGTACACCCACATTTTAATTTTTACAAATATTGGAGCCAACCTAGAACGTGGGCTTCAGAGCGACTGTAGGATCACTCACCCACTGTCTCGACGAGGTTATGACTGAGTGTATACGGACGGACGTTATGATGTTAAGGATTTATGTAGTGGAGGAGCGTGTAGGTGGCAGATAAAAATAAGTGGCAAAATTAAGATGTAAGCAGCACGCCAGCAGTATGACTACATGCATAGCCTATGGTAATGGTGTAGTTTAGGGGGTTTTTATGAAAGGCCTATATTACAATATTTAACGCAAATTATATACAAAAGTAATATTCTATAATATAGAAGAGATGTATAGTTTTAGAAAAATAAGGGTTGCATAATGAAAGGTGGTCTTGTTTGAGAGTCATTCAGGCTTAAAAGTCAACTTTATCGGCTCAAATTTTGATCTTCCGCCATTACATTATGCATGACGTTCATGACGTCACCAGGAAAAACAGCTATTTTAGTAATGTATGTCATTACATATAAAATATTGGTTATTAAACTATACATGCCTTATTCTTATATAGGTAAACATTTCTTCTTATTATGAAACCACACAAAATTTAAAAAAAATGTGTTAACAATAGGTTACATAGACCTTTTATAAAAAACCCCTAAACTACACCTTTACCCACAAAAAAACCAAGATTGGGTTCACTTTGCACAAAAAAAATTATTTGTTCACAGCTAGAAATGTGGACATTTGGGTACTACAATAAAATGCGGGCTTCAGCAGAACAACCATAGGATAGGTAAAGGTGTAGTTTAAATTGCTCAAATATAGCTTGTTTTCGTGGATATGTCATGCATAACGTCATGGCGGATGATCAAAATTTGAGCCAATAAAGTTGAATTTTAAGCCTGAATGACTCTCAAACAAGACTACCTTTCAATTTGTAGCCCTTATTTTTCTATAACTATACATCTCTCGTATATAATAGTATATTACTTTTGTATTTTGCATTAAATATTGCAATATAGGCCTTTTATAAAAGAAAACCTAAACTAAGGCCAAAATAAAAAAAAGGTATGGTTCTCAGGCACTTTTTTTCAGAAGTCAATGTGGGCGGGCGGTTTTTTTAATTTTTATTTTTTTGGTATGTTTCGATAAAAATATCAAATGATAAGGGAAAAGCATTATAATAAGAGATTTATTTTGCTAAACAAGTAAAGCACTACATAACAAAGGAAATTGTATGATGCATATCTTCTTGACAGAAATGTCCAAGCGGCTGCAGCTCAAAATTGTTAAATTTCTATTGAAAATCAAAATAAACATTTTTGATGATGGGGTTTAAAATTGATGCGGGCGGTGCCTGAGAACCATACCTTTATATTTTTTTGGCCTAAACCATGACCTTTTTGCGGTCCCCCAAAACACCAGTGTTTTTTAGCTCAGCTGACTATAAGTCATCTGAGCTATAGTCATGGTCCATTGTCCATCGTCCATCTGTCCGACCACTGTCTGGATGTCCGTCCGTAAGACTGGCACGTTTCGACACTGTTGGACCAACAAATCTGAAAAAAATACCGTTAGATGTCCCCAAAATCTCCTATCATGCCGAAAATTGGGTCAATAGGACTTTGTTCCTTCGAGATATTAAGGAAAAACCTCAATTTTTTATTAGAAATCTATTTTCACACTTCAGGACTGCCTAATATCAAAACCACTCATCTGGTTTTCTTCATATTTACCATAAATGTTCCTCTATATAGTTCCTATGTACATGCCAGATATTAAGTCAGTGTTGTATAATTTTATAAAAGTTATGGGTCCAAACATAATGGACTTTGTAAAAAAATCAGGAAGATATTTGGTCACTTAAGACCAAAAGTGTTAAAGCTAGGGACTTTTTTCCAGTAATACAACTTTAATTAATCAAAATTTAATTGTATACCAAAAATTAGATCAAAATCTGTTAAATTTTTTTAAATATTGGCAAAAATATAAAATTGGTACCTTAAATTTTGCCCAACTTTGGCCACGGCACATTTTTTTCCTGTAATTACTGTGGATTTAATTTTCACAGCATGTATACATAAGGATTTAATCTGTTCAAATCTGAAATTTGAAAATAAAAGCTGCAAAATCAGGCTAGTTATTGAATTTTTTTGGAGGCTCTTGTTGTATTCCCTTACATTGTCAAGCAGTCCACTTCGATGACTGTAGGTCATTCAGTGCACATCTCTATGCTCCCCAGGCTGTTGGCATAATTTTAGATGTCCCCAAAATCTCCTACCATACCGAAAATTGGGTCATTAGGACTTCGTTCCTTCGAGATATTAAGGAAAAAAACTCCATTTTCCATAAAAAAAAAGCCATTGTTACACTTCAAGGCTGCCTAATATCAAAACCACTGATCTGTTTTTGATCGTATATAGTATTCACATTCTTTCATACATTTTCTATGAACTTACCAAAAATTAGGTCAGTATTGGGTATTATTTTGAAGTTATGGGCCAAAACATAATGCAATTTTTTAAAAAATCAGGAAATATATTTACTCACCTAACATGAGAATTGCTGAACCTAGAGACTTTTTTTCAGGAATATAACTTTATTTAATCAAGATTCAATTGTTTACCCAAAATTAGATCTGAATTTTGCAAATTTTTCAAGTTATTAGCATAAATAAAAAATCAATACCTTAAATTTTGTCCAACTTTGGCACTGTTGATTTAATTTTCACAGCATATATACATAAGGATTTAATCTTTTAAAATCTGAAATTTCAAAGAAATTGATTGGAAAGAATAGCTTTTATTCATGTTTTCATACACCATGCCAAGTGTTGTTTACATCTAGCCCACCTAGTAGTACAGCCTTCACTTGCATTATGTAACCCACCCCAGGCAGCTTGCCTTGGGTCAGCTTGGCCACTACCATCAGGCTTCCCCTCTGCCCTGCACTCCCCCCCCCCCCCCCCCTGATGGTGCATAAACTAGATGAATGTTATTATTTTCTGTATTTGATTCATTCTTATTCTAGGCTATGCTACATTTTAGATTTTGTATTGTACCACCAGGGTTACAATGATTAAAGTGTACATTTAATTTAGTCCACAAAGTGGTGTATTGCTATGAAAGTGTGGATGTTCATGAGATAAGTAATTCCTTACTTCAGAGGAGTAAAAACTTCACCAGGTGTGAAATTGACTATTAATTCCAGTAATAAATTAAAACTGGGATAGTAATTAGCACAAAGATATTGTTTGTCCCTCATTCAACCAACAGTGTGTATACTTTATTTGAAAAGATGATTTATTTTATCAAATTTACTGAATCTTTTATTTTATTTTGGTGAATAAAATTAAGCATGTACTGAAAACTCCAATGTGCAAAACTTTTTAATAGTGATTCAAGGAATATTCTTGTATAGATGCCATGTTGTGGCATTATTTTCTTTTAAATTCAGTTTAAACATTTATGATTTAAAATAATAAAATATATGTGTATGCATAATATGACCAAATATGAGCTACACTCTGGATATATGATGATTGCAACTTTTGCAACAATACTAATATTTTAACTTATAGTTTCAGTTTTTTACTCTGTATATATAATGATTGCAACTTTTGCAACAATTCTAATATTTTAACTTATATTTTCAGGTTTTTTTTTTTTAATTTATAAAACCTGTAAATAAAAAAAATGATTCAGATAAAAACTTCTTAATGGAAAAAGTGGATATGCTTAAAAAAAATAGGCTTATATATAAACTTAAATGCATTATTCTCTTGAAAGTGAAATAAAGGTATTAGTCCATTCTGTCCACTTGCCTGTCCATCTGTAAATTTTCATATGCATTACAGCGTCTCAAAACTTTTACTGTTTTTCTTCATGACAGTCTTGTCAGAGTATTAGTTTGCAATCATATATTTAGAACTTTACTATAACCAAGTAGGAGGGCCCCTTTCCTCTTAGCATATTCTTATATAAATGAAAAACATTACAATAGAATATTTCTACATCCACCTTCGTGCTGCCCTCACTTTTCCCTTCTCCGAACCCCATCCCAAAGTCAGCCTCAGTAAGCAAGAACAAGATGAATCAGATAAATTCATACTTTAATATTTTGTATAACTATTCGTCCATAGGTACCTATGTACATGCCAGAAATTATGTCAATATTGTGTAATATGTAGACATAGTGGGCATCACAATAATGTACCTTGTCAAGACTAAAGAGATATTTTGTCCTACAGTCACAAATTCATAAATCACTTCATCAGCATAGTTAATCATAACATCATATCTGTCAAATTGAAAGCTTGCATTTACTGTTTTTTACTTCATGACAGTCTTGTCAGAGTATTAGTTTGCAATCATATATTTAGAACTTTACTATAACCAAGTAGGAGGGCCCCTTTCCTCTTAGCATATTCTTATATAAATGAAAAACATTACAATAGAATATTTCTACATCCACCTTCGTGCTGCCCTCACTTTTCCCTTCTCCGAACCCCATCCCAAAGTCAGCCTCAGTAAGCAAGAACAAGATGAATCAGATAAATTCATACTTTAATATTTTGTATAACTATTCGTCCATAGGTACCTATGTACATGCCAGAAATTATGTCAATATTGTGTAATATGTAGACATAGTGGGCATCACAATAATGTACCTTGTCAAGACTAAAGAGATATTTTGTCCTACAGTCACAAATTCATAAATCACTTCATCAGCATAGTTAATCATAACATCATATCTGTCAAATTGAAAGCTTGCATTTACTGTTTTTTACTTCATGACAGTCTTGTCAGAGTATTAGTTTGCAATCATATATTTAGAACTTTACTATAACCAAGTAGGAGGGCCCCTTTCCTCTTAGCTTTTCATATTCTTATATAAATGAAAAACATTACAATAGAATATTTCTACATCCACCTTAGTGCTGCCCTCACTTTTCCCTTCTCCGAACCCCATCCCAAAGTCAGCCTCAGTAAGCAAGAACAAGATGAAACAGATATATTCATACTTTAATATTTTGTATAACTATTCATCCATAGGTACCTATGTACATGCCAGAAATTATGTCAATATTGTGTAATATGTAGACATAGTGGGCATCACAATAATGTACCTTGTCAAGACAAAAGAGATATTGTGTCATACAGTCACAAATTCATAAATCACTTCATCAGCATAGTTAATCATAACATCATATCTGTCAAATTGAAAGCTTGCATTTACTGTTTTTTACTTCATGACAGTCTTGTCAGAGTATTAGTTTGCAATCATATATTTAGAACTTTACTATAACCAAGTAGGAGGGCCCCTTTCCTCTTAGCATATTCTTATATAAATGAAAAACATTACAATAGAATATTTCTACATCCACCTTCGTGCTGCCCTCACTTTTCCCTTCTCCGAACCCCATCCCAAAGTCAGCCTCAGTAAGCAAAAACAAGATGAATCAGATAAATTCATACTTTAATATTTTGTATAACTATTCGTCCATAGGTACCTATGTACATGCCAGAAATTATGTCAATATTGTGTAATATGTAGACATAGTGGGCATCACAATAATGTACCTTGTCAAGACTAAAGAGATATTTTGTCCTACAGTCACAAATTCATAAATCACTTCATCAGCATAGTTAATCATAACATCATATCTGTCAAATTGAAAGCTTGCATTTACTGTTTTTTACTTCATGACAGTCTTGTCAGAGTATTAGTTTGCAATCATATATTTAGAACTTTACTATAACCAAGTAGGAGGGCCCCTTTCCTCTTAGCTTTTCATATTCTTATATAAATGAAAAACATTACAATAGAATATTTCTACATCCACCTTAGTGCTGCCCTCACTTTTCCCTTCTCTGAACCCCATCCCAAAGTCAGCCTCAGTAAGCAAGAACAAGATGAAACAGATATATTCATACTTTAATATTTTGTATAACTATTCATCCATAGGTACCTATGTACATGCAAGAAATTATGTCAATATTGTGTAATATGTAGACATAGTGGGCATCACAATAATTTACCTTGTCAAGACAAAAGAGATATTGTGTCATACAGTCACAAATTCATAAATCACTTCATCAGCATAGTTAATCATAACATCATATCTGTCAAATTGAAAGCTTGCATTTACTGTTTTTTACTTCATGACAGTCTTGTCAGAGTATTAGTTTGCAATCATATATTTAGAACTTTACTATAACCAAGTAGGAGGGCCCCTTTCCTCTTAGCTTTTCATATTCTTATATAAATGAAAAACATTACAATAGAATATTTCTACATCCACCTTCGTGCTGCCCTCACTTTTCCCTTCTCCGAACCCCATCCCAAAGTCAGCCTCAGTAAGCAAGAACAAGATGAAACAGATATATTCATACTTTAATATTTTGTATAAATATACATCCCTAGGTACCTATGTACATGCCAGAAATTATGTCAATATTGTGTAATATGTAGACATAGTGGGCATCACAATAATTTACCTTGTCAAGACTAATGAGATATTGTGTCATACAGTCACAAATTCATAAATCACTTCATCAGCATAGTTAATCATAACATCATATCTGTCAAATTGAAAGCTTGCAGACTACCATACCCTTTAGATCCTTCAACAAATAGCCTTATCATCATTCTACTACTGCTTATTACTGCTGTCATTGCATTCATATTTGCTCAAATATATCACAATTTTCAACCCCTCCTAAATAAATAAAAAATAAACCACTATATTTGACTCTATTAATCCATCAGTCAGGTTATTTCATTTATCATTTACTCACATATTATATTACATTCCTTTATAATTGCCCAAAATGTCCATGATATTTATAAGCTTTATCGACTCGATATAGTATCACAGTGGAGAAACATTTATAGTCCAATCACGATCAGCTGAGCGCTGTGACCCATGGGTCCCTTGTTGTACCCATGATGAAACACCATAATACACTCCCCTTTCTCCCAACCTTAAGCAAAAAACATAATGCCAATCAATAAATATTAATTTTTTAACACAGCTGAAATATTGATTCATAATTTTGTGAAATAAAGATATGAATGTTTCGTCTTGCAGTCGGTTCACCAGCTTACACGGCAGCCTTTTATACTGGCTATGACTTGACCCCTAGTGGCCCAAGATGCAATCAAGCTGAGCACTTGTCAGGTGTACAAAACACTTGTTAGCGAACCTGTGAGCTTATGCGATGGTGCAGCGTCGTGTGTCGTGCGTCGTCTGTATGTTAACCATAGTTATCTTGAAAACGGCAGGAGCTAGCATCACCAAATTTTTTGCAAATAACCAGTCATCCAAAAAACTATATCGGATTTTGTTTATTTTTTTTTCTAACTGCATTTTCTAAGATTTTATAGGGAAAAAGCTAAAAAAGCTTTAAAAATCTTCTTCTTCGAAACTGTCCAGCCAAATTGTCTAATATTTTACAGAAATGATCCCTGGAACAATCTTTCTCAAGTTTGTACGAATGGTTCCAGTTCGGAGATTTACAGGAAGTTGAATTTTGATAACTGTGCAAAAAAGCATATTAAAATTTATATCTCAAAAACCGCTGGAGCTATCATCACCAAATTTTATGCCAATGTTGGTCACATAGGTCATATCTGAAATTTAGGTATTGGCCGCACCACCTGCATCGGCCTTTTTTGTAAGGGTCATCAGTGCCTGTATCACACTGTGGGCTACAAAAAACTTCCTCTCTGAAACCAAATGGCCAAAATGTTTAATATCGCACAGAAATGATCCTAGGGTAGTGCTTTCTGAAGTTTGTTCAAATGGTCTCTTTTCAGTGACTTTTCGGTAAGTTAAGGGAAGCTGAATTTAGCCATATGCCATAACAGACCATTTTTGCTCAGTGGCTACAAAGACATTCTTCTCAAAGACCACTGGGCCAAATTCTTAAATCTCACACATTAATTATCCTCAGATGTTGATTATTCAAGTTTGTTCAAATGGTTTTGGTTCAGTGCTTTTTGGCTGATTTACGGGAAGCTGAACTAAGCCAATTTGCTGTATCTTCCTATATGAGTTATAAACCTGCGAAACGTTTTTCGACTGATGCCACTGAAGCCAGTTTGTTAAATATTTTACAAGAATAATCCCTACAATAATTCTTATAATAATTGTCATTAATGGTTCAACATGAATGATTTTTGGCTGAATTATGGACATTGAATTGAGTCATTTTACCATATATGTTAGCTGTGTGATGCTGTTACATCAAGCCTGGCAACAGTTTATCAGCATCTATTACATCATGCCACAAGACATTTAGATTTCAGGTTATCTTTGGTTAATATTTACAAGAAAGTTTTTTTAAAAGCTTTTAAAAAATTTAGATTTATGATTTAAGTTATTTATTATACCAGACAATGTTACAATCATGGATATTCAGCTCTCTGTGGCTATATAAAGACAACTGTACGTGGATTATAAATTTTTGGTATCCCTACTCAACTTAATTCAAGAATTTGCCATCAATGAGATATATCTGCATTTTAATTTTGCATTCAGTATGCATCCATAATAATTTTACATATATTCCTGATTTCTTTTTTATAAAAAGTCAGCTGAAAAGCATTTTGTATTGGGAAAATAAATTTCAAAGTTATTTCAAGTAGGGACCATTTTTACATACAGATGGCAGCACTTGATTTACCATTGGCAGATTGCCAGTGATGTTGGCCATTAGCCAAGATGATGTCAGCTCTATAAATAGTTTTGGCATAGTGCCAGGATTGGAAGAAGTGCAGCCAGGTATAGGTCAAGAGTTCAATCAGTGCAGTAGCTGCATTTTATTTATAGCTTTGGCAGACTGCTCACTGCATCATATTTGGCACCAAAGTTCAGCCTGAATCTATCTATAGCTTTGGCAGACTGCCAGCTGTGTCAGATTATGCAACAGGTCAAGAGTTCACTCAGTGCAGCCAGGTCCAGGTCAAAAGTTCACTCAGTCTAGCCAGGTGCAGGTCAAGAGTTCACTCAGTGTAGTAGCTTGAGGCAGCAATTTGTCACAGGTCACTGCCTTTTTCACCTGAGCCTTGTCAGCCAAGTGCATCAGACTCTGGGTCTGTCTATGCGTCTTTGATGGTATTCTCATTTACAAGACAGGTGGTGCCACCTACATTGCACTGGTACTACATTGACTTTTGCAGTGTGTGCGCCTGCTTATTTCTACAGAAGAATTTTAAACATCAGCCTAAAATTGGGCATGTTTATACATATCGGGTAGCTTTATAGTGTACAAGACTGATGGTGCCACCTACAATTTTTTTTGCACAGTATATGTCCCTGCTTTTTTCACAGGAGGGGTTTGACATATCAGTCTGACATTGGGCATATGTATATATCTCTTCATTGTATATAAGACTCGTGGTGCCAGCTACAATCATTGTATCCGATAAGGCTAAAGATTTTGCACAAATGTAGCCCTTGGAAAGCTTTATAACATACACTCAAAATGGTGGCGCCATCTGCAACCATTTTTGCACAGCGTCCATATGTTCATCTGTCTTGGGATAAAAACACTCATATCTCTGCATTGGTTGGACTTATCCACCTGAAATTTTGCATGTATATACATCCTTGACAGCTTCCTTGATTTAATGACAGGTGGCGCCACCTACATTCACATTTAAGGTGCAGACATCCAAGCTCATATCTCGGGAACCATTTGACCGATTGGGCCGAAATTTTGCATTTGTATAGATCTCACATAGCTCTTCATCATAGGCAAAACTGGTGGCACCACCTGCAACCATTTTTGCACAGCGTCCATCTGTTCATCTGCCTTTGGATAAAATCACTCATATCTCAGCAGTGGTTTGACTTATCCACCTGAAATTTTGCAGGTTTATACATCCTGGACAGCTCTCTTGATTTTATGACAAGTGGCGCCACCTACATTCAGGTTTACTCTGCAGACATCCAAGCTCATATCTAGGGAACTGTTTGAACAATGGGGCCAAAAGTTTGCATGTGTATAGATCTCACATAGCTCTTCATCATAGGCAAAACTGGTGGCGCCACCTGCAACCAATTATGCACAGTGTCTATCTGTTCATCTGCCACTCTGATTTCTGTGGATACACTCAGTCGCTTGTCGACTACCCATATTTCAGTTTTAAAATGTCCTAGTCTGAAACTTACAGGTCCGAAACGTCCATTTTGCTGAAATCATAATGACTAAGGTAGATATGCAGGACTTAAGAGGATCAATATTAAATTTTAAAAATAAACCTCCATTCATACTCCCAAACTTTGCACAGGTTCGCATTAGGCCTGTAGGCCTTGTTTTCTTTTATTTTACAAAGTATTGGCACAATACTGCATTTACATACTCAAAAGATGATAATTTATCCATTAATGCCAGTTTTTTGCTTCAAATTTGAATGAGTGTTTTGTGGTGTTTTGTCAAAGGTTCCCAAGACACCGGTGTTTTGGTTTTTCTTGCAGGTGACCTGTATTTTTGTCAATGGCCTGGCGTAACCCATCCAGAAAAATAAGTCAAGAAGCAACACTTTTTTCTTATTGCATTTTCCTAATATTATTTAAGCTGTTTTGGGTGTTTCTGGGGACCTATGATTTTAATTCAAAGTAAAGTAATACCATAAAATGTCTGCTTCCTGCAAATCATCCATTCTGTAATTTGGAACGTGTTCATAATCTGGTCTTCATTTAGACAATAAAAACCTTCCTCTGCATATAGTCTCATTACAGACAGTTCTACCAGTCAGTTGAAATCAGTTCCTATGCAAATTTGCCGATTATTCTTTTGAACTTCTTAATAACACAGTTTGACTCTAAAGCTGAGGGGGACCAAAGGCCTAAAATGCAATATTATATAAATCATCAAAATGAAAGAGCCAGTATTTTTTAATATTTATGACATGAAACAACCAATCAACAGCTTTTAATCGACATTTTGTGAGCTTGTGAACTTGATCCCCATCAGCTGGGTTGTGATGTTTTAACAAGTGGACTGTTTTCTCAGATATTTATGTTACTGAACTTCTTAAATATTATGCAAGGCAAGGTTTTGGTGTCATTCTAGTTTAATTTAACTATATGCCTTATTCTTCCCTGCAGCTAATTTTTTGGAACTGATCTGTGATTTTTTTAAAATATACACTGTGGGACAGACTATGATATTATGGAATGAAATGTCCCCAAGGGGCTGACTTCACGATTAGTACCTGATATCTGACTGTTTTCCACTAATAAAAACTCAGAGAAGTAAAAATTATACATCCAGTACTCTTATTTAATGAGTTTAGTAAAGTCTATGAAATCTGTTATTTCATAGTATTTAGCTTGGTCAGCAAAGGATAAAAATTTATATTTCAACTTATTATGAATTTCAGAAACATTAAGGATGCTGAGAAGGAAGCCAACAAGCATCGAACTGAAGCTCGAAGACATGGATGAATACGACCAGATGTTACGAGAAAAACAGGCGGAGAAAAAAGCTGGTCAGGAAATGGCTCAGAGTCCTGTTGCAGAGAGTGAACCCACCCCAAAGACCCGCCAAGAGATCATTCATAAACGCATCGGTTATGACCCTAATCCACTCCCACAACCATCACGTCTACAGATCAGATGACCAGTATGTATTTTTGTTGTGCTGATTAATTGATTGTATCAATAATTGATTGTTTACATTATAAGAAGGTGTAGTGGTTCAAGAAGGTGTAGGACAGAAGCCCACCCAGACAAAAGTCCAACCTGAAAAAAGCCCACCAGACAAAAGCCCTCCCTGAAAAAGCCCACCAAGACAAAAGCCCGCCCTGAAAAAGCCCACCCTTGACTAAAATAGAAAATTAAATGATTTGTTTACCTTAGTTGACTCTGAGTAAATAAGGTCAATATGGCTTAAATTGATGAATGAATATATGGGTCAAAATTCAGGAAAATATATACACAATTAACATGATAATTGTTGAAGCAAGAGAGCCTATTTCAACAATATAGCTTTATTTAATTTATTTTTTATTGTATACCAAAAATTAGATTAAAATTAAGTAAATATTTCAAGTTATTAGCATAAATGTAAAATTATTACCTCAAATTTTGGATAACTTTGGCCAAGGCACATTTTTTTTCCACTAGGAACATTTGATTTAATTTTTCTTATGATTGACAGGTTAGGTTTTAAGCTTGTATAATCTGAAATTTGAAAGCCATTGTTAAAAAACTGTAGCTTATATTCATGTTTTGGTTGACCAAGTCAAGCATTGTTAGCTCAGCTGACTATAAGTCATCTGAGCTATAGTCATGGTCCATTGTCTGTCATCCGTCTCTCGATCCATCTGTCCATCTGTCCGCAGATGTGGATGTTTTGAAACTGTAAGACCTAGGAATCCAAAATTCGGCATAATGTTAGATGTCCCCAAGATCTCCCACCAAGCTGAAAACTGGGTCTTTGCGACTTCGTTCCTTTGAGAAATTAAGGAAAAACCTAATTTTTTTATTAAAAACCTATTTTCACACTTCAAGATTGCCTAATATCAAAACCACTCATCTGTTTTTCCTCATATTTACCATAAATATTACTCTATATAGTTCATATGTACATGCCAGAAATTAGGTCTGTATTATATAATTTAAAAAAGATATAGGCCCAAACATATTGCACTTTCTAAAAAATCAGGAAAAATACTTGGTGACTTAACACAAAAATATGTTAAAGCTATGGACTTTTTTCAGTAATATAACTTTCATTAATCAAAATTTAATTGTGTATCCAAAATTAGATCAAAATCTTTTAAATTTTTTAAAAATATTAGCAAAAATATAAAATTGGTACCTTAAATTTTGCCCAAATTTGACCATGGCACCTTTTTTTTCTCCTAAGTATATTTAATTTATTTTTCACAGCCAGGATACATGTGGATTTAATCTGTCGAATTCTGAAATTTGAAAGTAAAAGCTTAAAAATTATTCTAGTGATGCAGCACTGGCAGAACACCCCTGCTGTTTTAAACATACACTTATTCTCATTGGCCCTACCCTAACACCCCCTTCCCCCCAGTCCCCCCCCCCCCCCCCCCACCACCATCACCAATTATATTACAATACATGGTAGTTATTGTCAACTGTATTTTTTTAAATGTAGAGCTGTTTTTGATCCAACGTGCACAACTTTTCTCGAAAATCAATTCAAGAAGTAATCCTAGAGATGCCATGTTGTTCTGATGTAGCATTTTTAAGTTATAATATCACCTTTTAAATAATTAAACAAAATATAGTTTAACCCATCAGTCGGCATAATTTGATAATATATGAAACAAATCATGGATAAATGTAGGTGCAATTTAAAATTGTGATTTCTGGAATGTTATTTTTATATATTTTATTGCTTTGCAAATTTAAAAAATATATTTAAAAAAAAAGAAATATATCTGTGTGCATAATGTTACCTGACTAAATTAAGTATATAAGTTGATGCAATTTAGATTTATGATTCAATTTAAATATTCAGATATATATGATATACTGTAAATATATAGTAACATTTAGAAACTTAAAAAAATGACTTAACAAAAGAAAACATAGGATCTAATGCAAATATTTGTTCATTATATTCCTGTCTCAGTACAATGGAAATTAAAGTTATTTGCTTTGTTTTCCATCTCTCTGCCTGTTTTTAAATATTTAAAAATAATTTCATTTAAATAAATTTTATCCTTAACGTATATTCAGAGGTGCTGTAACTTCCACCAGTCCCTGTAAGCACCATTGAATTTAATTCCGTTTTCTGTATTTATATCCAAAGGTGTTGTAACTCTTCCCAACCCCCTCCAGTCATTTAGCCCTTGTTCCTGAGCACTGAGGATAGTATTTTTATTGCAACATCAAAAAATCTATGGTGATGCAGTTATAACTGTCACAATCAGCTGAGCACCATAACCCATGGGTCCCTTGTTTTTAAATCAAGCCTTGTTACACTCCAGACTGCCCACAATGAAAGCCACTGGTATTATTTTGTTTATATTTTGCTTGAGTATTCCTCCATATATTTACTGTCTTTTTACCAGAAATAAGGTCGGTAATGCATAAATTGTAGAAGTTACAGGCATCAGCTTAATGTATCTTGTCAAAAACCATACAACACTAACTTAACTGGATAACTTTTGAAGACAGAGAACCTTTTTTCAAGCATAGAACTTTTTAATTACAATTAAATTGTTTGACAGGAAATAGGTCAGTTTTTTTTTTTCAATTTTATTAAGTTATTAGCATATAAATGTAAAACATTACCTTAAATTTTGACCAACTTTAGCCAGGGCACTTCTCTTCATGTAAGCATTGTTGATTTGATTTTTACATGATAGGTTTCTAAGAAGACAAAGTTTTTAAGCTTTTATAGTCTGAAATTTGTAAGCAGCTAATTAAATACTGCAGCTTTTATCCAAGTTTTAGAAGACCATGTCTTATGAACTGTTACATCAGGCAGATGTTACTGTCTAGGTGGTGTACCCAACTGGCCAGCCATGCACCCAGGGCCTGGTATGTAACCTATTAGGGCAGTCAGCTGAATGTTTTTCCATTCCACTTATGTCAGAAGATTAGTTTGGCAATGATATATTTATGAATTACTCGGTTATCCCTAAACAGTAGGATCATATCCTTTTGGGTAATATATATATAAAAAAAACAATTACAATGGTAATAAGTTTATTTTGCATTTGCTGAAAATTTACAAAATTTAGCTGGGTGCTTTGTTGACACATATATTGATGTGGTCATGTGGATACAGAAGAATTAAAAAATAAATTGAAAAAAATTTGTTAAAAAAACCCATTAAATATTATATATTAGTCAAGGGTGGGCTTCTGTCCTAGTCTGCACTTTTTAGGGTTGGGCTTTTGTCTGGGTGGGCTTTTGTCTAGGTGGGCTTTTGTCTGAATGGGCTTTTCTTTGACACTTGCTCTATATATATACCACATCATTTAAAAAAGTTGCCTATTCTTATGTTCCACTCGAGCGTGCCTCATATCAGTGCCATATACGCCATAATCTCAGTGATGCAGTGTTCACATCATCGTTGATAGGTAGAAGTTCTGCAGTGTTCGCATCATCATTTGATAGGTAATCAATGATGCAGTGTTCTCATCATCAGTTGATAGGTAATCAGTTCTGCAGTGTTCACATCATCAGTTGATAGGTAATCAATGATGCAGTGATCACATCATCAGTTGATAGGTAACCAATGATGCAGTGTTCACATCATCAGTTGATAGGTAATCAGTTCTGCAGTGTTCACATCATCAGTTGACAGGTAATCAGTTCTGCAGTGTTCACATCATCAGTTAATAGGTAATCAGTTCTGCAGTGTTGTTGATAGGTAATCAGTTATGAAGTGTTCACATCATCAGTTGATAGGTAATCAGTTCTGCAATGTTCACATCATCAGTTGATAGGTAATCAGTTCTGCAGTGTTCACATCATCAGTTGACAGGTAATCAATGATGAAGTGTTCTCATCATCAGTTGATAGGTAATCAGTTCTGCATTGTTCACATCATCAGTTGACAGGTAATCAGTGATGCAGTATTCACATCATCAGTTGATAGGTAATCAGTTCTGCAATGTTCACATCATCAGTTGACAGGTAATCAGTTAAGCAGTGTTCACATTATCAGTTGATAGGTAATCAGTTCTGCAGTGTTCACATCATCAGTTGACAGGTAATCAGTTCTGAAGTGTTCACATCATCAGTTGACAGGTAATCAGTTCTGCAATGTTCACATCATCAGTTGATAGGTAATCAGTTATGAAGTGTACACATCATCAGTTGATAGGTAATCAGTTCTGCAATGTTCACATCATCAGTTGATAGGTAATCAGTTCTGCAGTGTTGTTGATAGGTAATCAGTTATGAAGTGTTCACATCATCAGTTGATAGGTAATCAGTTCTGCAATGTTCACATCATCAGTTGATAGGTAATCAGTTCTGCAGTGTTCACATCATCAGTTGACAGGTAATCAATGATGAAGTGTTCTCATCATCAGTTGATAGGTAATCAGTTCTGCATTGTTCACATCATCAGTTGACAGGTAATCAGTGATGCAGTGTTCACATCATCAGTTGATAGGTAATCAGTTCTGCAATGTTCACATCATCAGTTGACAGGTAATCAGTTAAGCAGTGTTCACATCATCAGTTGATAGGTAATCAGTTCTGCAGTGTTCACATCATCAGTTGACAGGTAATCAGTTCTGAAGTGTTCACATCATCAGTTGACAGGTAATCAGTTCTGCAATGTTCACATCATCAGTTGATAGGTAATCAGTTATGAAGTGTACACATCATCAGTTGATAGGTAATCAGTTCTGCAATGTTCACATCATCAGTTGATAGGTAATCAGTTCTGCAGTGTTCACATCATCAGTTGACAGGTAATCAATGATGAGGTGTTCTCATCATCAGTTGATAGGTAATCAGTTCTGCATTGTTCACATCATCAGTTGACAGGTAATCAGTGATGCAGTGTTCACATCATCAGTTGATAGGTAATCAGTTCTGCAGTGTTCACATCATCAGTTGACAGGTAATCAGTTCTGAAGTGTTCACATCATTAGTTGACAGGTAATCAGTTCTGCAATGTTCACATCATCAGTTGATAGGTTATCAGTTCTGCAGTGTTCACATCATCAGTTGATAGGTAATCAGTTATGAAGTGTTCACATTATCAGTTGAAAGGTAATCACTTCTGTAGTGTCCACATCATCAGTTGATAGGTAGTCAGTTATGCAGTGTTCACATCATCAGTTGATAGGTAATCAGTTCTGCGGTGTTCACATCATCAGTTGATAGGTAATCAGTTCTGCAGTGTTCACATCATCAGTTGATAGGTAATCAGTTATGCAGTGTTCACATCATCAGTTGACAGGTAATCAGTTCTGAAGTGTTCACATCATCAGTTGATAGGTAATCAGTTATGAAGTGTTCACATCATCAGTTGATAGGTAATCAGTTATGAAGTGTTCACATCATCAGTTGATAGGTAATCACTTCTGTAGTGTCCACATCATCAGTTGATAGGTAGTCAGTGATGCAGTGTTCACATCATCAGTTGATAGGTAATCAGTTCTGCAGTGTTCACATCATCAGTTGATAGGTAATCAGTTCTGCGGTGTTCACATCATCAGTTGATAGGTAATCAGTGATGCAGTGTTCACATCATCAGTTGATAGGTAATCAGTTATGAAGTGTTCACATCATCAGTTGATAGGTAATCAGTGATGCAGTGTTCACATCATCAGTTGACAGGAAATCATTTCAAATGCTGGGCCACCTGTTTTGTTTCTTACATGGCATATAAGATGTATGAATATTGAGACACATAATATCTTCTTTTTTTTAACCTCATATTCTTAATGAGTATTAATAGGGTATTAATTTTTGATCTCGTTCTTTAGTCCTTGCCCTACCCCATTCCCCAGAATGATTTCCCGAAGGTATGAGCACTAGAATAACCTTTTCTCAAATATGTAGTTCAGGGTATGCAAGTATAAATGGACCCCGAAAAATTGCTTGGCTTACATTCAAAACAAGCAGAGATAAAATAATGGATTATAAAGTTAAATACATGCCCTACTGAGGACCCAAATGGAAAAACATGCAATACAATTTAAGGGTAGAAATATATAAAATGAGCATCAATTTCAACTGTAACAGGGACCGTCCACAATATCCGTCCACCATTGTTCACACACACCAGCTTGTCATGGAAGCTTTGACAAGTGTATATATCCCTCATCTGGTCAATTGACCTGACGGCGAGTGCGTGATCGACAGCTCTATTAGCCAATCAGCGAACGTTATTGCAGGACTGAAAACGAGGCCATGTAAACACACGTGGAGGTCGGACATCAGGTCGGACATTCCTGACACGTGTGTAAACTTTCAACTATAAATGCTCGATGGACCTCTCATAATGAATATGTTTTATTTTTAATACGGTCGAGGCATATGTTTATATTTTTTATAAAAGTTACCCCAGGTATCATTCAAAGTAACAGCAATCTGTTTTCTTCCTTCTCTTCGTAATAAAATCATAAGACGAGGAGAAACGCAGGGATGGGACAAGGCAGGCCCGATTTGGCCCTGTCATATATTGAGTCCATAATGACACATGAAATTTTTAGTAAGTCAAAAGACGCAGCCTATATGATCCTATATACCATCTATTGGTAAACATTGGCCTGTAACCAGTGCTAAAAAGTGTTACATTTTCCCCACACCAACGCTTCACTCTTTAAAGTTGATAGGTATAAACAAAATGTATCAATCTTGGCCCTGTCGAATCAGAGCGTCTCCCACTCCCATGTGTTCATGTGCATGAGACGATATGCAGTATTCATGTGTTCATATGCATGCGACGATATGCTATCTCCTGTTACCAAAAATATATTTGATATATCTCTGGTAAAAGGTCAGTAACTTTTATTGACGAGGATACAAGTTTAATTGTATAGCCCTCTGCTTTATATTGTAACCATGTCGACAATTTACATAACAGTGTGCATTTATTGGCCCTCAAAGATGCAAGACGGCTATTACTGCCTTACTGATTACTGGTGTTAGAACTAAACAACTCACAGATCTGTTGGTGTGATAAAAGCCCGAACTCAGATTTTGGTGATCGACCTAGATCTTCTGATTGTTCAATTGACCAAAAAAAAAAAAATACAAAAAATCGTCAAGAAACTACCGAAAGACAAAGGTACAATCTTGAATCATTGAGCTGTTCTTTAATAAAATTAATTAGTGTAACTGTCGGCTATATTAAAGGTATAATGTTTATATTTTTCACAAAAATTTGGTCTGTTCATTTGTCTGTTATTTACAAAACTTAATATATTTAGTCATCACATAGCTTGTTTATTTTTTATTATATAAAACAATAATAATATTGCATTCTATGGCCGCATATGTATCCTGCTGGGGGGGGGGGGGGGGGAGGCAGGGGGGTTTAAGAAAGAGAAGGAAAAATGCTATTTTTTAGCTAGTAGTAAAAAAAAAAAAGAGATAAAAAATTCATATTTGTTATTATAATCCACTTGGAATCAGACATTATGTCACAAATGGAGCATCACTTCAGTTCTCCGTGACATATATACAATATATTTATATTATTACATGCATGAGTGACTGACTCTGAGTGTTTAAAGGAAGATTCTAAAATTATTGCCACAGGTTGCCTTAACTGACAGAACAGCAGATTTTCTATAATAATGCACATGTATAAAATAAAACAGTTATTTTGCACACACACACCCTCACACATAATCACAAATGTTTATATACAGGCAGATCCAGCGGGCGTGGGGGAGGGGTTGAGCCGCAACAAACTTTCTTCAGAATTTTAAACTATTTTTTCTGGCCTGCATGGACCCATCACATTCTGGAGCAGGGGACCTTTTTTATAGGTTTCTTATTAGTCTTCCTGGGTTGGACCCTCCCCTTTACAAACCCTTGATTCGCCCCTGATATATATATATATATATATATATATATATATATATATATATATATATATATATATATATATATATATATATGCACTTGTCCCACCACATCTTTTAAAACAATACAAAAGACTTAAGGACCTTCATAAATAATATCTATATCATACATGCATTTAAATTTCTTCTTGTCCACACATCTTTCTTCCTGTGTATAAACAGGAGGCTTCCTTTTAAAAACATCAATATACATGCAATATTTTATAATAATTTCAACTTCATTTTTATTTCATAATTTTCTCAGTCAGAATATTAAATTTTATAAAAAAATCACGTTGTGATGTTCACACACCATCTGTGATTTTACTTGCCCTTCAATAATTTATTGTTTGAATACTGGTATTGACACTTGTTCGATTTTTATTATTAATTTTAATTAGATGACAAATTAACTAACTTTCAAAGGTTATAAAATCTCTGCTTGAGCATACAAGGCTTCCTTTAATGATTAAAAATGAGTTGCCCCCCCCCCCCCCCATATCCAATGACAGCATATATGTTGCTTTAACTTGTATGGAGCAACACTTTTTACATTGTCATCTTTAATTTTTTTATGAAACTGCACCCTATGTCATAGACAAATATTTTTATAACTGTTACTTTGTTGTTTTTCAAATTTGTTCTGCTAGACTTGAACAAGTTTTAAATTTTAACCAATCGCTGAGGTGTCAAGGCTGATGAGAGGGGTCAGCTGATTCGTTCTCTGACACCAGCCGTATCGAGCAGAAACGGGCGCAAATTCATCAAACTTCTCAATTTTATATTTAAAACATCTCTGTAGCCTACATATGTACACTTTTAACCTAAGGGTGCTTTCTTGGTAAAATTAATACTGTTTGAAGCCTGGTGCGATATACGGCTGCAGTGCCGGTTCCACGTGTATAAGAAGCACGCTTTTTTGGTTTAATGTCCTACCTAGCAACCGTATCCAAGGTGGGCGGAGCTAACTCCTCCATGCCGTCACATCAATTATACGACAATACCTTCTAATCATATTGAAGTCTTATAAAGCCAAATAAGAATCAAAAGTAGATTAAGTAAAATAAATATATATAGTTCATATCATAGTTTAGGTTGGGGTTGTATCTAAATTTGTTAACAATAATTGTTTCATTGATACTACAATACAGCTAGCAAAGAGTATCAACAATCATATCAATGTGGCGTCTCAATATGTATCGATATATTGGTATATTGATATAGCCCTAATATACAGTGAAACCCATGTAATAAGACCACCCATAGGACTGGCAAAAAGTGGTCTTAATTAACATTTGTTCTTATTAGACAGGTCAGTTAAACCAATGTGAATGGTTTTGGTTCATTCAAGATGGTCTTAATTACCATGACCATGACCTAGGAGTGTCCTTGACCTTGAATAGGTCCAATTTTAGGGAAAATCACACAAATTCTTTAATACTGTGGATTCAGATAATATCGTGGGCTTAAAATTTCGTGGTTTTTGTACAAAACGCATATCGTGGGGTATTTGAATTCGTGGAAAGACATAGAAAACTTTAGGAAATTATGTTTATTTATACCTCCATGTGCGCAAGGAAGACGAGCCCGATGTACACAGGTGGTTCGGCTTTGATGCTTATCACACGGTGCGCCTGTACCGCGATCAATCGGGTCAGTGTTGAACAAACATGCTCCGCCCGACCCGAGCCTAACGAAGAATTAATCAGCCCTGACCGAAAGTGCCGGGCGATACATCGGCTATTATTTGTAACAACCGATACATCGGCTACCAGTTATAACACCCGATCACACCATGTTCACAGAAAACGTAAACCATCACTTGACCGGAGGAAAAATGAAACGGGACCGTCCACAATGACATGAAGGTTTTTAACTTTTTTTTTTAATCTAGGCGATAGTCACATGTGGCGCCTGTATATTCCTGAGGGGGCGGTGAGATGAGACACGGTTCGTTCGTCATTCATCATTTCAGCTATATTTGGAAATTATAAAGAAATAATTTGCCTAATAGTATTCTGTTGCGCTTACTTGCGTTAACATATATGTACAACTATCGACAATAATCGGAAGAAGTACCGCCTTCATGTATTAATAATGGCTCACTGTTATGCACGCAACTCGCGGTAATGCAAATTGCGCAAATGAGTTTACATGGCGCTTGTGTTTTAGGCCAGTGGTAACGTAAGTCTCGTTTAATCTCTATTGAAAGAAGGTTGAAAAGGCCAGTTCCGAAAAAGCCGTGCCTCGGTAGCTGTGGTTACGAACATTGGAACTTGTGTACCGTTCTTGGCGTTTCAGAACTACCGCTTTGCGCGACAGAAATGTGGTATTGTTCTTGAATTTTCACCCGAAATGTTGATAAGAGGAAATGTGGGGATACGTTTTCAGTTTAAATTATTCTTTGATATTGTTTTATTGTAAATATATCAGGGGCGCCGTGTTTTTACGATATTAGGGGAAATAATTTAATTGACAAAAGAAGATTTATAAATCCAGCATTTTAATAGTAATTTACGAAAAGCAATTCAGTGCATTTAATAAATGTATAAAATCAATCATAAAAATAGTAATAAACAATTTTTGTATCTTTATTGAAAAGTCAGCCAGCGGTAACAATTATATATATAAAGTCGACCACAAGCTGCCGTTAAGATATCGTATATCCTCTGACCGTGTGATTTTTGATCGTTGGAATCATGAATTCGTGGATTATCTTGATCCACGAAAACCACGAAAATAAAATCCCAACTAATATTTCTGAATCTACAGTATCTCAAGAAATCTTGCATGGATTTATCCCGAAATCAAGTTGATGGAAGATCAT
Source organism: Sipunculus nudus (assembly GCA_026874595.1). Classification (NCBI taxonomy): domain Eukaryota; kingdom Metazoa; phylum Annelida; class Sipuncula; order Golfingiida; family Sipunculidae; genus Sipunculus; species Sipunculus nudus. The sequence continues at coordinate 65,953,923 of CM049319.1, read as the reverse complement.
GGATAGGGTTGTCATGTTCCAGAAACTGGTGGCGCCACCTATTATTCTTTACTTGTTTTTGTGCTGTTTAATACCCCCAAAATTGCCACCTTACAGTACTGTGAGCATTATAAGTCAAAAACTAATGGACAGATTTCTTTTATATTATGCATATACATAGGTATGGGTTATGGGATGATGTTTATTTAAATTGGGGTCATGACCTTTCCTATGATAGTGGCCTTGACCTTGAATATTGCCATATATGGTGAAAATCACACACCTCTTATGATATCTCCAGTGTTGATAGCCATAGGGATTTCAAACATGACTTATGTATGGCCCATCACTAAAGTAAGAACCCTATAGGTACTAGGGTCATGAGGTCAAAGGTCAAGGTCAGTGGACTGGCATTTTAAAAGATACTGTGGATGCATTTTAAGCCAAACTTTCATCCTAGGTCTTCCATCTTGAATATATGGCTCACTTGCCGATAGTGGATGATCTATATAAATTTTGGGGTCACAAGGTCAAAGGTCAAGGCCACAGGAGCTATCTGTCCAAAAATTAGTTTCTGGATGATAATTCCTGCTTTTATTGATGTATGGATTTCAAACTTGACTTGTATTTGACCCATTGGAAAAGCAAGACCCGCATTGATTTTGGGGTCATGAGGTCAAAGGTCAAGGTCACAGGAAACCTCTTTAAAAAGATTGTGGATGCATTTTCAGCCAAACATTTCATCTCAGATCTTTCATCTTGCAGATATAGTTCACCTGCCAAGAGAGGAAGAACCCTTTCAATTTTGAGGTCACAAGGTCAAAGGTGAAGGTCACAGGAGCCATCTGTCCAAAAATTAGTTTCTGGATGATAATTCCTTCTTTTATTGATGTATGGATTTCAAACTTGACTTGTATTTGACCCATTGGAAAAGCAAGACCCGAATTGATTTTGGGGTCATGAGGTCAAAGGTCAAGGTCACAGGAAACCTCTTTAAAAAGATTGTGGATGCATTTTCAGCCAAACAATTCATCTCAGATCGTTCATCTTGCACATATAGTTCACCTGCCAAGAGTGGAAGACCCCTATCAATTTTGAGGTCACAAGGTCAAAGGTGAAGGTCACAGGAGCTATCTGTAAAAAAATTAGTTCTGGATGATAATTCCTGCTTTTATTGATGTATGGATTTCAAACTTGACTTGTATATGTCCCATTGGAAAAGCAAGACCCAAATTGATTTTGCGGTCATGAGGTCAAAGGTCAAGGTCACAGGACACATCTTTAAAAAGATTGTGGATGCATTTTCAGCCAAACATTTCATCTCAGATCTTTCATCTTGCACATATAGTTCACCTGCCAAGAGAGGAAGAACCCTATCAATTTTGAGGTCACAAGGTCAAAGGTGAAGGTCACAGGAGCCAGCTGTCCAAAAATTAGTTTCTGGATGATAATTCCTTCTTTTATTGATGTATGGATTTCAAACTTGACTTGTATTTGACCCATTGGAAAAGCAAGACCCGAATTGATTTTGGGGTCATGAGGTCAAAGGTCAAGGTCACAGGAAATCTCTTTAAAAAGATTGTGGATGCATTTTCAGCCAAACATTTCATCTCAGATCTTTCATCTTGCACATATAGTTCACCTGCCAAGAGAGGAAGAACCCTATCAATTTTGAGGTCACAAGGTCAACGGTGAAGGTCACAGGAGCCATCTGTCCAAAAATTAGTTTCTGGATGATAATTCCTTCTTTTATTGATGTATGGATTTCAAACTTGACTTATATTTGACCCATTGGAAAAGCAAGACCCGAATTGATTTTGGGGTCATGAGGTCAAAGGTCAAGGTCACAGGAAACCTCTTTAAAAAGATTGTGGATGCATTTTCAGCCAAACATTTCATCTCAGATCTTTCATCTTGCAGATAAAGTTCACCTGCCAAGAGAGGAAGAACCCTATCAATTTTGAGGTCACAAGGTCAAAGGTGAAGGTCACAGGAGCCATCTGTCCAAAAATTAGTTTCTGGATGATAATTCCTTCTTTTATTGATGTATGGATTTCAAACTTGACTTGTATTTGACCCATTGGAAAAGCAAGACCCGAATTGATTTTGGGGTCATGAGGTCAAAGGTCAAGGTCACAGGAAACCTCTTTAAAAAGATTGTGGATGCATTTTCAGCCAAACAATTCATCTCAGTTCGTTCATCTTGCACATATAGTTCACCTGCCAAGAGTGGAATACCCCTATCAATTTTGAGGTCACAAAGTCAAAGGTGAAGGTCACAGGAGCTATCTGTAAAAAAATTAGTTCTGGATGATAATTCCTGCTTTTATTGATGTATGGATTTCAAACTTGACTTGTATATGTCCCATTGGAAAAGCAAGACCCGAATTGATTTTGCGGTCATGAGGTCAAAGGTCAAGGTCACAGGACACTTCTTTAAAAAGATTGTGGATGTATTTTCAGCCAAACATTTCATCTCAGATCTTTCATCTTGCACATATAGTTCACCTGCCAAGAGAGGAAGAACTCTATCAATTTTGAGGTCACAAGGTCAAAGGTGAAGGTCACAGGAGCCATCTGTCCAAAAATTAGTTTCTGGATGATAATTCCTTCTTTTATTGATGTATGGATTTCAGACTTGACTTGTATTTGACCCATTGGAAAAGCAAGACCCGAATTGATTTTGGGGTCATGAGGTCAAAGGTCAAGGTCACAGGAAACCTCTTTAAAAAGATTGTGGATGCATTTTCAGCCAAACATTTCATCTCAGTTCTTTCATCTTGCACATATAGTTCACCTGCCAAGAGAGGAAGAACCCTATCAATTTTAAGGTCACAAGGTCAAAGGTGAAGGTCACAGGAGCCATCTGTCCAAAAATTAGTTTCTGGATGATAATTCCTTCTTTTATTGATGTATGGATTTCAAACTTGACTTATATTTGACCCATTAGAAAAGCAAGACACGAATTGATTTTGGGGTCATGAGGTCAAAGGTCAAGGTCACAGGAAACCTCTTTAAAAAGATTGTGGATGCATTTTCAGCCAAACAATTCATCTCAGATCTTTCATCTTGCACATATAGTTCACCTGCCAAGAGAGGAAGACCCCCATCAATTTTGAGGTCACAAGGTCAAAGGTGAAGGTCACAGGAGCTATCTGTCAAAAAATTAGTTCTGGATGATAATTCCTGCTTTTATTGATGTATGGATTTCAAACTTGACTTGTATATGTCCCATTGGAAAAGCAAGACCCAAATTGATTTTGGGGTCATGAGGTCAAAGGTCAAGGTCACAGGACACATCTTTAAAAAGATTGTGGATGCATTTTCAGCCAAACATTTCATCTCAGATCTTTCATCTTGCACATATAGTTCTCCTGCCAAGAGAGGAAGAACTATCAATTTTGAGGTCACAAGGTCAAAGGTGAAGGTCACAGGAGCCATCTGTCCAAAAATTAGTTTCTGGATGATAATTCCTGCTTTATTTAGGTATAGATTTTAAACTTGACTTGCATATGTCCCATTGGAAAAGCAAGACCCGAATTAATTATGGGGTCATGAGGTCAAAGGTCAAGGTCACAGGACACATCTTTAAAAAGATCAAGGTCACAGGACCAACATCTTCAACAAGATTGTGGATTGTTAGATGGAAGAAACAATTAATATGCCAAGTGTCAGTATATGCTGCTAAAAATGGGGTCTATTCTTAAAGGGGGGGCCTACTATGTCTGGGGATACTCTGGCACCTGCGGTGCCAAGAAATGTCTAGTTTAAGGGTGGTATTATTTGACAAGTGATCTTATTAGACAGGTCAGTTATAACCAGTGTGAATGGTTTTGATTCATTTAAGGGTGGTATTATTTGACAAGTGGTCTTATTAGACAGGTCAGTTATAACCAGTGTGAATGGTTTTGATTCATTTAAGGGTGGTATTATTTGACAAGTGGTCTTATTAGACAGGTCAGTTATAACCAGTGTGAATGGTTTTGATTCATTTAAGGGTGATATTATTTGACAAGTGGTCTTATTAGACAGGTCAGTTATAACCAGTGTGAATGGTTTTGATTCATTTAAGGGTGGTATTATTTGACAAGTGGTCTTATTAGACAGGTCAGTTATAACCAGTGTGAATGGTTTTGATTCATTTAAGGGTGGTATTATTTGACAAGTGGTCTTCAGGGGTTTCAATAACCGTCGGCTGCCGGCGTTTTTCACCGGCTATTTTAATATGTGTCGCCGGCTACTTTTTCCGGGCCCAAATCAGGTCTGTTCTACCGCCCGGCAAAAGATAAGAAACCCCCAGTTCCCGCCCGGTCGTGAAAAAAATAAATGTGTACGTGTGGCTCGCGGTTTTTTACTTGTATCACCAGATTAATATTACTAGTGACCCCTGCCGGATATATCGTATTAGGCGTAAAAAAAATGTCTTTGTTTCCGGTTACCCGACCGACCCTAGATTTACTGTGCGACCCTAACATTTTTATTTGGATTCTGATTGCAAAACCAGTGAAAGTCGAGGTTTGCGCGTGGAATTTTAGGTGAAGTACGGCTTAATGTCGACAACTTTAATCTGTCATACAGATACAAATTACCATGTTCTGAGATCGTCACTGACAGTTCAAATAAACCCTCGAAAACGGCGCGTGGACGGTCATCTTCATTAGCGGGTTCGTCAGCTTAGAACGTAGTTCTGCGCAACAACTTTTTTTTTAATTTATATAGAAGCAGATAAATATCAAAAGTGGTTCACTGGAGAAATAAGCAGCTTCTTTCAAGCTATGAACGTGGCCCCCTCCGCGAATGTCTGATAGCCGTGACCCGTCTGAGAATTGATTCGAGATCGTTCAAATTTGCCCTAAGCCCCGAAAATTTGCATCTTCCGTAAGGCCTTATTAATGGCCCGCTTGTATGCACGGTCGCTAGTCGGCAATATTCGGAAGTGAGTGCCATCTTCGGCTATGCATATGAGTTTAAATGAACCAATGACATGACGTTTCGTCACTGCATGTAACCGTGGTTACCTATTTGGGTACATATGTACCCGTATTTGTTCTGTCAATGATCACCTGAACCTGCGCTTGGGCGCTTGCAGGAGTAAAAACGAACGATTTAATGAACGTTGGCCTGTTATTTAACGAAAAGTTAAACGCAAATTTGGCGGTAACACTTGGTGATCAATCATTTTTGGCGATATTCTTTTATATAACGGCGGTAAATGATAAGAGCATATTCATAACTGCGATTTCAAATTTGACACCGACGGATTGCCGATGTACATTTCTTATTTTAAACAAATATACCGATGTTATGATCACTTTATTTTGCGTACTACATCGTGGTTCAACAGTGTCATTTCGCAATTTCTGAGGGCCAATGAATGGCCGGCCGCTCATGTTAGCCTAAGAAGGTAAACCTGCCTGATCGCCAACTTTAATTATTTGTCAGCGACCAACTGATCATTCCTTGAAAGTTACTTCGCATCACTTCTTATAAGAGATTGAACAAACACCTATTTCTCTAAGAGAAAATGGTTCTAATGGGTCAATATTTGATCATACTGTACACGGATTGGCACAGATATGCATAAACATAATTATATTTACCATTTTATTTTGAAAATATGTCGCATAAACTGAATAAAAGAAAAATTAAAAAAAAAAAATCCCGACCTACCTACCCTATTTTTCTCTTGCATGTAATCGGAAACAAAGACTAAATTAGAATTCTTACAAATTCAAACCTGTTCCTCGGAAACAAAGAATATTATCACCAAACTATAGAGAATTTTCTTAGCTTTCAGAAAATGAATACTTTTGGGGGTATTAAAGCATTAGATTGTTCCATGCAAAGGAAAAACTGAAACAAAGTCAGGTCAGGTGGGGGGACCAGTCGTGCCACCTTAAGCCTAATTCGTTCACACGGGGAAATGTGTATGTGCCAAGCTATAAGACAACCAGTGGCGCTCAAACTATTTATTTAACAGGAGCTACCTTTTCATAATGTGCCGTATTTTGTTGCTTTTAACTGAATAAAAACTTTGCCCCGGGACCCCACCCCGGGACCCCTGCCATCTAGGAAGAGCCACCTACTTTTCAAAAATAACCGTCTACTTCTGAACTTATTGAAACCCCTGGGTCTTATTAGACAGGTCAGTTATAACCAGTGTGAATGGTTTTGATTCATTTAAGGGTTGTATTATTTGACAAGTGGTCTTATTAGACAGGTCAGTTATAACCAGTGTGAATGGTTTTGATTCATTTAAGGGTGGTATTATTTGACAAGTGGTCTTATTAGACAGGTCAGTTATAACCAGTGTGAATGGTTTTGATTCATTTAAGGGTGGTATTATTTGACAAGTGGTCTTATTAGACAGGTCAGTTATAACCAGTGTGAATGGTTTTGATTCATTTAAGGGTGGTATTATTTGACAAGTGGTCTTATTAGACAGGTCAGTTATAACCAGTGTGAATGGTTTTGATTCATTTAAGGGTGGTATTATTTGACAAGTGGTCTTATTAGACAGGTCAGTTATAACCAGTGTGAATGGTTTTGATTCATTTAAGGGTTGTATTATTTGACAAGTGGTCTTATTAGACAGGTCAGTTATAACCAGTGTGAATGGTTTTGATTCATTTAAGGGTGGTATTATTTGACAAGTGGTATTATTAGACAGGTCAGTTATAACCAGTGTGAATGGTTTTGATTCATTTAAGGGTGGTATTATTTGACAAGTGGTCTTATTAGACAGGTCAGTTATAACCAGTGTGAATGGTTTTGATTCATTTAAGGGTGGTATTATTTGACAAGTGGTCTTATTAGACAGGTCAGTTATAACCAGTGTGAATGGTTTTGATTCATTTAAGGGTGGTATTATTTGACAAGTGGTCTTATTAGACAGGTCAGTTATAACCAGTGTGAATGGTTTTGATTCATTTAAGGGTTGTATTATTTGACAAGTGGTCTTATTAGACAGGTCAGTTATAACCAGTGTGAATGGTTTTGATTCATTTAAGGGTGGTATTATTTGACAAGTGGTCTTATTAGACAGGTCAGTTATAACCAGTGTGAATGGTTTTGATTCATTTAAGGGTGGTATTATTTGACAAGTGGTCTTTATAGACAGGTCAGTTATAAACAGTGTGAATGTTTTTTATTCATTTAAGGGTGGTATTATTTGACAAGTGGTCTTATTAGACAGGTCAGTTATAACCAGTGTGAATGGTTTTGATTCATTTAAGGGTGGTATTATTTGACAAGTGGTCTTATTAGACAGGTCAGTTATAACCAGTGTGAATGGTTTTGATTCATTTAAGGGTGGTATTATTTGACAAGTGGTCTTATTAGACAGGTCAGTTATAACCAGTGTGAATGGTTTTGATTCATTTAAGGGTTGTATTATTTGACAAGTGGTCTTATTAGACAGGTCAGTTATAACCAGTGTGAATGGTTTTGATTCATTTAAGGGTGGTATTATTTGACAAGTGGTCTTATTAGACAGGTCAGTTATAACCAGTATGAATGGTTTTGATTCATTTAAGGGTGGTATTATTTGACAAGTGGTCTTTATAGACAGGTCAGTTATAAACAGTGTGAATGTTTTTGATTCATTTAAGGGTGGTATTATTTGACAAGTGGTCTTATTAGACAGGTCAGTTATAACCAGTGTGAATGGTTTTGATTCATTTAAGGGTGGTATTATTTGACAAGTGGTCTTATTAGACAGGTCAGTTATAACCAGTGTGAATGGTTTTGATTCATTTAAGGGTTGTATTATTTGACAAGTGGTCTTATTAGACAGGTCAGTTATAACCAGTATGAATGGTTTTGATTCATTTAAGGGTGGTATTATTTGACAAGTGGTCTTATTAGACAGGTCAGTTATAACCAGTGTGAATGGTTTTGATTCATTTAAGGGTTGTATTATTTGACAAGTGGTCTTATTAGACAGGTCAGTTATAACCAGTGTGAATGGTTTTGATTCATTTAAGGGTTGTATTATTTGACAAGTGGTCTTATTAGACAGGTCAGTTATAACCAGTGTGAATGGTTTTGATTCATTTAAGGGTGGTATTATTTGACAAGTGGTCTTTATAGACAGGTCAGTTATAAACAGTGTGAATGTTTTTTATTCATTTAAGGGTGGTATTATTTGACAAGTGGTCTTATTAGACAGGTCAGTTATAACCAGTGTGAATGGTTTTGATTCATTTAAGGGTGGTATTATTTGACAAGTGGTCTTATTAGACAGGTCAGTTATAACCAGTGTGAATGGTTTTGATTCATTTAAGGGTTGTATTATTTGACAAGTGGTCTTATTAGACAGGTCAGTTATAACCAGTATGAATGGTTTTGATTCATTTAAGGGTGGTATTATTTGACAAGTGGTCTTATTAGACAGGTCAGTTATAACCAGTGTGAATGGTTTTGATTCATTTAAGGGTGGTATTATTTGACAAGTGGTCATATTAGACAGGTCAGTTATAACCAGTGTGAATGGTTTTGATTCATTTAAGGGTGGTATTATTTGACAAGTGGTCTTATTAGACAGGTCAGTTATAACCAGTGTGAATGGTTTTGATTCATTTAAGGGTGGTATTATTTGACAGGTGGTCTTATTAGAGAGGTTATCTTTCAGACAGATTCTGCTGTATCCCTATAACACATTCAAAAACAGTCCACGACTTACAACCAGCAGGATAGATCAGAAATTGATGAACCACGGATTGTTCCGTGTGCAATATATTCAATGACTCTGGTAACGTAGTGAATAACAATAGAAGAAAATATTTGTTAACGTAGAAAAAAAAGATTGAGAAATTAGTCTTTTTGTTAAAATTATATATTCAATCCAAGTTTAATGACCTTTTTTCTAACCTCCCATGCTGCTGAAGTGGTGGACACTAGTTTAGCAGCTTACTTGTTTCTTGACTGGTACCGACTCATTTATATCTCTATTTAAAGGGGGTATAAATGGCTGGTTCCAATGTACTTCCGGAGCTCATGACAGCATACACCAAGTGTACCTCCGCTTCACGTGTTGTGGCTCAACTTTACCTACATTTCAGTTTGCTGCCACATAAAACAGTTGTATTGTAAATTATAGATCAAATTATCAATACGTTTTCCTTTTCTGTTTTATGCTGCGTGTCATCCCAGTCTCAGTTGGGCTACGACCAGTCTTTGTTTTGCACCACACGTCTCATAAACCAACCATCAGCTATGATCTTAAGTACTGAGGCCTTGAGCATATAATATATATATATATATATATATATATATATATATATATATATATATATATATATATATATATATTTTTATCAAACTTGATTATTGAATAAACTTTTGCATACTTTTCATTCCAGTGATTCAAACTCTTGAATGACGTATTGGTAAAACTACAAATTTGGCAATAAACAACCTATAATCCTTGGATTCTGGAGCACGTTTGTTTATAACGACACTGTTTGTTTACATTACTTTTTTGTCTCTTACACAGACACGCTGTGGCGCCACCTCAAATATATAGTTGGGTACCAGTCTAGACAAAAATTCACACGAGTAGGCCCCTAAACTAGTGCCCACCCGCTGAAGCCTTTCATTATGGATAATCATGGATTACTTTAGGATGAATGTTTGATAGGTATATTCTTTTAATCATTGATAATAATTTATAATCATTATCATGTATTTATTCATTTTGATATGGTGTTGATGATGCCTGTAAATCCCATTCTTTTTAATTAAGGTCTCCTCATTTATGTTAACCTTTCGACCCAAAACCCTAAAAGATGTACCCCTTTTATAGTGCATTGTTATTGTACTTCTGACAGACAGTGAGAGCTCTTATGATGCTGAACCAACACATTGTCTGTCGGCCAATTTATGCATTGATTTTATAAGACTTTTGATCAGTATTAGCAGGTGAGTAATGGGTTTGATGGTGGGGGTTTGAGATCTCTGACAACATTTTGTTAGCTGATAATTTAATTTCTTTACAGTCTGTTACTGCTGTGACCACTGAAGGTAGCAGCATCCCACACTTCCAGACTGCCGACTGAAAACAGCACTGAGTGCAAAAGTCAACCGTTTCACCAAACTTTGATACCTAAGATCACCACATGATGTCACCACACTACAATGAGATTCTGTCACACTCCCCGGACTGTTTTCTTTCACTTGGCCGTGACCCCATTTACATCTGTAACACCTTGCATTGTGAGCCTGTAATGGCTCATAAATATTATGAACACCCACTTATGAATATTAAAATGTTTCTAAACAAGAATATAAATTATTCTTTTTGTCCCTTTTTTGTTTTTCCTTTAGTATCCAGAACCATAAACTTCCAAGTAAATGATTCAAATGATTGACAGGGATGCTGTAATGTTTCATGGATGTAAGTCAGTATTTTAATAACAGAATTAAGACATGTTCAGTGTTTCCTAGTATGCGTATATTTGTTTATATTGATATAAGATGTACAAACCTGACAATTAACCCTTTACTGTTTACAAGCCACTAAAGAGCACTCTAAATGGGCAACTAGAATGCCATGATATGTATAGATTCTTTCAGGACAAAAATATTGCATATTATTTCTAAGTTTCAATGATTTTCAATAATCTTTAGCAAACCCTCTTACTGGGAACTGTTGAAAATTTGATAAAGATACAAAAAAAGCTTGAAAAGATATGGCTGTTAGTGTAAATATAAATAGTGTCAGAATTTGTCGGAAATCTAAAATAAATGTAAACAGTAAAGGGTTAAACAAAGTATATTGTAAATTTTTGAATTTTCAAATGAGTTGTTTTGAATAGTAGTATCTTTGTTATATGTAAGATTTGTATAAAATCCCAGAATATCAGATGTACAAGAGACATCCAAGCACTACTCAGCTTAATGAAAGGAAGGAGACTTTGTAAGTTGAATAGGTCCAATTTTCGGGAAAATCTCACAAATTCTTGAATATCTCAAGAAATCTTGCATGGATTGATCCCAAAATCAAGTTGATGGAAGATCATGGATAGGGTTGTCATATTCCAGAAACTGGTGGCACCACCTAGTATTCTTTACTTGTTTTCGTGCCGTTTAATACCCCCAAAATTGCTACTTGACAGTACTGTTAGCATTATAAGTAAAAAACTTATGGACAGATTCATTTTATATTATGCATGTACATAGATATGGGTTATGGGATGATGCTTATTTAAATTGGGGTCATGACCTTGCCTATGAGAGTGGCATTGACCTTGAATATTGCCATATATGGTGAATATCACACAAAATCATTAATGTCTCAATAAGGGATGCATTGATTGGTCCAAAAATCAACTTGACCGAAGATCTTGGATAGTAATGTCATGTACCCGAAACTGGTAGTGCCATCTGTTATTCTTTTACTTGTTTTCGTGCCATTTAATACCCCATCATTGCCACTGAACAGTACTGTGAGCATTATAAGTCAAAAACTAATGGACAGATTTCTTTCTTATTATGCATATACATAGACATGGGTTAGGGGATGATGTATATTGAAATTGGGGTCATGACCTTTTCTATGAGCGTGACCTTTTCTATGAGTGTGGTCTGATATTAATTGTTGCTGAAGATAGGGGGCCTATTCTTAATGGGGGGGGGGGGATTAATTGTCTGGGGATACTATGGCACCTGCAGTGCCAAGAAATATCTAGTTGCTTACTTATCATTATATGCTGGCTCGCTACAACCCAGTCTCAGTGTATTGTTATAATGGGTAATTGGCATTTAAATATTTTTTTTTTATTGAATCATGGAATTTAAAATAAAAGTCCTTCATTAACAAGTACTCCCCTCTGATCGTTGCTAGTTTGAACGAAGTCGGTCCGACCATGTAGTTCTCAAACTTTTACAATTTTTCAACCAATGAATAGTCCACTGTATAATTTTTAGCTCAGCTGACTCTAAGTCATCGGAGCTATAGTCGTGGTCCATTGTCCGTCGTCCGTCCGTCTGTCTGTCTGTCTGTCCGTTTCGACACCATTGGACCTACGAATCTGAAATTCGGCATACAGTTAGATGCTCCAAAATCTCCTACCATGCCGAAAATTTGGTCAATAGGACTTCATTCCTTTGAGATATTAAGGAAAAACCTCAATTTTTATTAGAAATCTATTTTCACACTTCAGGACTGCCTAATATCAAAACCACTCATTTGGTTTTCTTCATATTTACCATAAATATTCCTCTATATAGTTCCTATGTACATGCCAGAAATTAAGTCAGTATTATTTAATTTAAAAAAGTTATAGGCCCAAACATAATGCACTTTTTAAAAAATCAAGAAATATATTTACTCCCTTAACAAGAGGATTGCTGAAGCTAGAGATTTTTTGTCAGGGATGTTACATTATTTATTCAAGATTCAATTAAATACCCTAAATTAGTTCTGAATTTTTCAAATTTTATAAGTTCTTAGTATTAATATAAAATTAGTACCTTAAACCTTAAACGTTTGTTTCCTTAGAGCACTGTTAATATAATTTTCATATCATGCACACATAAGGATTTCATCGTTGTAGTTTAGAAAGCTGAAAGAAATTGGCAAAATATTGTAGCTTTTATTAATGTTTTAATGAGGCTATGTCAGACCCAGGCTAGCTAGCCCCTCTTCAGTCACCTGTATGTTGTCCTTGTTGACCTTTCATCAAATTATGCACGCTTGAGGCGAGACATACACTGGGGCAGCCAGGCAGCTAATGCCCAGCCACAGTTGATCAAGGTGTCCAACCCAACTCATCTAATAGTTGTTTTGAAAAACAACATAACAATAAACAATAAATTAATAAATTTATATTGGTTTTTAATAACAAATTAAAGAAAAAAATAGAAAGGAATTTGTTAGTTGATGAGTAACACAAAATAAACTTGCAGTTACAGATGATGTAAGAATCTTGTATGGATGGATAGAATGTTAATGTCAGTGCTTTCCAAATAACACCATGCAGTCACCTATGGTATTTTTCAGTTCAATTTTAATGATAAAAAAATAAATCATATTATTCATTACTAATCATTAGGGATCATATGAAGGAAATTAATGATAGACAAAGATGCAGTTGATAATATTAATCTAGATTTTTCTTACTGTGTCTAGTGTGTAGGTTGATGTGAAAGTAGTCCAAAGTGAATATATTACATTTATTTTTTTTAATATAAATAAAAGCCATAAAACCAGGTATATATGATCATTATTTAAATTTGTGAATTTTGTATATTCTGGATTCTCAACATCATTGTTTGGCTAAAACTGAATAAATAGTAGACATGGTGCGAATGCTTTGCAAATGTAATTGAATATGAATATGAATATGTACTGCATTAAAAAAATTTATTGCATAAGAATGGGAATTCAGGTAAAAATGAAAGTATTTGAATACCAGTGCAGATACTTTCAAAATGTATTCATGAATGCATTCATGAATATATTCTATAATGTTATTTTAATAATCATTTCCATTATATTTTATTTTTAAAAATCATATGATTTTCTTATTTTTTTTTTAAATAAAAAATATATTGGCACAATATTTGTTATTAAATTCTAATAAATAGTTAAACTCTTTTATTATATGTGCTGCTTATAAGTTATATGGCCAAGTCAAAATCTGTGTGACAAAAGCGCTCCATTTGTTAATAAAATAAATGAAATCAATCCTCTTCCTTGTCTCCAAAGATACTATCAAAATCATACATAAGCTAAACACCAACAACTCATAATAAAGCTTATATTTATTATCACACAAAACCAGCATGTGCCTCATTCCCAAATCATATTTTTTATCATATATAACAGCTGAGCGCCGTGACCCATGGGTCCCTTGTTTCAATTAGTTTAAATGTTCATACAAAATAATGTATCAATAATTATCGCGCAATTCGGATATATTTATGTTTCTTAAGAATGGTGGTACCATCTAGAACTTTCTTCAGTTTAACGCTTATTAATTGTATTTTAACTGACAAATAAATGTTACCTAAAATTTACATATGGACAGCAAAATATCTTTGCTTTCAATCATACAGTTTTGGTCATTTACTTCGTTTCAAAGATTGAAGAATTTTTCGCCACTCAGTTATACAAGAATGCTGGTAACAGTTGTGGCATTTCTTAATTGTTCAGCCATTTTGATTTAATGGTGTTACAAAACAACAGATGAACATTAGTAACTGCGCGGATTATCCTAAATTTACACCCTTAGACATATAAGACAAAACGCCTATTCCATTCCTACCAGGAAATGTTGAACGAGAATGGTTTTTCTCTTCTGAGTATGGGGTCGTAGACCAAGGGGACATTGCACAGTCCTTTTACCTTGACCTGGAAGAAGTAGAATTACCTGATTATAGCGTGTGTCACATAAAGAATTCACATGGCAAAAAAATCAAAAGTGGTTTATTCCTGTTCATCAAGGGTATAAGAATCACGACCCGCGACATATCAGTTGTGTATAATAATCAATGAAATTGTGTTACCTAATGTCACCTTTCATAATCTTAACCACCGGAGTCACGTAGCCGTTCACTAACGTTTGTTTTTCACGAATACCCAACTTGACAAAACAGTTCACTCCAGCAATGTAAACACGTAATTATATAATATGTGTAGGTCAATGTCAAAATAACAGAATCCCACAAAGAAACAACAATACATCATGTTGGGGGAAAAAAGACCTGCAGGGGTCAAGGCCACAAACGGGATAATATAAAAAGAACACCAAAGCACAGGTCAGCCGGGGCGGTTCAAAGAAATATCGATCCGATCAATAAATATTCACGTATGGCAGATGGTTTAATAACCCTAGTATCAATACACCGTGAACCCTCATTACGATCAAACCATGAACCCTCATTACGATCTAACCCTAACCCTTACCCTAACTCCTCAAAAGTCTGTCCGGTCGTCTATCATAAACTTTGCTTGCATTGCCGCTATAACCATCCGTGCCATTATCAGGGTATTTTGACTGAGGAATGCTTATTTGTGACAACAAGTTCGTTACCAAATATCAGTCTCCTCGGAGTCAATATATCCTTTAGATAATCATATTGAATTTCGTTTGTCTGGCATTATCTCATGACACATTTGAGGGATTGCCGTGAAATATATATTTCTGAGGATTCTCACCAATGCGAAGGTCAAATATTAAGATAGGAGGAAAATTTTGCAGAAGACGAAGCAAACATATTCAAATATATTGCTTTTATTTGTTAACCATTGCTATGTGATAAGTGGCATCATCTATTTTGCACTTACGAACCCTTGATCACTTTTATAATTTATAATACTCAGTTGTTCATTCTTTTGATCTTTACCATATACATGTATTTATCCGTAACTGCTCATCAAACAAGCATCTAATACAGATGTGTGTCAAACATATACTCAAAAAAATAATTCAAAGACTATGTGCACTGTCAGAATTCACACCAATACGAAATCTAAGCGTATGTTCATCTGTCACAGCGGGGAACTTATTGAGGTCCTTAACCATTCTCAGACCATGGTCAACATATTTGACGGGTAGGAGAACTAAGATAAATAAAATTAGAAAATGATATACGGGCACGCTTCATTACCACTTACATTACCAGCAGAAAAAAATATTGTAAATATTATGCATAAGGCAATATATATTTTATATTAAAATATATTGTAACCAGATGTGTAGTCGGAGCCTGCATACCTCCGCCAGAATAATAAAAAGAAATTTTCCTATGTTCCGGTACAATGTATATTCAGTGTTACAGTTCACCAACCCGGTTCACAGCTGTATCCTAGCCTCTTTTAGCTATGATTGGCTCTCGACCTAAAATAACCTTATATGTCTGAATTATACAGAATCCTTTAAAAAATCATATGACGGTGACCCAGATGTTTCCAAAATATAATAGATTGTAACCCTCCCCCCCCCCCCCCCCCCCCACCCCAAACACACACACACACAAATTTTCATGAAAATACTTTCAGAACATTGTGTAAATTCCAAACTAACAAATCAACTTTGGTCACAAAAAAAGAGGCGCAAATAGTTCGTTCCACGACTGGTTGATTCCTGAATTCTGAATAAAGCTTTTAATATCTGTCACGATTCTTATGACGTTTCTTCTGTAGCAATAGCCATTTGAAGATGCGAGGTACAGATGATGCTCAAAGCTAGGTCAACTCTCTTGGCCTGGAATGGTATTCGCGGGACTGTGTCTTTTGTGTGCAATTTCTCGTATGTCAAAGACCAACTAAAAGCTTGGCAAAAATCTGTACAAACTAGAAAAGCACTCAGAGAGCACAGACCACCGCCTTATGGCATTGTGAGATATGCAGCATTTTTCTTTTAAACATTTTTTATCCAGATTGTGATCCGGATCACAACCAAAATTTAAACAAGTTTTCCTTGTATCATTGCCGAGCTTTCCGGAAAATTTCAATCAAAGTGATTAACGTTGCTAACAGACAAACCAACGCCAGCAAAAAGAAAACCTCAGTGGCGGAGGTAATCACTCCCACCTGGAAGTTTGCCTCAACATTGTACTTATATAGAGTAACATCCTTTCTCTTCTACCCCAAAATGAATGTATATGGCTCATGTTCAAATTAATGAACACATTAAAGGTTACTCTACTGCTAGTTGGAAAGTACTGAGGGTATTCGTATACTATGTAAAACCAAGGAGTTTGGGCAACATACAAACAACTTGCCAGGAACTGTCCCATCATACTATAACCGCATTTATTATACTATAACCAGAACTTAACTAAATCCTCAAACATAATTGAATAACTTATTAATGTTACCATTATGTACAATTATATATAAGGAACATAATTACGTTCATTAATGAATTGTCACTCATCTCATTTGTGCAGTTTTAGAAAAAAGAATCATAGACATATGTTTATTCAGTGAAACATCGCGAAAGGAAAAACAAAAGTTGTGGACATTGAATTTGGCGAAAATTCCACCAAAACACTTAATGTGTGTAGTGAACTCAGTCTCAGTATGCCCACTAAATTAAGAGTTTACGGCCTTTTCACGCATATTGCGTTACAGCCATGTGTTACTTATCTCACTTGGTGTTATGTATAAAATCCATATGTGAAAGAGATCGAATCGTGCATTATAGTCAATGCTGCGACCAGTGAATCTTGTGTAGTAATAAGTTAATCGGTTCCGTTTTCTGCATTTAATTTGTATTCGTTGACCTTTAATAAGGTAATGAAATGCTTAGCCATAAAATGACGTAAATTAGTTAGTTTTACGACCCTGTTTTTCCTTTGTATCACGATATATACAAAGTTCAACGACCCAATAAAATACATCGTTATCGGTTACACCCACCTATCGAGAGTAGAATGATAATTGAATGATTCTGTTGAAACTAAATTTGTACCGGGAAACATTATAGCGGCCTGCTCTAATGGCCCACTAAGAAGAAATATAAGAAAGAGACATAAAATTAACACTTCACAGAACAAATACATGAAAAAAAAAAACCACAGACCCGGCCAACTCAGTTGTATTATGGTCAGAAAACAAAGCAGCAGTGTTATATACCTCCTGCTTCAAAGAAGGCTCTATATCAGAATAATTTAAATTCCTATTGTTATGAAAAGAAAGGCTAGAAAAAATCGGAGCAAGCTGTACTATTCATGGATGTATATCAAACTAATTTTATTTTCTGAAACACATGTTAATTTGACAATTTCATATTTGTGCTTATATCTGTCATATCCTTGTGTAATTTTTAATTCATCTTCTTTATAAATTTATTTCAGTGATATATGTAACCTATCAGCTTTTATAATTATAACACATATTTTTGTTAGGATTCCGCAATCTCCAAGGACTTTGAAACATGAAAATATATTACCAGTACATCTTTAAACTGGCAGGGATTTGATTAACAAATAAGATTCTGCAGTCGGAGCCTGAAAACCTCTTCCTGAATCTCATCATTAGTCATATGTTTAAGTGTACACTTTTCATGTATAAACACTGTCACGCTTAAGTGACCCGGTTTCACTTGGCGAGAGGTAGAACAAATGCATACGGCTTCTACATTGGAAAAAGGAATTCTTCTTTTGTCAAAATCGTATATTAGAAATATATAATGTTGATCCTGATAAACCTCCAAAATCTAATGACTAATGTAGAGGAGGGGGTTTCTTGGAGTATCATAGCACAGGTGCTCTTTATATTGTGAACAACTGTCCCTGCGAAAAGCACAGGTTAAAAGTACGCGATGTTCAGCCCCTTCCAGCTCATTACAAAACTATTTAATCATATAGAACCGTGGATTTTTCAAGGGTGCATCTAGTCATATATTTTTCTGATTAGAATATACATAATGCAAAATGAAGCCGCATATCTTAAAGGAACGTATTGGCTTGTATTTATTAAATCCCCCAAGCGGGGGTTATGTTTCTACCGGCGCTAGTTTGTTTGTTTATAAGCGGTAATACTCAAAAATGATGAATGGATTTTGCTGGATAGTTCGGCAATGATACAAGGAACAATTGATCAAAAGTAAAAATTCTGCATTTCTGACCATGCCATATGGTGGTAAAGGGCTGTGTAGGCGAGGTCTGCGCTCTCTGAGTGCCCATATTCTTGTTGTTTCTTGAACTGAATAGAATTCACTGTGTCTTTACACCGTATAGTAAGCATTGTGAAGGAATGGTCTTTGAATTACAGGCTTTCAATCTTAACCCGAGACTCAGTGAAGTAACATCGAACATGCACATTATCAGGTAAACGTACAAACAAGTACAGTATATGATGTTAAACGCATACTCCACCGAGAACTACATGTGAATAATTGCATGTGCCTGTTGAGAAGGAAGAAAACAGGGTCGCCCAGCTAAAACATGTTCAACAATATACATAGGGGCTCCCAATGTCGTAAATTGTCCATTTTTTTTTTTTTTTTGCTAAATTAGCTCAAAACGTTGTATTTGTTAGACTCAGGTCAATGTTTCAGTGTAGCAGTATATTTGGATGACCTTGAGGTGCGTTAAACACGCTCTATTAGCTTTTGATTCACATGCCAAAATCCTGATTGCATATATATGCACACTGAGGTCCTGCCATGTTATCAAGAGGCGTGTTCAGAGGGACAGGGGCGCAACATGCCAGCGGTCGCCTTAAATCTTGTCGTTGGGTTAAAGAGGGGATCTAACTTTCCTGACTTGTCCTGGCGGAAAAAAAACTTTTGTTGAATAAGCTACAAGTTGTGGCCATTTTAATTCCCTTTTTGTGCTTAAGCAGCATATATACCACTGATAGTATACAAATAAATCAGACTGTATGCTCTGTTACGAGTCTATTTTCGTCATTCACATTTCAACAAAATACGAAAAAGGGACGACCGTTCGTTGACCAGTAGACCAGCCGTTGAACAGCAGTTTACGTAGCGCCTGTGTGCAGCCTGTATATATTATTTTGCACGTGCTAATAGCTAAAGAAGTGGAAAAGAATGTACAAAAACAAAATTGCCACCTCCAAGAAGAATGTTCTTCTCTAAACCTCTTTTTCATCCTTTTTACTCTAGACCACGGAAGCCGGTTATTTTACTCTCACTTTCTACCCACTTGTTGCTATATATAGGCCTATAGAATGACACCATAACCTGAGGACACCAGAACTATCTATAGCGGAAAATTCTGCATTTTAAAGATTTAGTTTTTAGATTTAGTTTAAAAATTTCCACACTGTGGCAGGGAAAATCTCCCAACATTTCTTCTTCTTCTTCCCCTCCAATCCAGAGCGCAGCCATCTCTTGTTTATACTAGGCCGTTCGTGCTCTGTACCAGCCTGGTGAGAAACATTTTCCCACGCCGATGGGATATAAAGGTTTTCTTAAACAGTCCAAGTGGAAACCTATCCATTTTTTTATCTTAACCGCCTTTTTATTTCCGTTGACCCCTTTTTGATTCAAAGCCTGGATACGAAAGAGGTTTTGATGACGGCAATAAAAATAAGCGAAAACTGGAATATATATATATATATATATATATATATATATATATATATATACATATATATGTATATATATATATATATATATATAAACATATATACATATATATATATATATATATATATATATATATATATATATATATAGATAGATACAAAACGGGAGGCGTCCAGATCCGTTGATATGTGTGTGTGTGTGTGTGTTGGGGGGGGGGGGTTACAGGGCTGAACACAGGAGCCCAAATACCGTATTAAATATCATTATACATTTTAGACCTTCATACGCCGATAAGTCGTACTGAAATCATATTTTTTATTCTTCACTGTCCAAATTTTTGTCGTAATGTTATGTACTGGTGTTTCTTACTTCTTAATACT
Organism: Sipunculus nudus; assembly: GCA_026874595.1. NCBI lineage: Eukaryota > Metazoa > Annelida > Sipuncula > Golfingiida > Sipunculidae > Sipunculus > Sipunculus nudus. The sequence goes on along the minus strand of CM049319.1, from coordinate 65,933,555 downwards.
GATACAGTTTTAGCAAATAACATAAAGTATAACTCTAAATTTTTTAGTTCGATGGAAGAGCCAGTGTTTGAACAACAGCTATTATATAGGCCCCATACAACTTCAGTCGCTGGTCCTTACTCTGAACGATTAACTGGGCTTGTTAAAAGTAACTAAAAGTGTCCTTCGCTTAGAATCAGTTCACTCATTGCTATAAACCTAAGTGTTTCCAGTTGGTCTACCAGTTCAGACTTGTTGTTAACGTTTGTCAACATGTGTGGTTGTCAGATCAAGCGTATAATATGACCTAATGTAAACGAGTTACCAGAGTAATGAGATAAAACAATCAGGATTATTAAGTCATAACTCACAGGCCTGACGCTGTACCTTACGATCTTTCTAACAAATACATACGTGAACCACAAAACGTACACCAAAACCCGACCTTGTCATTAGTAATAACTTTTGTAACTTCCTTTATTTAAATATATATGTGTTATATATATGTGTGTGTGTGTGTGTTTACTGCCACCCCAAATGGATGTTTTTGCCTTCTTTATGAAAGATTTTTCTTTCAAGGGGCTATTGGCATATTATATAGCGGAATAACACGTTTTTGGACGTGTTGCGCCGTGCCAATACACTGAGTGCATCAGTTCTAATATTCAAGTTATAAAGAGTGGAAATACAACAAGTATAAGTCGCTTGAACTCCACTCATGTCATTCAACATTGGTTGACACTGTGGTTGCATGCGGAAGCTATTTAAAGCAAATAGTTTTTGCTGGGAAATGCTTTTAAATGGAAATGTTAATAAATTTTTTAATCTAGGTCGGGAAAAAGGCCTACATACATAAAGACTGACCCGACTGTTATACTCTTCAAAGGCGAGCGTAGGATTATTCTTCAAACTGGCCAAATGACCTTGATAAATTGAACAGTCTTTATGAGAATAAAGTACATCATGATGTAAATCGTATACCCCATACTGATAAGCACTACACTACTAATATTAAGGTTATTTTAAGTAACAAGTCACCCAATCAGAGACCGTATACACCTGATCAACGGCTGGTCGGCGATCTTACCTTTTGGCATTTTGTTGCATCGTGGAAGTCCATGGCGTGTTTGGTTTAATCTCACATGCTATGCGCTGCTTTTATGTCAGAATAAATGGAATTATAATTGCCATTACTAGTAGCTTATTCAACAAGAGGTTTTACAGCCAGGAAAAAGTTAGGATATCGAGAAACCCTCTAAATTGAATGAAATATTTTGGGGTGGAGTGGGTGTAGGGGGGATGTTTCGACCCCCTCTTAACACACCCCGTCTCATACGCTCCCTATCCGAGCTCGGGGGCGAGGGTAATGCCGCTCCCACTGAAACAGTAAACTCTTTAATAGAGCTTATATAGACTGTAATATGTGCTTATATTGACTGTAATATGTGCCATCGCATGTCTTGTGTTGTAGTATAGTCATGTGTAAGTTTAACATGTATAGCTAAAGTTGATATGCATTTTAGCCATATTTTAGAAATGTTTTAGTTTTATAGATTTAGATATATAATTGTTTGCGCGTGCATGTAATTGCTGGCACAATTTTAATTTGAATTTTCTATGTTTTACTTAATTTTATTGTAAAGCGCCATGAGCAATTGTGTGTTTTGGTATGGCGCTATATATAATTTTATTATTATTATTATTATTATTATTATTATTACGCCAAGTAATGCAGTATTTGGCGAAGCGACGAAATTAACCCGTAGATACTTGCAAGGTTTATTCTCAATTACCATATGACTCTTCTTAAAAACCTGTCCAGAACCTCTTAAATATCATGTATTGTTTAGTGTTACTTCAATGGTTCATTTTTCTTAAAAATTGTACACATTGTTTAAATTTTTAGTATAGCTGTTCTCTGTAAGTTCTCTTCGATATTTCATTGATTCATCAAATTACTGGTCAGGAATTGTTCGCATTATCATTGTATATAAGTAAACGTCCGTGCTGGACTACCTTAACAACGAAGGATTAAGGAAAGTAAAGATATAAAATATGTAAAATATATACGCATTCTATTTTTATTTCCGTCAATCTGTTAAAACCGTAAAAAGACAGGGGGGGGGGTCGGCAGGGGGGTTAGGGGCTTAACCCCCTCTCTAAGCTTAATGCCAGAGATTTCATTTTTTTTTTTTCATTTTTTTTAAGGCCCCCCCCCCCCCCATTCCCTTTTCCGGGAGCCCTCAAGGCAATAGTCCCTCTGTATGTGTAACGATCTACCCCTCCCTTCCCAGAATCCTCGATCCGCCTCTGGAACGGTACTCTCGATCCCACATGGCTGAAAGGAAGCTGTATTATATGTCCGGAGCGGCCATCGCAAAAACGTTAAATTCAATGTCAGAAATATTGTAAACTGTTTGGCAGCTATTTTACTCGGTTTTGATATCGTTGTACCAGTTATATGGCGATTATTACAATCAGTCACTGGAAATAATTACGTTAATTAACCCCACATACCGCGGGTCAGCCAGGTCAGGGCTCTGTGGGGGCTTGAACATGTATACATGCTTTCCTAAGGGAATTCCAATGTGACCACAGAGCGACCATTTTGAGTATGAAGACTGAGTGTTAAACACAGGCAGTTATGTGCTCCAACACCGTTTCTGGCACAGGGCCAAGAATCAGACGAACGGGGGCGGATGTCCTGATATAATCAAACTAACAAGAGTGGGTATCACATGTTTAATTTTTTTTAGCTAGTTGCCAAATGCGATACCACGCTCTCCGTGATCTGTTCACAATTCTGTGCTCTGTGCGCATCCAGGTGTTAAAACCCAGAAAATCTTGCTATACTAAGCGTAACCAGGGACATGGACTACCGAGTAGTTAGCACGGAACTCGTTCATAAGGTCGTCTTTAATTAAAAATTTAATAAGTCTTCCCTTGAAGATCAGAAAAAAAGTTTGAGATAGGGGTGATTTTTACGATCAATGGGGTTCTTCTTAGGCCTAAACTGTTTTAGTAGACACAACCTTTTTATAAAGTTCCGCCATCAGAATGTCTATTATATATATATATATATATATATATATATATATATATATATATATATAATTATACAAAATGAAGACGAGTCAAGTATTTTCAGACATTTTACTACTACGTAGTTTCGTGCAAGGTGTTGTTGCACTCGTCAGGTAATGCTGTCTGGCTGAAATGGACTAGATCATACTGTTACATAGATATGCGACCTTGAATGTATATATTACTGGCCTGCTGTGTCACTTGTAACCAAGACTGTTGAGTGTAAATGTGCGCCCTGGGGCAAAGATATACCAGTATCAGATAATGAGAGTCGGGATACGGGAGGACTGGGGTCAAAGGTCGCTCTGTGAGGGTGGCTGTACTGAGAGCAGTTAGTGACAGTGCTTAAAGACGGCTATATGTGTATAAACATGGGGCTCTACGTGTTTTCTTGTGGCTGTTATGAAAGAAAGAAGGAGAGTGAGAAAAAATGGGAGTATCCTATAAACTAAAAACTATGTTATGAAATTCTTAAGGAGGAATTTGTTCGCATGTCTACAGGCGGTGACAAGTTCGTTCCGTTTATTAAGGGTGGCCAAATGGGGGTTGCAAATAATATAGAATTTTTCCCATAAGCATAGGTTACATCTGTTGGTAGCGCTGTTATAAGCCTTTGCCTGTTTCAGTATTTTCCATGTGATACTGTAGTCTACACCTTTGTCTTTCAACTGCCATATATATTTGCTAAGTTCTGTATTAAATTTCTTAGATTTGTTCATGAAGGATGATTTGTGATTTGCATAGCGTGACTTGAATGAATTTTCTGTTAATCCTATGTAGCTTTGCTTCGGCTCACTTTCGGCTGTTACGGTCGCTTGGTATACAATTGATTCTTTCAAGCAGTGGCCGGACATGGGGCATTCCGTTGGTATTCTGCAGTTGCATTTAGTAGGATTTGAGGCATTTCCATTCCTTGAGAGTTTTGTCTTGTTGTGTCCATCAATATATTGTTTCATATTAGGCATGCAACTATAACTCAATTTGATGGTATTTCTGTTGAAAATTTTGTGTAATTTATGTTCTTTGGTGAATTCTTCATTCACAATTTTCAGGAAAGTTTTACCAATATTAGTGTTTACGTTTTTGCTGTACGGTGGGTTGTACCATATGGTATCTCGACGTCGTTTTCTCTTTCGGTTGCAAGCTACGGGTTCCGATGTTGAGCTATAATTTAATTGGTAGTTGTATCCGCTTTTTTTAAGCGCTTCCTGGTATATGGGTGCTGCCTGGTTGAATGATTCGGCGTCTGAGGATATTTGGGAAAGACGTTTATTGACTGAATCGGGTATATTTTTGGTTATTCCAGGTGGGTGGTTGGATTTGCTGTTGACATATAATGGCGTATTGTTTGGTTTCGTAAACGGTTTGTGTTTACCACGCTGTAGGTCCAAAGTTATGTCTAGGAAGTCAACGGTCTTTTTGTTAACCTCAATTGTTATATTTAGGCCATGTGTTTTGAATATTTTGCATAGGTCTTTCTTTATGGCTTCTACCTTTTTGGGGGTTTCCTTTGTGATTCCTAGCCCATCATCCCTGTACAATCCAAATAGGTTTCCGTGTTTATTTGTGATGAGATGGAGGAGGAAGGAGCCCACAAGTTCACATGTTTCGGCACCATCGTAGCTACCCATGGTGACATCAAAGTTGGATTCTGGCGTTTTTTTACACCATGGTTCTCCGGCGTTAAAGAGGAACGACTTTTTAGAGTGGGTTATTATTTCTCTTTCCTCAGTTGTGATGCTATCGTAGGTGGAGGCGAAGTCCAGTGCTTTGTTCAGGAGATCTAATTTGATTGATGGATAAAAATCAACTACATCGAAGGAAATGAATGAATATTGTTCTTTGTTTGCAATTTTGTTGAACCATGATATCACTTCAGTTGTGTTTTTCCACTGTTTTAAGCTGAGGCGTGTCAAGATCTTTCTATTTATTCTGTCCAGTATTTGTTTGCTGATTTTTCCTATTTCTGATTTGGCTGGATTGATGAGTCGACAGGTTGGGTTGTTATTGAAGTTTGGTTTATGGTCTTTCAAGGTAATGGACGCTTCTCTGTGGGCTGTCGTATTTATCCTGTCATCCAGGCCTAGTTTTCTTGTGATGTGTTTTGCCTCGCGTTCTTTTGATGATACAGCTTCAGAGCTTACTTTTTTGTATGCTTTTGTAATGCTTTTGTGTAAGAGATCTTTGTAAGCATCTGGGTCCATTTTATAGAAGTTTGTGGTCTTGTCCGCCGGAATAATCAGATTTTGGGAGCTCTTGATCTTCTTACGTATGTCTGAGGACAATTGTTTCTGGAAGTGGCAGTTTGTATCTCGGAACTTGATGTTCTCAATCATTTTTACTAATTTGTTTTCAAAACTTATCATTTCAGGAATCTGTGGTGGTGTTTTCTTAGAGCAAAATCCAAATGTTACCTTGTCTTGTGTCCCCATATCAGGGTTGAGGTAGAAGAACGCTTTCCATCTCATTCTTCTGCACAGGTGTTCTGTCTTCTCTATAAGCTTTCTACTGTAGTCCGTATCCGATGGTAATGGAATGTTCTTCGTAGAATACTCGAGACGTATTGATTCCATGTTGGTAGTTTTATGCAGAGAGTGCTCTACTTATTTTTCAAGGAGCATATATGAATTGATCTGCAGGTTTTCTGCAAGCAACAACTACTAGAGTGCTCTATGGCATGTTACCAGAGCTTAATAATTATACAAAATGAAGACGAGTCAAGTATTTTCAGACATTTTACTACTACGTAGTTTCGTGCAAGGTGTTGTTGCACTCGTCAGGTAATGCTGTCTGGCTGAAATGGACTAGATCATACTGTTACATAGATATGCGACCTTGAATGTATATATTACTGGCCTGCTGTGTCACTTGTAACCAAGACTGTTGAGTGTAAATGTGCGCCCTGGGGCAAAGATATACCAGTATCAGATAATGAGAGTCGGGATACGGGAGGACTGGGGTCAAAGGTCGCTCTGTGAGGGTGGCTGTACTGAGAGCAGTTAGTGACAGTGCTTAAAGACGGCTATATGTGTATAAACATGGGGCTCTTAGTGTTTTCTTGTGGCTGTTATGAAAGAAAGAAGGAGAGTGAGAAAAAATGGGAGTATCCTATAAACTAAAAACTATGTTATGAAATTCTAAAGGAGGAATTTGTTCGCATGTCTACAGGCGGTGACAAGTATATATGACATATATAAGTCATATATATATATATGACATCTTACATTCGACACGATGGAGTATCTTATTTTTTAAGCGTGTTAATAGAACTTTTCCACAACAATATCTGCTACAATATCTGTTGTCGACGAGCGATACTGAGTGTTCGGGTGGATACACGACTCAGTTGTCATTTATATCGGCCTTGTTAGCCATATAAACTCCTCAGGTAAGCCTTACTTTAGTCAAGCAAAAGCCATAGGGGGAATGTCCAGCAAGGGTCACACATCCTGTTGCATTGATATCGTGGTAAACAGAAGATAAGCTCATCATTTAACTACGAGTGATGATTTACGAAAATTATAATACATGTGAAATCACACACCAAGCTGAAAATCTGTCTCTATGGTAACGAGTCATTTCATGTAACGCATACAAATTGGCTGTCATCCAGTAACCCATGGGAGCCATGTATGCATTCATGCAATATGAGCCATTCCACAAATATGCAGAGAGATTTACCAAGTTCTGATTTAAAACAGAATTTTTCTAGGATATGCTAAGTGTTGTTAGAAAGTATACTAAAAAGCTAACGATTGGTCATGTTTATGTTAACTGATAGTGTATTGTAGAGCAGGAAGAGTTTTCAAAAATGACGAAAATATTTGCATCCTCATTGAGTTACAGTGTGGTCCTCGTTGCAAATTGTATAGGCACACTGACGCTGATAATTAAAAAGGGTCGAAATAGTGCTAGTAAATCGTGTATCATGTCTTTCATTGTATAAAAGTTTAATTATTTTATCTTTAAAGTCGGTGTTCCTGTCGGTGTCTCTAGTTTCATTTTACAAAGCCCACAATGCTAGCTCATTAAAGCTAAGTCCAGGAGACCAACCTCAGGCGTGATGCGCATGCTCGGACAAAAGTTTTTCTAAGTAATTCAAATGATAAGTTTACAATTTTATATATTATCACTCAAATTCAGGCACTGAACAAACACCGATTTTATTAAAATCTAATAGAAAATTTAAAAAAAAATTAAATGTGTATGACAAGGCGTTATTTTGCTATACAACCGGATGTCGATAAACCTGGATACATTTGAGATAATTTGTGAGATCAAATCTTCATCTGTCATAGCTTATTAGTTATATAACTGTCATCTGTCACCCCTTTTCTGTATATATTCCTTTCACACACACACACACACGTATAACTTTCTTCATCTGTCATCCTTTTATATATATATATAAAGGAATATAAAGGAAAGGGGTGACACATGAAGAAAGTTATATAGATGAAGCAGTTATATAAGTAATATTTGTCTTCTTGGCTGGGAATGGCCCTTGGAATCGGATGATGGGGATACGACACCGCTGTTTCATAGCGATTGCTTGAAGATACCCCATGTACGTCAAGAGGCAGAAGCATATAATGTGTACCTACAGTTGTGCAGTTAATTAACAACCAAGGTTTATTACAATTGTAAGCCTTTATTAGAAGTAAAAGCAGCACGGTTAATAATGGTAAATAAACAAGGCTGAATGATTACGAAATGTACCTAACAGAGGGGTCAAAGACCTTTAAAAACGAGCAGCAATTATTAGTTACCAATCCAACGCACCTGTGGAAACCATAATTTTTTATTATCGGAAGTGACGTTTTGCATGGGCGGAAATACTTGGAAAAGCACTCGAGTGCAAATCGCCGCTTAACTATAATTAGGATTTGACACATGGTGTCAACATACACCCGAGGGAATATATCGTTCCCAGAGAACACTCCCGATATATATATTGTTCCCAAACACATGTATACTCATGCAAAACTAATATTTCTTTAAAATACAGCAGCTAAATTTTGAAGGTTCCTGCTTTTTAAATCTAATTTACTGATTAGAAAATCGTGATCTTATTTTGTTTACTGAAAGACGGTCGAGGATAATTTAAAATTACGACATGTGTTTATACGTAACTGGAAATGTTCAGGGAACGCTGAAAATGAAAAGCAGGCTTTTATATCCTTTAATAATACACACACATTGCCATAACATATTGGTGTTTGGTTTGTCATTTCTCATTTTTGAGCTTATTCTATCCAGACTAGCGGTATTTACCGCTATTTCGACATGCGACCTGTGACAACCGGGTTAAGTGGATAGTCTAAATGACAGCCCGCAAGAACGGTTTCGAGAAAATTGTTGAAATAAACCTGTCAGTGTCCGGATGGGGGTGCAAAACGGAACGCCAGAATCTCACCTCGGAGAGAGTTTGATGGTAAGGAGACATATATTGGCCAAGTGTAGAGCGACACAACGGTTTTTATAACCACGACCTAATCCTCAAATTAAATAGGTATTTGCTTTTGACTAATACATCGAATGGTTCGCTTTCACCTATTGACCTGACGCCTGGACACAGAAATACAAACATACCCTGGCATTTCAAACATCGTCAAAATAACAAAAAGTGTGTAAAATGAAGTTTGTTGTATTTTAAATACCACATTTCAGTACATTATATTCAAGAGAGAGATATAGTTAAACAAAAGATAATTATTGACATGATTGATCCTCATCAAACAGTTTATAAAATTGTATGATGATTCATGATATTTCCAAGAGTTCATTTTAGGTTCAATATACATGCATTATCTCGCTATGCAGTTATTATTAGGGGTGTGATTATAATATTTTCATTAATAAAATGAACTTACAAGAAAAAAAAGCATACTGGCAGTATGGGTGGATAACTGAGTACTCCTAATTAGGTGCTGCATTTAACTTTTATATATACCAAATGCCCTTCAAGGGCGGCTAAATGTATTGTTATTCTGAACCTTCATAAGAAATTACGATGCTTAAAAACAGAAACAAGATAATTGTCGTATATATTTAATATAGAGCTCTAAAGGTATGGTCGAATTTGAGATACAAAGTGAAAAAACCTAAAACGTGCACCCGGATGGTCACATGACTTAGGACCTATACGTTATAACTATAATAGAACTGACTTGGGGTTCATTCTTGATTCTGACATGCGACTTTCGACATTCAGGTTTTAGTTTGTACGCACAATGGAAGCCCCCATGAGCGGGGCGATTCTGTGCGAGGTCAGGGTTTGATAAGACAGGTAGGAAAAAGACAGTCTCAAGGTGAGAATTAACCTACGAAAGAGTTTGGTGGCATTTTGACCCTAATTTCCCAAGTAAAAGCCGGAGGAACGCTCTGTTGATGGCCGCGCCCTCACCCAAAAGTTAGAGCAGGATACACCTGACAGGAAGGGGCCAAACGGGCTCATCTTGATATGGTGAAGATATAGAAAATTAGCAGGTATGGATAGGAAATGTGAATTAACAGACTGTCAACCAGAAAACAAACTTTAGGATAAAACTTTAGGGCTAGACCATAATGAGTCCTTGTCCAGCTTAGCAGCTTAGGAGCATAGGTGTGATAGTGCAGGGTGAAATTCTGCCACGCGGCAGATCTCAACTCTCTGGTATAAATATCACTATATAATTGCTTCTTTCCAAATTAGATTTATTACATTTGTTATGGAAATTATCTTTTATCATAGTACAACTGAGAGCGACCGTGTGGCATATTTTACATTAGATAAGACTCACAGTCTCGCAGTGAAGTAACAGTTCAATACAGTAGACTGGTATATGGTGCAAACACTATTGACGGGTATATACTTTTAACAATATACTATAGATTGATATATATACTTTTCACACTATAGACTGATAAATGCTTTCAATACTACATACTGGTAATGGTATATAATTTCAAACCTGTAGACTAGTACCTGCTTTCAAATACTATAGACTGGTATATGCTTTCAAAAACTATAGACTGGTATATGCTTTCAAATACTATAGACTGTTTTCAAGTAAAAGTTAAAGTCCAGGGACCAGGACAGCTGAGTGGTAAAACGCTCGGCTCTCTCCGCTGGCGACCCGGGTTCGATCCCTGGCATGGCTATGAGAGTGGGTTGTAGTTGCCCGTCCAAGGCCGGTGGTTTTCTCCGGGTTCTCCGGTTTCCTCCGATCCCGCAGAGTACCGAGAACCATCACCGGAGCCATGGAGAGTGCCTCGATTAGTTACAATAACTAATTATACAATCCATGTAAAAATAAATAAGCTTATATAAGTAAATTATAAAATCACCCGTTATTTCAAAAAATAATTTATCTCAATGATTGTTGAAGAAGCGTATATAGCAGTGATTTCCGCAGTAATACCAAAGTTCTCGTTGGACACTTTTGTAGCGGGAAACGATCTCGTGGTGCCATTTTGTGGTATTCAGAAACGGAGCCCCATGTTTATCCTTGAGGCGTGGCTCCGACCTAAAACAACAAATACCCCGTATATAATACCACTTACAATCAAATACAGAATACACAATAAATAGATGGTGCCCTTGGCCATGACACTTAATCATGCAGAAACAATATTAAGAACAAAGACAAAACATAAACATAAGTCACTGTGTCCTAATTTGAGTCTGACAAAGAGAGTTTGCAGAATCTACTTGTATATTAATGATATGAAGTTATCTTCTGGGATACGGAGAAATCTTCCCACCATTTCTTCCCAGGGAAGAAAAGAAATCATAACATACATGTCATTCATGCTGTTCTAATGTTATTTTCAAAGGGAGTGTTTTCACACCCTTTGTGTCTGATGAACGAACTCGTGAATTACTGCTTTACACGGGATGTGGTTTGAACCGTGAGGCTCACTGGGGTTGCCTCTAGGTTGTCTCTAGTTAAGTAATTTATTTAATATTCCACACAGTCCAGGGGCGGATAGTTGTCTGTTCAGTTTGGACTGTCTTAAGTCGAGTAAGATGATCTTAACTGGAGAATTTCTGCATGCTAAATACAATCTTGTTGAAAATCTCGAAAGTTTCTTCCCTAAATTCTCAGAAACTTCATGGATATTTTCTTGTCTTCCCTGGGACTTGAAGAAAAAACTATTTACCACAGACGTCTCTTATCCTATACAAAGTGAATGGATTCCTCCCCGTGCCTCTACGTATTGTGTATTCATGGTCTTCAGCGCAATATCTTGTATATGAACTTTATTGTTCTTATTAAATCAATTAAATTGGCTTTCCCGCGAATTATACTAGACACTTTCCAGAATACGAGCGTCATCTGTTGGTGACGACTAAAATTAAGTGTTCGGGCCCTGTGTTTTGACCACAAAGAGCGTATTTGATACATCTACTCGGTAAAACTAAAATAAATTTCGTTAAAGGTACGGTTCATTTTGGAGTCTCTGGCAGGTATCTGGCAGACAAGCGATATACGTTAGTGGTAAAGGTCTAATAATGGCACGATTCCTCATCATCCCGAAATAACACACATAAAATGAAACACATCAAAGATCCAGTGGAAACAAAAGAACACTGTTTCAAATTCGCAATATTCGCGAAAGAGAAATTATCGTGAAAATGAAAGCTCCATGAATAAGACCCCTCATCTAGACAGATTAAGGGTCATTTTTTATATAATCTGAATGGATTTGTATATAATTTATCTACCCAACTAGGTGGTTTGAAAATCTTAAGGCAAAATATTGAAATTATAAATAATAAAATATATTTTATGTTACCAGTAAATAAGATAAAAAATTATAGGTTACTGCAAGGTAGGATCTCGAAAATGGATCCTATGCGAAACAATGAAAAGTAACATCGCGTATTTTTAGCCTCGCGATTAAGAATTCAACCACAGTAGACTATTCATATATGCATTTAATTGATGGACATTTGAAAATGGTGATGGTACATGACTATAAGTGCTCTTTTAATGCTTTTACGCTCTACTTCCAGCGTAAGGAGACATAGATACTCACCAGTTCTGAACGCCATTTTCTTCATCTCAATGTGATTGACGCAGGTGACGTCTAACACACCTGGAGAGACCCGGTTTGACCGGATCCTTTGAAATCGTCCATTTTGGTTTAAAATTTCTGTAGCCTGCTCCCCGCTTTCCTCGATAACCGAATATAATTTCATGTTTTTCTTCACAGTTAATAAAACAAAAAGCACGAGGACATCTACCATACAGGATGTTAACCATATGGTATTAAAAGGGTTCAAGAACTGTTTACAATGTGCGTCAATTATATATGTACCAGCATCATATATAGGTCTGCAGGATTCATATCCAGCTTTCAAATTCCTCAAAATTTCATCAATGATGTCCATCACTGGTTTGATGATACGCCCTCTGGTAGCAAAAAGTTGGTTCTGACCATCAACTAAACCACGTGATAATTTCATGGACAATAATTGGTCAATGTCTCTTTTTATCATGGTGATGACTTGTGAACCATTTGCTTTGATGTCGTCTATCTGAGAAACAATCGTATACTGTAGATCCAATATTTTTACAATCAGTTCATCAACATATGTCCCGTTAATTGTCAACCCTTTCATATCTTTGGTAAGTTTGATTAAATCCATATTTACCGTCTTTTGTTTGAGCTTTTCTCCAATACTTTGAATCCCAGACTGATAGCCAGATATCATTTGAAAGAACGTGACATTTATCGTTTCAAAGTACTCTTCTTTCTTGTTGCCGTCTTCCTCAAATGCAAGCAACACTTTTTCAATATCTTGTATCTTTAAGTCTAATGGTATATTGGTTCCAATGTCCATGCTCTCGAAGTCAAGGGCTTCATAAAAAGAGAGATTTTCGTGACAAGCAATGGAGGTATTTAGTACACTAACTGGAAACGGGAGACGGACGAGGTTTTTCACTTTCGGGCTCAAGAGATCGTCAAGTCGAGGAACAGCATGTCTTACTTCCGGTTCGTAATTCAGATAACGACACACTTCATTTTTAAATACACCTCCAGTAAGGAACATAATTGATGTTGCTATCATAGAAAGCACAGTTAGAAGGGTTGTAGAAAACACGACATATGTCATTAAATTGCGACTACGGCAAGGAGGGAGTGATGCAGAATCCTTTTTAACTAATTCAACTAAGCCTAGCATGGCTCCATATATGAAAAATAACATCGCGATGACTTCAGCAATCGTTAATCCTAAACTAATCTGGTTCATAATGCACCCATAATGGTTTACTATTGAAGAGCATGAACCAAGCATTTCGCTCAGGTTATGGAGAGAAAATTTGCCCAGAACATCATTGTATGTTTTGAATGTATTAGCAACTGACCTGATCTCATCTTGCAGGACAAGTATGTCTTTTGAAAAGTTGGCAATAATTATCTCACTGAGATCTTGCAGTACATTTAAAGCATCCATATATTCTTTATTCATAAATGTTATTGAATATTTTGTAACATTTCTAGTTTCATTCACTTCTTTTGATATATCGATTGGAGGCCCCACATTGAGCTGCTGTCGCACCTTTCTATAAACCCCGATACAGGCTGCATGTCCGCATTTAGCCATTGCCTTCATAATCTCCTTTCTTTTTATATGTAACTTTTCCTCTAGCACCAGCATCCGTGGATTAACAGATAATGCGAGGTCTTCTACGTACGCGAGGTTACCACTTATCTCGTTCAAAGTTTGATTGGTGTTTCTCCGAACTTCTTTGACTGTTCTTATTATATCTGAGTTATTTTCTTTCAGAAGATTCTTCAGGAGATTGAATGATGATAAGGAGTGAAACTTGAAACGTTGGAACAAGTTATGTAAGTTGGCGTAAGGTTTTACAATGGTTCGCTCTTTATAATCTTCTATTGTTCGCAGTCCTACGTCTATTGTATGTTTTAGTCCGTATTCGGGTCCAGTTTCTCCCCCGACAACAGAATTTTGATGAAGTCCATAGGAACAGAGAATCATAGCTGGCAAACTTAATAAGATCAAAAATATGCTTAAACACCATACTTGTATGCGTCCATATCGCCTTGGTGACATTTCCATCTGCCGGTCAGATGACCTACCACATAATATACAGCAGCAGATCAGAGTAATAAATAGCAATAGTATCAGTACAGCCGCCATAAAGAAAATGTACCCTGATAAATACTGTACCAGAACTGTAAAGTTCTCACTCTTTATCAAGTCTATACCGATAGTTTCAATCAATTCATCTACGGTACGAGATTGTACCAGCCGTAATAAGGAATTCGTTAACCAATGCATTTTGTGTATTCCAGTTCAGTGCTCTGGCGTCTTCAGATGTTTGCCCGTTTGTTTGTAAAGCTCACCACCGAAATAAGATGATGACTGTTAAAACACATACAAGTGTGGCTTGTTAGCACTGCCATACACTACCAGTCCAATAGACCCACTATAAATGGCTACATTTAGACCTTTTACCGCCCTATATATTCGTGTCGGTAACGTAATTTCCGATCTTAAACGCACGTCGGGTAATATTTGTCTCAGTCCGTCTCGGTCTAATTTGGTCGCTATTAACTTATTATCTTACAAGGAAACCCAAAGGTGGTGAGGACTAGTGGACCTTAATTCCGGTGCAGTCTTGGTGGTAACGTAAATCAATGAACCTGCTAAGTATATCCATATGGCATGAGGCCACCTACAATGGACGGTCTGGTACTACATGGCCAGCACAGTAGTGCTACATGTAACATGTTATAATGTTTGTTTGTATAATGTATATTAATTAAAGCCAGCTGGGGTGAGCCGTGAAAAGGGTTTTATCTGAAGTTTCATTTACGTACTCCTCTCTCTCTCTCTCTCTCTCTCTCTCTCTCTCTCTATATATATATATATATATTAATATGTCTATTTCTGATGACTATCCCAGCTAAGGATGTATTTTCATCCCTCTCTGCTTGTTTGTAGCTAAACCAGCATAGCAGGGCCATATGGTGATAAAATCAACAGGCACTAGGATTTCATACTCGACCAATTAAAATGTTTGAAAGTAAAAGTCTTACTTTTGTGTTAATTTAAAAAAATTCTAGCCAGGGAGACTGAGAGTGCACGAGTCCCGCCAGCAGTTTTCTGCGTATAGGGCATGAAAAAATGCTTAATGTCTTAAAATCGTCAACCGACCTCAAAACCGACATTCAAAATATGTATTGAATAAACTTAAAGTCTCGGTGACATACAAATATTTTGAATCCTAACAAAAAATTTCTTTGACAAATTAAAAGGGATGCTTTGTTATAAATTATCTGTAACTTCTTTAAAAAAAGATATCCTATAAAGGAAAGACAGTGATTTAGATAATATTTTTTGCAAATATATGTAAAAAATTTAATAGTTTGTGAGAAATATCCACTGTTTTGAGAAAATAGCCCAATCTGTTTGGGAATGGTGTAAATTGTCCTAGATGGTTAACTAAAATGAGAATGCAAGTGACTGACACTTTTAAAGCATGAATATACATCATGATCTATTTTTTTACCTCTTTCTTTTTAATTCCTCATAACTATATTTCGTGTAAAAAATGGTGATTTTGAAGGAGGCGCAGAGTATGGTCCCAGGACAACACCTAATTTGGTCACTTGGTAACGCTGGATTGATTATTAAAGGTAAATAACAGGGCCTAGCTAACCAACATATGCAGTGCTCAAGCTCGAAATACTGCTACTGTTTGTCATAATCCATACCATAAGGTATCAGTCAGGTAATAGCTCTATGTGCCAGCCGATCAGTGATTGATATATGTGTTGGTCCTCTCAGTGTATACGCATTATTCTGTTTACACTCGACGTGGGGTTGACAGGTCAGTTAAAACGTTACTTTTCCTGAATGATGAACTAAATTGCCAATAATACAGTTATATATATCTCTCGGGCCGGTTTCCTACAATGCAATAGAAAGTGTTTGAAACTTGACTTATTTTTGCTGATTTTTTTTTCACATTCACGTGAAGCTTTCAATTAGAAGGACTCAATAGGGCCCAAGTCGATATTTGAGTTTCAGTGGTCAAAATAATGCTTGAAAATGTTTTATATGTCTTTGGTGTTAGCTTACAGGCCCATACAGTTTAGATTGGGAGTAACAGCAAGGGCCTCTAGGGTTGCCTCGGTGCAGGACTTTCAAAGGGAACTAGGACATGCTTGAAAATATGGAGGTCTCTTTTGTCATAAACTGTGTTAACTATAGTTTATTTATAGGATTTAATTCGAAAGGCCCAATGAGTCTCGGATGAGCAAGTAGTTTCCATGGATCCAATAAAATGCTTGAAAAAAAACAGACATTCTGGAGTCCATATACCCCCATGAGAAATTAATTAATACAATATTTATTCCCTATAAGCCTAAAGGGTTCGTATTAGCCGTGGAAAGCGACCGGAAGTATTATTTCGGTCTGACTGTCTGTTTCATAATAATATTCATTTGCTCTCCTTTTTTAATTAAAATTCAAACATGAATATTATTTGGCCTGATTGTCTGTTCCGGAAGCCTGTCTTTTTTCAATTTTAATAATTTTATATATTCATTTGCTCTGCTTTTTTAATTAAAAATTGAATATCACACTCATATTGTTTGGTTGGTTCGTTCTTGTTATTGATTCAATTTGTTTTTGAATATAATAAATCACGGCAGGGACCACATTTATCGATGCACCGAAAACTAAATGTAGAAATCCCTTTGAAATTTTGCAGGTGCGTTTGTTTGTGGTTGTGTGCATTTTGTTGAAATAATCCACGCATATATTGCTTTGCATGCTATACAATGATATTTGTTAAGTTTATACTACTGCGTGTTTCTTATTTTTGGAACCTGCATATTATTGATGCGTTTCAGATTTACTTGATGACTGTCAAATATTCAACATACAAGTGTAGGTCATTTTATTCTTCTTCTTTTTTCATACTGGAGGTCCTTACTTATGATATACAAGTTTAACGGTAATTTCAAAGAATTTCAGCTTCCACTGCCGATCATACGCCTGACATTTTGGACTATATTGTTGAAGGGGCAAAACTCTTATTATTGTATATCGAATGTATGAAAAGCTTGCGCACCTGCACGCTCTTTGTTGCGGCTTAACTTGGTAAGCCTTAAACTAGTTCACCTGCTTAATTTGACTAATTAAATATATAGTTTTCTTCTTTCAAGTTTCAAATTGTACAGCCGTTGTTGAGAAATGTATGATACATAGTATAGTTTACGTGAAAACCTCAGACTATAGTTTGGATATGGTCTTTTAGGATGCATATATACTTTGAATGAAAAAAAAAATCCACTTTGAGGCCTTGATTTTTTGTGGTTCTTATGTGGTGTTGGTTGTATTTGTCCTTATAAATGTTCAAAATGTGGCTGGAGAAAATATAAAAAAATTGTAGAAAATAACCTTTTTATTTTGAAAATCACATCAGACATCATTCTACAAAGTCACCTATAATAATAAAGTAAATAATGATAAGTCGTCACATATCCTCATCATACAAAGTAAATGTAAGATGATTCGTAATGATTACGATTTTTGCGTTAAAGAGATATACGTATATCACTCTTTCTGGGTATTATTATATATATTTTAGATAGTAATTAATAACATTAATTACTTAAATTAAACAAGTGCTGGAGAAAAAATAGGTTCACAAATATGATTCTGTCTTGCACCATGAATGGGTAACTATGGGTAACATGAATATAAAAATGATTAAATATGGGTAAAATGAATATAAGAATGAATAATTATGGGTAATATAAATGTGCAGTCTTATATCTTTACAAAATCTGAATAAAATGAGTAAATATATTCACTTATATAAATATATATACCAATATATATACTAATATTGTGAAAACCAAAGTATCCCAGTGGCCATGACATTCTAGTTTGTTCTTTTAACACAGATTTTTAGACAAAAAATCGGCAGATTGTAAGAGATAGCTGATCACCGGCTTGCCTCAACCTAATCAAATCAAAGACACGAGAATCACTCTAATGTCTTAACGACAGGTTATGACTTCTGGATTATTCCAAACCTCGGATAAAAAAAACCTGAAATCCAGAAAACTTAATTATAACATATTATCCTTATTGTATAAATACCTTCATCTTCATTCAATAGACAGTGCCACCAACAGGCCATGGACCTATCCTTAAAAGGATAATCATAGGCATGTTGAACAGGGGCTTAAGATAATTTTGGTCAATTTCTCCGGAAAAAAAACAGCGCTTAAATAAGATCTCGGATAATTCCAAAAATGCAAAATCGACAGACAAGTGTAATACTCCTCTCGAAAAGAAGGAGAAACAAAAATAAAGCTAAATAAGGGGGATAAATGAGTTATTTGTAATTGGAGGCTGTCATCTCCAGAAGAAATAAACAAGGCCTTAAAAGCATTTACATGATTAACCATACAAATTCACTCCATTGTATCACTACATTATAATTCCTGCATTCTTTACACGTGAACCAATAAATATTGACAGGGATAATTCGTCTGTACTGGCCCTTGATAAGTGTTCCTTGTATATAAATAATGATATACTGTCTAAAGTAAAAAATGTTATTAATTGCTTCGCAAATATAGACTCCAGTATAAATGTTTTCCTATTAACATTCCACTGATTTAGTAGTTATGAACCACTCTATATTAAAGTCGTTTTATCCATTACTTTTGTTACTGGTTGCATATTTTCTTCCAAAGTAATCAAGACAATATTATATTACGTTGGGAAAACTCGAAAGCATTGAAATGAGGCAATTATTCTTCAGTACATGCAATGAGCATTCATACGGACAAGGAAAAGGCTTTTATTTTCTGAGCGTTATCGCTAAAAAAACATTGTTCATTGTAGACTTGCTCTATCCACATCACGTGCCCTTGTCAAATCTTCGTGTTTCATATGGCATTTGGTGCGGGGAAAACAAGTCTATTTCGAAACGCACTATCGGTCCGTGATTAGGAAAAAAGTGTACCAGACTATATAGAGACTCGGTTCTGC
This sequence comes from Sipunculus nudus, assembly GCA_026874595.1. Taxonomy (NCBI): domain Eukaryota; kingdom Metazoa; phylum Annelida; class Sipuncula; order Golfingiida; family Sipunculidae; genus Sipunculus; species Sipunculus nudus. Next base: position 65,914,456 of record CM049319.1, on the reverse strand, counting down.
CATATTTGTGTTTATCAGAAACGTAGCGCCTTATTTATCCTTGAGGCCTGGTTCGAACCTGAAACAGAAATCAAATATATTGTGTTGGAAATTAACAGAAAATATGTCCACGATGGGACGGATTTCAATTTTAATCCCATCTTCATCCCAGCCTAACGTGGCTTAATTCATCCTGTATGCCCTCTGTGCTTAGGACATCTCAGGGACGGCCCCAATGGCAGCCGTAATTAAGGATCCGGAAGGCGTCCTCAAAAACCACCTCCTATCAATCCCCAATTTCCGTTTATTATTTGGTTGACATGGAATCAGAACCAATCAACATGAATTCAGGCATGTGTTGCTATTCATCTTTAGTATACAAATACATCGTCGACTAACAAGACAAGGGCGGAAATAACAGGGGAGCAAGTCTACCGGATATATTATTTGCACAAGAAAAAAAGCTGAGCTTAGCGGATGTTAATAATGAAATTGGAATTTTTCTCACACATGGTAGATATCGTTATATAGAAAGTAAACAAATATATATATAACGTTTTCATGGTTAATTCGAAGTGATAGCGTACCTATAGACCAAGAGGTACTGTCAAAAATGACGAAAATCCTCATCAACATCGAGCACTCCTTGCAAGTGACCCTCCATACAAGATCAAGAGGCGCTCTGGTATTTGTTAAGTGGGAGACCCTCTAGAGGCATAGCGCTGAAATAACGCTAGACCCTACCCCCTTTTATCAAAGTATATCGCATATGTAAAGAAAAGTTCATTCCACTGGTGGACAAGGGGTGTTGTTCGAAATTTCAGCATGTTGGTTCTTTTTTTATATATATATATATATATATATATATATATATATATATATATATATATATAAATATATATAATGATAAGTCATTCCATCTAAAACATTTAGGTGAAAATACATATGGATAAGATTAATTTATAATAGCACACATGAACTGATTACATCCAAAAATCGTAATCAAAACATTGTCTAACAAGAGGAAAACTCAAAATTTTCATTTCATTTTGCAGATTTAAGATTTATATTTCATTATATTTGATCAATACAACCGATCTAAATCTAAAAGCAGATTAAGATAATTCAGTCATTTTTAAAAAAGTTCCAGTCATATATTTCACGATTCTTAATATTCGACAGATCCATCAACATGTTTGGCCCCTTCTCTTTTATAATGTACATGGCTCCCTATGAAAATATTTATTTGATAACTCATTGACCACTATCTGAACTTAATATTTTTTATAGTTAGTTAAAACAAATTAGGCGTTCTCATGTCCACATACGGTTGGATTTACTCGGAATTAAGTACTAAAATAATCCATTCAGCAATAGTGAAGAGCTAGACATGAGGCATGAAAATAAACATTTAGTTAATCTAAGGGTTTATTTACCTGTCTCCAGTTGAAGGGAACTTAAGTCTGGTACTAAAAAGTAGAAGACAGGTTAAACTTGAGGAAGAAATAGTTGAATGAGTTTTGGAAAAAGAAGTGAATGAATGTTTTATATTGGTGAAGGTATGGGCTTTCTGAATGCTCTGAATATATCTCTCTTTGTAGCCTATAGAGGAGGTTAGATACTTACCAGTTCTTAATGTCATCCCCATCCTCCCGATTGAATGGTCGTTGCTGACGCAACCCTCGTCAGGAGAGATCCTGTTTGGCCGGGACCTTTCCAAAGGTCCAAATGAATTTAGCGTTCCCCTTCCCTGTGCCCTGTCTTTTTCGATAAACTTGTATACATACATGGCTTTCTTGAAAACCAATAATATAACAAGCATGATAACATGAACTATACAGGATGCAAACCATACGGTGTTGAAGGGATTTAAGAAATGCTTACAGTGTGCTTCAACAATATCAACACCGGCGTCATATACAGGTTTACAACCTCCAGAGGCAGCTTTCAAGTTCTTGAAAATTTTATCAATGATGTCCCTTACTCGACTGGTGAAACGCCGTCTGATAGCAAAAAGTTGGTTCTGGCCATCAACCAGACCACTTGATAGTTCCATCGTCAATAAACGGTTGATATCACTATTAATTAAGGTAACTACTTGTGAACCATTTGATTTCAGATCGTTTATCTCAGAAACGTCTGTTATCTGTAAATTCAATATTCTTTTTATCCGTTCATTAACAAATGTCCCGTTTTCCCAGTTCCTTATTATTAAACCTTCCATATCCTTCGCAAGTCCGATTAAATCCATAGTAAGAGTAGTTTGATTTAGCTTTCTTGCGATCCAGTCTATCCCAGACTGTCTCAAGGCAGATATCATTTGAAAGAACGTGGCATTTATGGTTTCATAGTATTGCTCTTTGTTCTCAGGTGAGTCATTCTTCGAAAACGCAAGAGCCATGTTTTCAAAATATTGTGTTTGTAAAGGTGAAGTTTCATTGAATTCGGTTTCCATTTGACTAGAACCAATGGCTACATGAAAGGGTTGGTTTTTTTGACACGCCATGGTGGAGTTTAGTACACTTATTGGAAAAGGGAAGTGGAGCAGGCTTTTAACAGCTGGGCTCAAGAGCTTGTCAAGGCGTGGGACAACATGTCGAACTTCTGGTTCGTAACTCAGGTAACGACAAATTTCATTTTTAAATACACCTCCCATAAGGAACATAATTGATGATGTGATCATGGAAAGCACAGTAAAGACTGTTATGAAAAACACTGCATACGTTAATAATCTTTGACTGCGGCAAGTAGACTGTGATTCAGTATTCTTTTTAATCCTTTCAGCTAGTCCTAGAATGACTCCAAACACGAAAAATACCATTGTGATGAATTCAACTATCGTAAATCCTAAACTAATCTGGTTCATCTTGCGCCCATACTGGTTTATCATGGAAGAAAAAGAGTCCAGGGTGCTAAGTGGAAAGTTACCAAGAATATTGTTGAATATTTCAAATATTTTAGCCACTGACAGGATTTCATCTTGCAGAACAAGTGTGTCTTTCCCAAAGTTAGATATTATTGTTTTACTGAGGTTTCGTATTTGATTTAATGCATCATTGTATTTATCATGTAAGGATGAAAGAAAAAACTTGGTAAAATTCACTTCTCTGGCCATATCTATGAGAGGTCCAACCGTGAGGTTGTCTCGAACCATGGTATTGATATTCACACAGTCTGCGTACCCATCACATTTTACCACCATGTCGATCTTGATAGCTCTCTTTAATTGCTTAATCTTCGGCTCTAGATCTTGCATCCGGGAATTTACGGAGAAAGAGATTTCTTCTATATAACCAACTTTGTCTCCAATCTCATTTAATGTTTGATTCGTTATACTTAGGATTTCCTCAACATTTCTAATTATCTTTGTATTGCTTTCCCTCAGACGGTTTTCCAGGGGACGGAGCGTTGATATGAAGTGGAACAAGTTAGCATACGGTTCCACAATGGTACGCTGTGTGTATTCTTCTAATCCTCGCATTCCTACCTTTAATTTATGTCTTAGTCCGTATCTAGGCCCGGTTTCCTGTCCGACAAGAGAATTTTGATGAAGGCAACAGCAGCAGATGGACCACACAAGCAGACTGAGTATGATCAGAAATATGCTATAAAGACATAATTGTCCACGTGTCACCCTTGAGCGATGGCGGTCAGATGGTTTACTACACAAAATCCCGCAGCAGACAAAAGCAACAATCAGTAATAAAATCAAAACAGCAACGGTAAATAAAAGATATCCAGTCAAATACTCTACCAAAACAATGAAATTCTCTCTCTGTATCATGTCGATACCAATAGTTTCAATCAATCCGTCTATGGTACGGGGTTGTAATGCCCGGAGGAGAGAGATTGGTAACCATTGCATTTTGTGTTTTGAAGTTCAGAGTCCTTTCAATGAAAGCAAGCAGCGTCGAAATAATAATTCCTTTAATACTGAAGTAATTTATACCAGCCAGACGTGCCATTCCCCTCTTAAAGCATGTCGGTTAATGGGCAAACCATATGTCAGCTACCTAACAACACATTAATTACGACTTTACTTGGCCAGTATCAACCAGTTATCCTCCATGAAACCCAGTATATGTCAGGGCAACTATTTCATTCCGGTTTAACCTGGTTGACAGATGGTAAAATAAATATAGGAAAGCTGTAGTTATTTCCATTTAGCAGTGAGCCAACTTCTAACAACTACCAGTCTAACATTCATGTACAGAATAGTTTTACTGTTTCTTTGAATAAAGTAAGGCAGGCGAACTTGGGTTGGCCGTTAAAAAGTGATTTTCTTCTTTTTCAGTATATATATATATATATATATATATATATATATATATATATATACGTAATAAGACCACACACTTGGGTCCGGCAAAAGTATTCTTCTGTCACAAGCGGTCCTACTATAGGCACTACAAATATAACCAATGCAAATGCTTTCATTTTTCGTATATATATACATATATATATATATATATATATAATAATAATAATAATAATAATAGTAATAATAATAATTTATCCAGTAAAGAGGTTCAGATTTTACCCGATTATTTTGTTTGCTAGTTTTTTGTTCATATTTTAAGGGATAAAAATTGTTATTGCAACAAATTAAGTCTTCTGTTTTCATACGCCTCGAAATGTCTCAATAAATCAATTGAGGTCTCGTTAAGGAACAGAACAAGGTCTACTCAGTGAATGCAAAGACGTGGACTGGTGGGCCACCATGAAGGGCACCTTCAGACTAATATAATTATAGGGTAAGGCACAAAATAATTAACAGTAAAGCTGTTCCTTTCTAAGGCACTTAGTACTCCCATTATCACCATGGTCAATGTATAATGCTTTCCACATGAGGTAAATGTATTACTGCCACTTTGGTGTTCAAATAACGGCTAGAATTAAGATGCTATGTGATCTGATTTTATGTATTCATTTACAACACGTGCTCTCCTTTATAAGGTACAAGTTCACCAGCTCACCAACATTCGGTGAAACGCTTTTATCTAATTTACAATAAAATGCGATACAACAACATATTTGATACGACACTGTAAATATTAAACTAACAAGCATTCGGAAGGTGACTGAAATAGCAATTGGTTGTCAAAATATGTTTCTTATCACTTATTTATGTTCTCTTCTCCCATCATTTAGTCATTTTCTTCTATCATTTCATTTGTGTTAACAATGCATTTTTTTTTTTACTTGGCAGCACACCGAGAGAGCAGACCTCCGCTACCTCACCCCAATTCTTGCATAACATGTGTCAAAAGTTATTACGGGAAATATATTAATCTTATATGTTAATCTCACGGCTCAACAACTAGATGGTTGCATTAGAGGTAAGTTCTGATTTCATGGACACCTATGGTATGTATTAAGTGTCAAATGTTGACCCACGGTATATACATTTTAAGGGCGTCGTAAATGACAGCTTCTCAAAAACTCTTGTTTTTGAGGCAGACGTAATGAGTGTCCATACATATAATTGACAGTGAACATATTCCAGAATGGAATACTTGAAATTAATTAAAATGATATCATTATGTTTGAGTAAAGTTGCTAATTGGCCACTCAGCCAACTAAATAATAAACGAATCGACTGGAAAATGTAATCAATAACAGAACCCCGCTCCTGTATGAGTTGCAAATAAACTTATCTTTGTTCCAGTGAAGAGTGGTTTCAAATGAAGAAATATGCATTGCAGTTAAAATATTAAGTTAATATAGTTCTATGGGTAGCCAATCATTTTTTTACCGAAGCATCAAGCTTTCTTTCTAGACGGTATGTCTGCTGTCCTCATATCCGTGTAATATGACAGAGTTTGTTATCCGATAGTTCCAGTTGCTAAGTTTATCTATTACACTCTGACCAAGCAACCAATTCGTGAATAAATTATAGGGTTCAAATATATGAAAGCATACGGTAAAATAATCCATATAGGTTTGGTACAGCAGACCTTTTCCACGTGTCCTTTTTGCAAGTTGGCGTGTATGCAGTGCATTCGTTTTACGCCTTCCACCCAATCATTAATGTTTATGATCGACAGCGTTCGCTCCTTGCACAGGACCTAGGCAAGAATGAGAGCATGTTTGATCTGACGTTCGCATTCTGAACTAAATCTGAACACTCTCGACCCTGTGCGAACTATCCCAACAGTGACACTTAGTGAACATTGGCATAGAAAGCAGCAGTAAAGTATATGTGTTTCTGAACGAATGTAAAGAGATCACCATATAAGGAATGTCGCCAAACTCTACGTGTTAGGGTAAGCTGAGACAGCACCAGGGGCAATGGTATAAGTGAAAAATATGCAAACATATCGCGAGTCTGGAATAGGTCATTCGGCTAAAAAGAAAGGCTCGGCTTTAACTAAGAACTTTCTTTCGTAATATACCAAACCAACACATTATCACCAACAATTAAGTTTTCGCATTTTGATTCCTGTCAGTGGCATTTTCCCCCCGAACCTGTTGATTTTTTTTAAGGCAGGGGTTTGGTCAAGACAAGCATAATCTATACGCAAAGTTGTAAACAAGAAAAAAAATCTATCTCTCGGGATAAATTACTTCTTGATATCTCTGGGTGGCTGCCTATATAAGATTTTTTTACACCCAAGGGGTTATAAGCTATAAATAGGCGGATCGTTAATATAAAGGAGGCGTATATTGGGATATCTGACCACTGTAGATTAAGATAATCTCTTGGACCTTTCATAAAGAGAGACCAGAAAACTCCAACACATGGTGCTCAAGCTCTTCGTTTTGTTTATATCCTTGCGTTTATAGCATTTGGGGGTGGGGTGGGGTGGGGGGCGCCGAAATAAACACATTTAACAAGGACATCATGTGACCAGTCAGATGAACCAACATTTTCAAATGGTGTTTTGCAACTAATGACCTAACGAATTCCTCACATTCGCAACCAACAACCTTCACTTGCATGATTTCTCAGTTTGTCAACATGGGGACATGTTGCCTGTTCACAAACAGCTTGTAGACAAACAAGGTCATACATCGATCACATGCTTTGTTAGAACATTTTTTTGCAAGAATTACCTTAAGTTTATTAATAAGTTGTCAGAGCCAGCCACATATTACATGGATTCTACATATATGGCAGGTGAATAGGTCCCTTTAATATATATATATATCCTGGCCTTAAACCGAAACTTACATTACAGTGCGAATATTATATCAGTGTGATCATCAGAATGATGTTCATTTAAATCCTTTTCATAAATTACGATGACAGGTTGTTCTTCCCTCCTAACCTGTTTATGGCTCAAAGGACGACTATAAATAGAATATATCTCAATAAACGCCACGTGTCTGGAAATAGCACATGAACAATGTATATAAATTTATTGATCATACATTGCAAATAGGGTGACTGGACTTTTTTTGCCTGTATTATTTTTTAGCAATAGGGGGGGGGGGGGGGTTTCTTCATAAGCGACTTGTATTAACATGCAAATGTTTCCCTTAAATCATACAATATACATTAAAAGAATGCGCCTAAATATTAGGCCTATATCAATGCAAATGCAAATGCTGTAAAAATTTCATAGCAAATAGAAATGCAAAAATGCACTTTTAAATGCAGACGATTCTTTCAAGATGTAAAGATATGTGTATTTATATAGCAATGATTAATCTCAGTAGGAGGCGCTCCTGAGAGCAGACATAATAGAATATATTGTATAAAAATATTAACCAATGAAAGCCTTTTTAATAGTTTACAAGATAACACTTTAATATTTTATATGCATTTGAATATATGGGGGTTTCATAATCCATACACAAATGCAAATGCAAACACACGTTATCTGCAACTTTGTGTTTAAAGGAAAAGGCAAATGTGACATATTTAAATGCAACTGAATCCAAGCAAGCCTAAAATTTTACATAATCCTTTTAAACCTTTTTAAACAAAACTTAAATAATGTTTTCATCAAGTATACTTATTATTACATTGATTAAAATGGGATAAAATCAACTTACTTCAAAAGATTGGCTTCCATTCCGATTTCTAGCGGAGCCAACGATTTGTTAAGAGTTAACAAGTGGCCGAAGTGGGGCTTGGACAATCGAGGGGTAAAACGCTCGATTCTCTCCGCTGGCGACCCGGGTTCGATCCCCGGGGCAGCCATGAGAGTGGGTTGTAGTTGCCAATCCACGGCCGGTGGTTTTCTCCGGATCCTCCGGTTTCCTCCACCTATACAGTCTACCGAACGCCAAAATCTGAGCCATAGAGAGTGCCGCAATTAGTTAAAATAACTATTTGTACAAACATGTAAATTAAATAAGTTTTTATATAAAATAAATACCATGCAGTAGTTGCTGCATGATTCCATTTTCCCCATTTAAGAGATTTGATTTTATTTCTATATTTTTTTTTGTCTTGGCACCTGTGGTCTTAGAGGAGTGAGCTCCATTTCAATAGAAGATACCCTTCTGTTCTGTTGAGTCGCTCGTACCCCTGTATATTTCATAACTCAGTAAATAATAAACACGAATAATTCAATTAGGTGTGTGTTGATCTTTAAAAGGACCTGTTCAGGTATCTGACGTCTGCTAACTGAAGACAATCCCTTGAATGGGGCATGTAGGGCCCGGAAAAATAATCCAACAACATCCATCTTTAGCGGCAAGTATAAGAGTTTTATAAACGGCGTCTTGCATTGGGTAAACTTTCAACTTCCGCACATATGCAAACAACCGCCTCAAGTTATATGTATATGTTATTTTCTGTTTGTCAACATTGGTGGATGTACTTTGCTTTGTTTACTAACAGCTTGTAGATAAACAAGCTCATACATCCATCACAGAGGCGTTATAAGATCTTTTCTGAACATGAATTACCCATACCGTTTATTCATTTATATACAAGGTAAGAAATCAAATGAATTCTACAGAAAAGGTTGGTGTATAGCTGACTTTAACATGGACTGTTCAACCATGTCCAGATATGTGTATATAGGGGTTACGTTCCCAGGCGTTTATTAGAGTTCAGTGGTGTGAGAAATTGAAAAAAAATAAACGAAATAATTTACTTTTTTGATTTGTTATAATTACAAATTGTTCAAAGATGTGTAAAATATAGTTTAAAAATTATTCCCTAGCATATAAAGAAGTTGTTATCCTTAAAACTACAGGTCGGAAGGCATATATTGCTCTCGATGGTTTCCGCTCCTCCCTTTGAACAAAATTATTTTAATGTTTCCCACTACGATCTGCATGGCTGTGTATATAATCCGCTTCATGAAAACCATCTGCAAATCAATATTTAGTAGATAAATAACTGTGTGCTATAATGTGAATCTGCGCGAGTGATTGTATGTAAACTGAATGCATCCTACATGTGTTCCTGGAGATCTTAGCTAACATCGATAAATATACAACATACAAAAATTATAAACCTGGCGACATCTTAATTAAAAGCTTGATACAAGGTGCAATGCGGGGATAAAAGAATAAATACAACCAGATGACCAATATAATGTTATAATCAAAGCACGTCATGCAAATAGCACTTGCACTTGGTGACCCCGAACCATTCCCGCCAAAATGGCTAAGTAAACACACTGCCGTCTGTGGTACTCCTTGCAGTAATAATTAGAAATTTATGTGAACTTGTTTACAAGGTCCGCTTGAAACTATAACCGGAGACCTAAGATAAACAAACAGATTTTACCTGGAATCTTACGTGAGTAAATTATGTCACCTATAGGTCAGTACTGCGTCACATTAATTATATAGTAACATGTCATTTAACCGAAACACCTACTCGCAAACACTTGCATGGGTAAGGAGTGTTATGAAGAACGGTATCAAGGTGGCGCCCTATATACATCTATATATAACATGTATGGTTGTCTTTCATTTCCGAGGGTTTCATAGTCGCGATATTCGCGTAAAGTCAATTATCGCTAAAATAAAACCTTCGTGAATATATTAGAAGCCCTATTTTTGAAGTAGCCGTGACATCCCGACCCCGAAGGCAATGATAATCAGGCTATTAAGCCTACGTGCAGCCAGGAATCTGGTCGCATAATGTCAGAGGGCTGATATTGCGCTATTGTTCAAGGCAAATCGAAAGGGAACAGATTGTCACTATAAACAACGTCGATCAAAGCTTTAAATAATCTGCCAATAATGAAAAGTAATTTCTACTGGTTAGTTCTCCATCCATTAATCGTTGCAATTTTGCACGCATTTTATAAAATATAATTAATTCATATCATAATGGATATGCTCCTTGTATATTATAATTTATGACGAGATCGCGGATATGACCTCTCGCTGGTTGACTATAACCTCGAAAATAAATATTACAGTATATAGGTGGACTTATGTCACATATTTCAATATTAGCCCTACAATTAATTGTTCATGTTTCTTCATTCTGCTGTAATATATATAAAGGTTCCATTAGCACATTTCTATTAATAATCATAAAACATTTTAACATTAAATAAGAGTCCATAGGTGAGCCTTGTCCGATTTTAGCAGTAATTTATGCTGACTTTCTATGCTCGACCTGACAAGAATGAGGCTTTTAATAGCTTTCAAAAAATTCCGGATTTTTGTTGATGTTACAGATTATCTTTTTTTACTTGAATGGGTAAGGCAAATTGGTTCAAAAACCCAATAATATGTTTCTCAGGCACTGTCCCTGTCAGTTTAGACCCCTAGAAAGCTTTTATTGCCAAAATGTCAGTCAGTAAAATGATAACCTGCGTAATCGCTGCTAAAACAATCCGTGACTCCCGCCTGGCGGTTAACATTCCTTCAGATGATACTTGAATCATTTTTCTATGAATGTTCCTACTAAATCTTTTGACCAATTTGAACTTTACATTTTACTATGGAAAGGTCGAATGTACGTGTGAAATATTTACATTAACCGTTAATTTTGATTATTATCATCTCATAATTCCGACCGATCGCATCTTTGTGAAAACTACTTTCTGTGGGGCCGCCAGACACCCTCATTTAGCCAATAAAACCTGTACTAATCTAAATAAACTCTTTGAATCAGTCTAATATATTTGTGTGATAGTATAAACATGTAAAATTTTGTCATGTAAAGAAAAATATGTGTGTATATTTACACTATGTTCGAACTTCTATTATATTATTTTTAATCAATATTCTAAAAAGAAATATTATTTTTAAGATTTTAAGAAATATCTTTTGTATTTCTCAGATTTTGTTTAGACAACGCATTGCGACAACGCGTTTAAAGAACGCATTTTCGAAGCCCGCGGGTCATGAGGTTTAAACATGCGATGTCATATAAAAATCTACTTGGTATATAATTATGTAAGAAATAATTATCACATAATTAGGGTTTCTTTCATGTGTTTAACTTATTCAAACTATACATCGTTTATTGCCTCACATTTTAGTTATTGTTGTCATAAATATGTCAAGGCATTCAATAATATATTCAACGATAATTTTTTTTATTATGTAAAACTATCAAAAATTAAAAGCCAGCCCCCGCATATTTTATTTAAAAAAAATAATAATAACTAGCTTTATTATTGCCCATATGAGCCTTTTTGTGTGGTATATCGTTTTGAGAATTACAGTTTGTTACTAAACATTATATATAGCCGCAATGATCAGCAAATTTACATAAATGATTAATAACATGAATAAACACAACTTGACCACTCATTGTTGAACTTTTAATGTTCTTTTAGAAGAATGTGGGACACACAATGCCAAGTGTGACACTGAAATTTACAAGCTGATTCCTCGAGGCGTTTGTTAATTTCAGTGCCCCGGATCCAGGTAATTTTGGGAGTAGTTGCCAGATGTGACACTGAAATTTACAAATCGAGTTCTGACAGGTTTTATAGTTTCAGTTGATTGACAGAAGATTATTTACTCTGATCTGAACTTCTCAAGTGGAAGGATGTCCGTACAATGCTAGATGTGGCACTGAAATTTACGCGTCAAGTCTTCTCAAGCGTGTTACTTCAGTGCTAACCCGGCTGTGACACCGAAACTTACAAGTACACCTGTATGTACCCAGACCGCACTGGGTAAATTATAACTCCAGGATGTAATGTTGATCTTCCTATCAGCAAAGCTCTCCCTTAGCTAACCTCCGGGTCCTCTCTTGGTCGCGGAAAAGTGTAATTTGTGAGATTGTTAACACTTTTTCCTTAACGTGTGAGAACGAAACAAATCAAACAGAAATAATTATTGGTCGTTGTTTTAGTTGACTCAAATATAGATTTATTAAACTATTAATTTAGTACTCATATTTCGGGGTTGGTCAAAAAATCATGAAAAAAACATGAAATAAATCATTACAGAATAAAAATTCTTTCCTTATTTTGGTAGAATTAATGAGGGCTATTCATATTTTGTGGGAAACACAACTAACAAAAACGTGCGCAGTACCAATCATTACTGGGCCAAAAAAAAATATCTGTCAGCGTGTAGATTTATACTGTTTCCCTATAAAATGCTACCCATTCAATGATGTAAACTAAAAACAAAATTAAATGATGTAAACAAAATGTAATTCAATTATGTAAAATAAAACATAATTGACCAAGAAATCTGCATTTTAAGAAATGTATGGGTCCCTATTCGCATTTATTTATTCAGACAAAATTCCCACTTTCATTCCGAGTCAGAAATACATAAACTGGCAGAAGGGGCGTTCTCTCGTCGGTGGTGCTATCTGACGGCAGCCCAAATAACTAATTTGTTGCACAGCGGGGCGTCCACTGAAAGTTTATTTTCGTTTCTTATTAAAAGAACGACGCCTCATTAACTATATATATTGGGCCGGACCGAAAGTAAAAATTTCAACGCTCCTCGGTTAATCTCAAACTCACGCTCTGTGCTCTGCCATCAAGGTCCTGTCCTGTTCCAGAATGCAAAGAATGACATACGACATAAACATATCAATTATTTTACCATGAGAACTACGTATAAAAGATGACATTTTGCAAGTTATAAACGAAGATGTGAATTTTCAAAACTGACATCAACATGTTACAAACTATTTTATGTTTATATTTTCAGTGTATTCCCTAATTTTGAAGAAATATAAATATTAAAGCCGGCCACACGTTAAGGCCACCCCCTCAAAGCCTCAAAAAACGTTCGTGAACCATGTCAAAAACTTTAGTGGGCTCCAGCCATGGATGCATATTGACACTAGGCGATTATTCTCTCTAATTTCAATATGATGATTAAAGTATAAGATTATAGACAAAAAGGGTGGTGGAAAACCAAAGGCCTTATTTGAAATGAAACATGTCGAGAAAACAACCATCGTATGAAGGGGAGACTTACAGGGGTTGACGATTTTACTTTTGTATCAATATTCGGGTCAAAACATTTTTGTGTGTGGAAGGACTTTATGGTCCCACGAGTGCAAAACCTGGCTGTGTTTGTACTAAATATCAAATATGGCTGATTTTCAAAAACTGATATTTGACCACAATATAAGACATAGGTCACAGATGTGCTCCTGATATTTAAATATATATATTTTTACACTGATCTCATTTCCGACGTCGTTCCCTTCACAGCCGATTCACAATTATCGCTCAGTGGCGGACGTCGTGTGGAGACTTAAAAATGATTGCTGAGCGGCTGGTACAGGGGAAGATCTTGGAGCGGAGGGGGGGGGGGGGGGGGGGAGGATTACGATCGTCCCACTGCTTTGTGTTGTACCGCTGAAGCAGACGACACCAGAATGGTCTGTTTTCCCGTCATTACCCCTGGAAGAAAATCAGACATTATGATTATTATTTATATAAATATATATATATATATATATATATATATATATATATATATATATATATATTTATATTCGAAAAAATAGACAAAACATCATATAAAATTGTACCTGTATTCATTCTATTACGACTGAAATATTTTTTTTTTTTCAAACTCAGGCGTTTTCGAAGAAGAGACACTCACGCTGGTTATTGTAAAATATAACTGTGCTGTTGAAAGAAAATTTATTAATTAATTATTATATATATATATATATATATATATATATATATATATATATATATATCGAATAAAAGACAAAACATCATATTAAATTGTACCTGTATTCATTCTATTACGACTAAAATGTTTTTTTCAAACTTAGGCGATTTCGCAGAAGAGACACTCACTACGGTTATTGTGAAATTTAATTATGCTGTTGTAAGAAAACCACATACGATATGCCTTTGATGTTACAAACTAAAAGAAGTTTTCAGGTGAATCTCATCTTTTCGTAAGCAATGTAATGTAAATATGCTTTACATTTTGCTGAAAAGGTTCCAATTATACTTTACAGATGCGGATACAGGCCTTATGTTAAGACACCTGGTGTTGTTTAATATTACCAAAAATATACATAGTTCTTGTTCTTACCGTTGAAATCTACTCTTGGGGGTCGTGGACTGTGGGGTTTCTCGTTATTTTGTTCGCACCAATGCCCACAATGTTTTCCAACCCCAGTTTTCGGGTTCACCTGGTTTAGATGGATTCTGGGAGCACGTTGAACATAACGTGCTGTCTTCTCTACAGAAATTTTTCTTCTTTTTCTCACGTACCGACCAAAAGACACAGCCAAAGCAAGAATAAATACCAGCGCCAAACATACATGTGGCAACGCTAATCGAACCCCGTGCCAAGTACTGTCTTCTTTGTTTGTGTCAGTATGGTTTGACATGATATTAAACAATAAATGTGACACTTGTTTCTACAAAAACTCTAGTCAACCTGTTCACCTTCACACTGCGCTGTTGATTTCGATCCACGGCCTTTTTTCCTGACGATAGTAAGATATTGGCGACTGTTTCATTGATTTAAGTTCACTGCCTGACATCTTTTACGTAAGAATCACCTCATCTAAGGTTCATGTAATGTTGATAATATTTTTTTAGGTCACAGGCCATATTTTCCCAAGTCTGTCGTTCGCATTGTATTTTCTATCAGGTTTCCATACAGAAAATAAAAGGTAAACGAATTTTCAAACGGTTTCTTTTTCGTATTTATTCATATACACACTCCAGTTGAAATTTTTTTAAAACTTCCCACACAGGAGAGACAGCTCAAAATTTATTGTTTCGAGTAGAAAATGAAACTGTATAATGTCACAGAGGCCTTTTCCGTCACACAACTGACAACTGCTGGTGACGAGTGACACTAAGTGTTCGTGTCTTTCATATCGATAAACGAAGAAACTTATTTGTTGATCAAGTAAAAATCCAATCTTTTCTTTGATGATCATGTCTCTGCCATGTATTTTGTTTCATTCTTTGTTTTATGTTTCCTATTTAATATCTGCAATGCTAGGTCATTGGCCCGGACCACAGCAGACGCCGACGACTGTTACGTGCAGTGCGCATGCTTATGGGAAAGGTATATTCTCTCTGGCCCACCATGCTCCACCCCACGTTAAATGGGTTTACGTCCAGATACCTAGAGCAGGTCTAGATCTATCTTCATGATGTAACGATGGAACGAACCTTTTGCAGGTGTGGAATCGGATTATTTATTAATTCATTAAATAGATATTTGATGATTGATTGTTGTTACTCCCTGAGCGCTCCTTGAGACATTACGTGTTTTAGGATTAGAGGTATTTACGGAAAGCTGAATTGAATATTTATGAATCAGTTGATGGTGAACCCATCGCGTTGAAAATCCTGTATTGGTACCTGTGCCAACATTTGTGTTTTTGTTGCAGCATTACTTATTGCGTGTCATGTGAGATAAACACAGAAATCTGGAGGATTGCCCAGTGGGATGGCTGGAAGGCCAGCCCTGTTTAGCCCTTAATAACCTGACTGATCACATACATAAAATACATATAAATGGTATATATATGTAAATTAAGGAGATGATAAAATGTATTTATTGCTACACCTACACACACCACGATTCCGCCTTTTCGGTGAGTACTATAAAAACCTTAACACTTTACACAATGCTACACAGTGCCTTTGAGGAACACCCTAGCTTGATCAGTAACAAAACAAAAAGATGGGGAAGAAATAGTTTTCTATCGCGACGCTATATATGGATCAAGTTTATGGATTCATTCGGTAGAGTCCTCACTTTAAGCAGGGTGTATAGGTTTCGTTTTATTTTTTTAAATGTACACGAAGGCGAGATTAACTCATGGTTTTAGCCGCCACCTTGATTCTGGCCGCCAGTGCTGAGCTGTGAGGAAACCATGGAATCGATGAACAGTGACATTTTTCTGGGCTTCATACATTTGCTATGGTTATGTATTAAACACCATCGTTTGCAAAAGGAAGTGGCTCAAAAAGCAGGCGGAGGTGTGTATCTCAGAATGCTTTCTGTCCATTATGTTTGTTGATATTGTCCTTTCCCAACTTCTACAATCCTAAAGTTATCATAAGTTTCCTGTAGTAGAGCATGATCTGTCCCTGAAGAGTGAAAGTGTTTTGTTTTAACCAGGCACTCATTTGACAAAGACAACCAAGAAAGATCCCACTCGTGCACGACAAATTTTTAAATATATAATGAACATTAAGTTAATTTTTTTACTATTTTGTTTAAGCAGTGCTAATTAATTTTTCCTCTTTTCGCCCACTGATAAATCAAGAAAATATATAATTTAACTGTGCTATTTATTTATTTATTATTATATTTATTATCTTTATTCAGGGTGGCATGTTCAGAGTATACTGAAACTCCACAAGCCCGGATAGTATGCACAATTTCTAAAACGTATAATTGAATAGCATTAAAGTATTATATTCCAGGTAAACATTTTATGTGTATAAAACTGTAACTAAATATATCAAATAATGTTAGTTCCTGTACTAGTATGATTATTATTAAGAGTTTTTTTAAGAATATTATTAAGAAATTTGTATGGTGACCTATCCACGTTGTTAACCATGAGGCCTTAATAAATATATAAATTGCATTGTATGAAAAAGAATGCAGAGAATAATTCGATTTATTAAGCAAAAAAGGAAATTGTGTGAATATAGTGTTGTTATTTTTCCCCCACTTACTACTATTATTATTTAAGTCAGTATACAATGTTAACAAGCACACGCGTTTCAAGACTAAAATTAGATTTATTGATATTACCTCAAGAGCCGGGATGTTCTTTGAACTATCTATCTTACGTAAAGCCAAGGCTAAGTTGGGCAAGGAATGGGACAAACCATGCTGCAATCGAGTCTTTATGACGTTCTAACACGATCCGAAAAAGGTGACCATCAAAATTATTTAAAGTGCTGCCAGGACGAAATACATCAATTTACCGTGTTTCCAGATCGGCCGATCAGATCCAAGCCAATGTAAGGCCGTTCACCGATGATAATTTATGACCGAGAAGGCACTGGTAGCAAGGTAGCTCCAGAATGATCATGGCTGGCGTGGATAGCGCTACAGCTTTCTCTGTCGAGATCTCTCTCACGGATCGTTGGACAGAACTTTTTAAATACATTTGGGGACATATTCCTTCATTAGCATGAAAATACCAAATAACTTATATATATTATCACTAATACAGATGTTTAGACTCCTGGGGTGTATACAGGGGTGCTGAAGGGGACTATGCCCCCCGCCCCCCATCTGACTTATACAGAATTGTTTACTAAGAAATTTATACCATAAAAGTAGATATAAAAAAATTGAAAAATATCAGTCATGTTTACTTAAAAGTACTGTTACATCCGGGTTCTAGTGTGTAGGAAAAAATAGCAGTCACCATGCAGAAGCGATTTCCATAAAATGGGAGAAATAATCCAGTCACGGTCCAATCAGAGCGCGGGGATGCGTCAAGAGTATACACGTCCTGGCGAGAATCTATCTGAAATCCAATGATTAATTAATGGATTAAACAGATATAAGACATATAGCTCGAACACATCATAAAGAAGACGAATAGAAAGAAAATGAGCCATAGTTTATAAAGAATTTATCAATATTGATGGAAAGTTACGATGGAAATTTGACGTGTTTTCGTGACGTTGACCTTCAACTCTGACCTATTTAAAAATACACATACAGCTTCAAGAAATCGTTCCAATATACGATAGGTGAAAGTTACAAAGTGATTCCTGGTAACCTGTGACCTGTAGAATGCTATATAACAGAGGCGAAGTTCTTTACACAGCGCTTTACCCATAGGCCAACTACCTATATCCTAAGCGCTGTTTGTTATGACCTTGTATCTTGAATCTCTACACCAGAGAGGGGCACTATATTTTGGTCCAATCAGATGAGACACTGTGCTATAGACAACATGGTTTACCAGCAAAGCGAGGAATACACGAAGCCAATGTTGTTTATTTCGTTTTGAGTGACAGCTCGTCGCCCCGGCGACCGTTTGAACAGGCCACAAGCTCAGAGCGAGTAGCCCCACACGTGTGGTTTCTGGGCTGAGCCTGATGCCTGTCGAGTATTCGTTGACTTGCTTTTGGTTGGCTGCTCGTCACATCAGAAGTATTTTTTTTTCAGCAGACAGGCCCATGTTCACCACCTGGTGTTTAAGTGCATCATAAACGATCAAAGCAGGCAGCGCGAATATCTGTAGCTTCTTTAGAAGCGCAAGATTTCTGCTGCCTCGGGAGCGTAAACAGAGGCAAGAACCAGCAAGAAGGCTAAATTGAGGACAACCGATAAACAGACAGACATATATATTATATATATATATAAAACAGACATAAAGACTATTGACACAAAGTTGAGACCAGTTGACTAGACTATGCTATGCAGAAGACGAAGGTGAAAC
The DNA here is from genome assembly GCA_026874595.1 of Sipunculus nudus. Classification (NCBI taxonomy): domain Eukaryota; kingdom Metazoa; phylum Annelida; class Sipuncula; order Golfingiida; family Sipunculidae; genus Sipunculus; species Sipunculus nudus. The sequence continues at coordinate 65,895,711 of CM049319.1, read as the reverse complement.
AATTGGGCCAAAGTTTGTGAAGATAGGACCAGAACTGAGAAATTTATGAGGAAATGACATTTTGAAGTGTTTTGACGTGACAGACATCCTGACAAGGGGACACAAAATTGAGACCAAATAACTTGACCAGTTTATGAAGAAGACACAGAGGAAGAAAATAAGCTATGGTTTATGTAATAGCTTCGGAGACATGGCCATAAAATTATATGTTGTAGCGTTTGGAGGGTAGCGCCCCCTAGTAGCCTTTTACCAAAAATAAAGAAAATCGCTTTCGAGATATTACTTCAAGACAAAAGGTGTATCAGTTTCAAAAGAATTCCTGCAAAACGGTGGCCTGTTAAAGGGTATATGTATGACACAGGAACCAGCAAGAAGGCGAAATGAAGGACAACTGAGTGAACTCACAGAAAGACAGACATACTGACAAAGCGACAAAAAGTTGAGACAAGTTGACCAGACCATGTAGGAAGAAGACGCGGCGGAAGAAAATGAGTCTATGTTTGTGAAGATATGACAAATATTGACAAAGATATGATGAAATAAAATTTCGACGTTTTGTGATGACCTTGACCTTTGACCTATTTTGACCAAAATCGATAGGATTCCGGGACTGTTGACTTTCAATTGATCAACCCCATAAGTTTCAGATCGATTGCTACATCAATGTAGCCAGGAGAGTACTGACAAACAAACACACCCAAACCAACAAACAGACATACGCAACTGACCTATATGCTTACCGAAATCGAAGATTTCCGGCAAGCAATGAACCAGTATGGTTATAAATGTTCCGGCTCTTTTGTGTTGAAGGTGAAAAGCAGCAATTCTTGTCCGATGCGAACGATAAAGAATGATCCATTTTCTATGTTTTTCGTTTGGAAATGGTCGTTTTGATTATGTAAATGCACCAATATGACACGAAGAGTTCTATTTTTTTCCTTCGTACAGCACATTTTCGAGCGGACATAAAATTCGTTCAATCACATCCGATGTGAAACCTCTAACAAGCAACATACCTCGAGTGATGAAGTAGTATGCGACACAAATCGCACCTTGTAAACTGACAGTCGCGTGCGACACAAAATCACGTGCAATAATCGCATGCGACAGTCGTAGGGAAAAAAATCGCACCGTGTAAATTGGCCTTAAAAAAACCTAAGGCTCCTTATGATATTACGTGTATTAGATCCTGATATATTCAAAGAAAGCCTTGAAACGATTCCCAAGTGAGTATTTATGAATTACCCCGTGATGAATACCCATCTCGTGAAAAATTTAAGCCTGTTCTTCTACCTGTGCCAACAATACTGTTTTTGTATCAGTATTACTCATTGCGTGTCATTTGAGTTGAACACACTGATTCCTGGCGACCTGCCCGATGGGACAGCTGAAGAGCCCAGTGTTCCTTAGCCCATAATTACTCAAGTAAAGACAAATTAATACGAAATAAAGGTAGAATGCGTGATGAGCAAATAGAGCTTCAAAGATTATATAAAATATGTATTTTAAGGACATGATAAAAATTAAATAGAAATAGGTACCTGTAACTCAAAATGTAAAGATAAAGTACACGGCCTAAAGTTTAGAAACTCCCGATCGATAACATACAAAAATATGGTAAAACTCTTTTTCCAAAGCTTTCCTTTGTATAGATCAAGGAAATTGGTTTATTCGGTTCCTCCCTTTCTAACAACTATATAGAGGTGTGGCTACGTTTATAGTTTTCAACGTACACCAACCCATTTTCTTTACCTATATTGAAGAAAATATATATGTTTATGTATGTATATACATATTTGTATTATATATACAATTGTTCTTTTGTAGGCTGTTTTAATGCACTGATGACAAAGTGCTCGAAGGTATAACCAGAGCGTGGAAATATATATTATGAATAAAAATCTATATACATGACGTATATATATATATATATATATATATATATAAATTTATATATATATACATGTAGAAGTTAGTGTTACCCTCCGATGTAAAGTGCTCTATGGCCTACAGACTAGGCCAGAGCGGTATAACTCTGAAGAAAAACAACACTGTTAATTCACAACAGTCTGTTTCACGGGATGCGACCCGATCATCAGGTGAATGTGGTAAGAATGAAGCTATCTTTGTATTATATATAAATTTACAACAATAAATAACCTCTTTGCCCCGCTCTGTTATGTTTCAGTGTCGCACGTGTACCCCGACCAATCCTATTGTGCACCCGAGGACAATAGGATCAGTGTCAGTCTTTCACATGCCCCCCCCCGCATCGCACAAAGCATAATCTTGTAATCTCGTAAAGTCTCGGCTTTTCAAACCACGCCGTTAGCTTCATTCTAACCACATTCACGTGATGATCGGGTCGCATTCCGTGAAACAGACTGTTGTGAATTAACAGTGTTGTTTTTCTTCAGAGTTATATATACATGTATATATTTATGTACACTTTTATTTAAGGATAAAAGGTTTTTCCAGATCCCCGGACCCCCCCCCCCCCCTCAGGACCCGCTTCTTAATTTGTACATGGGCCATGGTAAATATGTTTAAAGGTCACCACTATCTGGATCAGCTAGCCCGAGGGAATGCGACTGGTACATATAGAGGTGTGAACCGGACCGCCCCCTTGTGTATTCTGACAGTATTACACAATAAAGCGTCAAACTTAATGAATAGATTTCTGAGTTACAGCTGCAAAAAAATATATTGATCTATTAGCAAGGCAGTTACCTCAACTTAAAATTCTGCAAAGAAGATGGAGAAGAAGTTCTTGAGACGGCTCAAAAAACTATCTGCCCTCATTAATTCAATATCCATTAACTACCTGTTTTGGTTTAAGACTGAGCTTTCTGGAAAGGTAAAAGACAAGTAATGATTAGCTCTATAGAGGCCATATATTTTTATAAGCATATACACTCTCAGAATAAAAGAAATATACATAAAAGCACAGGTTATTGACAATTGACAATTTTTATCTTAATTATTGATACATAAATGGGCCGGACCGCTTACCCAAGTCCACCACTAATACAAGACCAGGACCGGACCGCTGTTCTGGTGGACCATAACACCAAGAGTTGGTCCGGTCCTTTACTGACTTTAGTAAAATACTGCATGACTTCAACTTCCAATGAGTCTTCTAAATACACCGGTGGTATAGGTATAAATGTTGTGAAGAGGGAAATGTAGTCCGTTCAAATACAGTAGAGCGCCGTTTTTCCGAAAATTCGTTTTTTCCGAAATTTTAAATGGGGAGCCGAAAATTGGTACGTATTTACGAATTATTTTTTAAGCATGAAATTACATGATTTTATAAAATGATGGGTCACAAGGGCCTGGAGTCAGGTGTTTAAGCCCATTGGTGTCCGTAGTAATCAGTTCTGGGCTGATGGTGTCACCGGGGAAAAGGTGTGAAAATTACAACTAGTCGCGCAGAGCTTGGCTGCCTTTACCCATTAATAGCAGCTGAACAGTTTATCCAAGAGCGTTTGCGTTTTATCAACCATATCTCGTTTGTACTCATACAAGCATAGTTCGTCGGCCTTTCAGTCGCTATACCTGTGCTGCACTAGCGCCGCTTTCGGCTGTAAAAGAAACTAACCGAGCTTCACCAACGACGATGTCATTTGACCTTTCCATCCCTTGAAAGTGTTGAAAAAAAAGGGCACGCATGTATCCTAAAAAGCAAATTAGACTGGTCATTGCCTATCGTGCTCATCAATACATCCAATAATTTTTTATACGTCCTGGTCGTCAATTATGGAGATCGAAAAGAAACACCGCGGTCCCCGGGAAAAATGGTATTAAGTGAATACTAAACTGTCCTACGGACTTGCCGCTAAACCCTTGACCGTTTTTCCCCCGAAAGATCGTTTTTCCCAACAGAAGCTTGTCCCCCGACGCTTTCGGGAAAACCGCGCTGTACTGAATGTTGGATAAGAATTGGTTCAAAGCAAACTACAAAAACATGGGTGTTTTGGTGGTCCTTACAGCTTCACGGAATAAATAATATTTTGTAAGTTTACGCAAGTTAAACGTAAACAGATGGTGTTTTTATCAAACGACACAAATTTTGATTTTCAAGTTTGACAGTTGGGACAAGTAGTATCTGCCGTACAACAGTGTCTAATTAGAAGAGAGTTTAAATTGAGTAGACACGACATCTGGTGACAGGGTGAGTCGTTATTCTCTAGTAAATTTCCGAGAGAGGAAGGACCAGAATATTTTTACAGAATATCTAATGTATATTTCTTGTTGACATCTGACACAATCACTCACCATTTATTCTTTTTGAACTCTGGGACAATTTTAAGAAATAGATATGACTTCAATCGTTTAGCGTTCGGCCTGGAAACACTCCTAGATGTTAATAATACATCTTCATTAGTTTTAACGAGGAAAGTTTTAGGAATCTCGAATAATTCACACTCTCTTCAATGGCATGTATGACTTGCTTGGTAATATCAATAAAATAGCCAACACAATCAATAACGTGTTAACTTCTAAGATTTGTCTAAAGCACTGTTTATTTTTTCCTTCATATACATTATATGATATAATTTAGGTTTACTAATGTTATCTAACTGTTGAAATAAATTGGTATTTGACTAAACATTACTTATACAGGCATGCTTGTAGCAAATACAGAATACTTCTAGGCATTAAGCAAAATATAGACAAAACCACTAGATTTATTTCTTGTGCGTTAATAATTTTTAATTTTAAAATGTACATGGAATAAATTGACTAAATTTCCCTTATAAACGTCCCCAAATAAACGTAGGCAATAAACAAATATATATATATATATATATATATATATATATATATATATATATATATATATATATATGATTGTGTGTGTGTATAGTTATTCGGGCATATTTCATGGCATGTTTCAGGCAATTATTCAAAATGTTTAAAATGAAATATTTTGAACCATTTATGCTTTAATATATAAAACAAATTGTTTTTAAATTTAACAACATTTTACCTACAATGTTCTCACTCTTGAAAATAGGCTTAGTTGTGGCTCTATGTTAATAAAGTCTTATATATTTATACTACAGAGCCACAACTGGGTCTGTTTATCGTGAGAGAGGACTGAAACATTAATGTAAGTTCAAATACACACAAGTTATATAATGGATGGAGCATCACCCCGCGAAGCACGTGGATAGAAAAATAATAATAAAAGGGGTATTATTTATTGGGGCATGATCGATTTTTCAAAAGAGAAAGCATGACCACACACACTTGGAAAATACATATAAGATAAGAACAATGAAAGATCACCGCTATTACTCTTTATTATTCACAGGTAAATGACCATTAAAACACATCAGGTTCTGTGACATTAATATAATGCAATAGCCCTGCCTACAACTGCCTACAAAGTATCATCTTACTAGGCACGTTTTCTAAGTTTATCACATTTTTCTGTGTCCATGCAATGACTATTGCAGTCTATTACAAAGGTTTCGATATGGAATACTTAAATTACTTTATGTATTTTTTATTTCCATTTTTATTTGCACATACTAACACTACACCGATGTTTAGCTGTAAAGGAAAAACCCTTAAGTATCATGCAATGGTATACAATTTAGTATAGGATATGTTTAAACGAGAGCATGAATGCATCGACCTCCACTTCTTGAAATTACATAATTCACCAGAAGAAAGCTGTAGCCCTAGGCCAGAGGCAGAGACGAGGGGCTTATTGTGAATTTAAATGTCTTCATTTTTAATGCTAGCATCACTATGAATATACATCTACAGAATTCCATTCCGGTTTCCGACTTCATGACCGGGCGGTAGAACACGCTTACATTAATTTTTTATATATGGTATTGACCATGTCCCGTGAATACCGCATTCGCTGGCCTTTGTCGGCATTCGTCCCCGTTGGTGAGTTAAACCACAGAAAGTCGCACTCGTTTTTGAGAAACATGGCCGTAGGGCACAATATTTATCTTAAGCCTGCACAGGAGAACCGACCCTGAAATATCTCACCGGTCTTCGGCTAGGATTCGAACTCACGATACTTGAGTCATGTGCTGTATCACGAGACTACAGAAGCCATTATAGAGAGGAATCCAATCCAATATCATGCCGTTTGTTGTGTAATTATCCGAATTTCGAGTTCCCAAACAGAGGAAAAAAGTTGTTGCCAAATTCTTTTTTTCTTCTTTCCTTTTCAAGCGAGATATATGAAAGGTCAAAAACTCCCATCAGCAGCGCACTTTTCTCCATACTTGCTTTTTTCCACAATAGAAGAATATCACTCTTTTTAGTCAGCAAGTCAACTCCGTTACAGCAGTTTATTTTATTTTTTAATCAAAATATAATGCGATAAAAAGAAGATTGAAAGTGGCGCGTATGTACATTATAAAAAAGTATGGTACACTATCATCATAAACACTAGAGTTTGATATGAAAATTAATCTTGACATTTTTATTAATGCTCAATAATAAGGTGATAGTGCACACAAACGTTTGACCCATAAAGTGCATTGAAGAGAACTTGCTAAAAGAGACAGGTACGCTCAATATTACTGATCTCCTACAATTTGTCCATCATTTGACAATATTGTAACGTTAACTGCTGCAAAGTCTGAAGGAAAACGATCGAAAATAGTTTTTGGCTAAAATGTTGCGCTTACTGGAATGTAACGGAGTTGATAACGCACTAAATTATAAAGATATTCTTACCTAAACTTTTAACACATTTGAACAAAAAGTAAACAGATAACTATCATGTTGTATCATGCCAATATGGATCGACACAAGTTACCCTCACAGGTAAACAAAAGTTTACCACATAACGTTTATGTTAAACACATAAAGTCAATTAATGTAAAATTACTGCTAAATTGAACAATTCAGCTCGGGATTGTTGCGAGAAAGAACTTGCTAAATGCCTGCCTACTTGGTATTTAACCATTTCAATATGAATTCAATAAAAACATATTTCTCCTTTAATGACAAAAAATACTTGAGAAGGTAAAGAAATACCAACATTATCTTAATCCAGGAAAATATTGTAACAATTAAGATCTGTAACGGAGTTGATGCATTTTCAACAAAAATGATAGTCTTGTTACCTTATAAAATTAGAGCTTTGCTGTATATGCAACTGGCATAAGGCTAGTATCATCTAAACTAATAAAATATTACCATTAATTTCACAAATATTTAAAACAATAACGCAATTATTAAAGTAAACTGATACCAATTGTTGGATTAAACAGTGAATCCTAAGTAAAAAGCGCCTGCTCGACCACTAAAAAGTTGTACACAGTATTATGTTCCAAAACTTTCTCCTAAGTTAATGCAACAGACTCTTTGTTTTATAAAGGCGTTATTATGTCCTTGGATGGTCAATGCAATGCTAAAACGTGATTGAGCTAAACACTTTCAGCGGCCTGAATTCGTGTTACACTAAAAGCTGTCAGGTGTAGAACAGAGAACGGAATACACAACACACAATGTTCATATTTGGAATGTTCTCCTTTCGTGTATAGGCTATGGGGATATTCTTTCTTATAAAAATGCCTAACCCTTCATTAGATGAATCCAACAGAAAATAATAATGTCTATATACCCTCATTCGTTCTTTCCCAGTCTTAGCCATGGTGATTAGCCTGTAAACCCCAATAATTACAAGTTATGAGTTATAAGCTCATAAACAAACTAGAGGAGCGGACCGGACCGCTTGGACCGATAACACAAAATACCGGACCGCTTATTCCTGGACCGGACCGGTTGGACCGCCCTACCTAATGTTTAAAGGTTTAAGTTAAACAGATGAGTTTAAGGATTTTGTTTCAACAACAAATCGTTGTTACGAACAAGGGGTAATTAACCACCTCAGAAAGACTCATTGGCTACATAAAATATATATATAGCAATGACAGCTGCAATAGTACAATTATATACGTGCACATGTATTATTTTATATTTTTTTTCCTCTTGAGTAACAGTTAAAGGTCATTTTTAAGGTTATTAACTTATGATTGAAGTGACATGTTCAGCATTAGATCATTGTCCCTGCTGTGTTGCACAATGCTGATACTTTTGCTCAGTATAATAAGACCAATTTCTATACGATGAATAAATTAAATATATTCTTTATATTAAATTATTAACAAAGGATTAATAAGTTTTCTGTATCAAATCGCACATAAACCATTACATAACTTATCAGCTGATGTCAATCCGCATCCCTGCCCAGCATAATCTTTAAATCAGCTCGCCAAACCCTGCACATTAGATGAATAAGTTTTCAATATAAAATCGCACTTGAACCGCTACAAAACTAATCAGCTTATGTCAGCCCGCATCTATCCCCGCTAAGCAAATTCTTTAAATCAGCTCGCTCCACCTTGCACATTTGGCTTTTATTCTAATCACTATGCCCCACACAGTAACACAAAATATATACCACTGTAAAATTATTAACAAAGATTGTGATTTTAAAGTTGTCATTAAAAATCAAACCCAGATGCTGCGATTAAAGTAAAGATTATAATATTACATTTATAGCACGTTTTGCTGTGTATGATATTCGGTTTTGTAAAATATTTGAACAAAAATATGTAATGAAAAAATATGTAGAACAAACGTAGAATAAAAGGAATTACAATATATTTTAATTTTAATGAAATTTTGATAAATGGACCGAACCCCTTGGACCGGTCCACTTTATGAACCGGAACGCCTACAGCTGGACCTGACAAGGACAGGACGCTTATTTGGTGCATCGAACGGTCCGGTCCGGTCCGCACTTCTAAAACAAACTTATAAAATATGTCTAATATATAAGTTTTAATGTTTCTATTGCTGTCGAATTTCAAGACTAAAGCATTTTTTAACTACCAAAATTAGTTATTTTTTTCAAAGTGCAACAGTATTTTCCAGACCAAGATAAACGCATTAAAAGGGATTATACTATATATCACGTGGTCAGTGAAGCTGCTTCTTCTCTTCAGTGTGACTATATAAAAATCCTTTTATCAGGGAATATTTTATTACTGGTTGGACTTTTCATAGAAAAAATGTTTGGTGATTCGTCAACTCCGTTACAATAGAATCGCAACGGATGTGATGATAACGGAGCGGGTTATTTTTTAAATTTTACCTAATCAGCGGACATAATAGACATGAAATCGTTCAAACAAATATTTCATTTCTAAAAGATTTACGATCCCTCTCTCTGTTAATGGATGTTTATAGGTTTCAACGATTACCTTTTTTTCACAAATAGCGTAACAGGGTTGATGGTTGAATTAAGCTACTTAACTTTTTAATAAAAAAAAAGTAAAAACTCTGGATTGAAGCCATGATTCTTCACTTTGAATGTCCTAACCTAACGAATGATATGATTGACCACTCGATTTGTTCCACTGGATGGCTGTAGATGGCATATTGGTGCAGTTGTAACGGAGTTGACGAAAATTTAGGACCTGGCTTCGTTAGTCCAGCGAGTGAAAAAAAATGGCTCTAAAATTGTATCTGGACTTACTCTTGCAATATTACTCTCACATCGGGAATCAAAATAAATCGTCAAACTCATTCTGATATAGTTATAACCATGATTGTGTGTTAATAATACCCTATGAAGCAGTCGGACCCTATTTTGACCCCTATTTGAAGAATTGCACTGTTAAAGTATGACCACCCAATTTATTTTTTTAGTTCCCTTTGTTTGATCTTGATGCATGTTGTTCATCACACACTGTACGTTTACTGCTAGTTCACTCAGTTCTTATTCGTATGTGACGAATGTATATCTTTTCACCCACTTGATGAAAACATCGTTTAGTCCGCCAGCGATATAACCATGGCAACATTCTTTGGCATCTTCTCTCCACGGTGTATGACACATCGAGACGATGAACCCACATGATGACGTGCCGGTTCTCGGTGACGTCACCGGCAGTTTGCGCCATGGTTGCAATCAGAAAATTGATGAGCAAAATTGATATGGAAAACACATATATCACGTGAATTGCTAAAAGGCTTGCTTCATCCTGCACACTGAATGCGGTCATGTTAATCATGTTTAACATGACTAAGAAGGAGCTGTAAGCACTTTCATGACGTCAGAGAATTCTGTGTAGCACGTACCCAAAGTGTCGTTCATCATGCGGTGAAAACTATGAATATACGGCAGAAGAAATAAGATGTAGATGATAGCAAAATACAGCATGTCTTCAAAAATAAATTGGACAGTGATTACATAAAAACCGATACTAGCTGAAAGTTGAATGAAATATAAAAGCGACCACACACCAGCATTCACTGCGAGAGAATAAGCGATTTCCCTAGATTTGACATCTTTAACGCTGGAAATGAAAAGCTCCTGCATGAAAGACGCAGACAGACCGTTAAAAAGAAATGTGCACAAACGGTATAAGGCTGTGCGTCTGATTATCTTTTTCTTTCCAATAAGGTTTTTGTTATGCCATGTCCGTGATTTCCATTGTCTTACAGCGATGATGAACTCACACAGGTCAGTAAGGAGACCTATGTATATAATTAAATACAATGGAATAAGAAATATAATATTATTTAAAGATGTAATGTTCAGCCACGCAGATGAACAGCCCCTGATCGTAGTATTTGTAGATTCATTCATCGCGGCCACAGAAGATTGCGGAACTAGATAATGTGCACTGTTTTTAGATAAGGATATTAAAAGAAATGTGGAGAAGATGAGCACCCGGACGAGCCCCCAAAATATTATTATTGGTTTGTTCTGTCGAAATTTGCTTTCTATCCATAGCCTGAGAGCCGGATGTTGAATTGCGTGTTCGGCTTTTTTCAACCGTTTCACAACATCAAAGTCTAAATTTCCAAACAACACAAGGGGAGATACTTTTCTTTGAGTTTTATCAGTTCTCTCGTAATCCATGACGTCATACCAAATCTCTTCTGTAATTCCTCTGCGTTTCACTATTTCCATATAGATCTGCTGTGTGTTCCATATACCTAGAAAAAGTGACAGAACATCCAATTGCACAGCAAGCTCCAGAGGAAACAAACCTTTGGCTTCTTCTTGCTTGAGCAGTGTCTGCAGAGTTTTGTCGCCCAAATGAAGAATTACTTTCCGGTAAAACTGCGTAAACTCTTCTTCTCTTTCTATACTCAAGGAGGCCGCTTTGATCAAGACATGTATTATATTAGCACCGTCTGATTCTTGTGCCAAAGGATCCGCTCCAGCCTCGAGGAGATAAGTCCAAGCGTTTTCTGACAAGCAAGCAGCCGCCAAGGATAACGGCTGGCAGCAGACGAAGGGATGACTTCCGTTTCCGGTATAAGATGACCAGTCTTTACCCAAAAAATCTTTTCTATTACCTTCGCTTATTTGCCCTAATGATGCCTTCAGGCCTTCGATATTGTCATACACAATATCTTCGACGATCCTGGCAGCCAACATATGATTGTCGTCCGACATCTCTTGGACTGAAATCTTCATGTTGACTGGAAATACAGCCTTACTTGCGTTCCGATTAAACCCAGCTGATGCATATATGTTGGGGACGTCGACGTGGCCCTCAACTAAAACCACTTTACACCTGGGTAAATATTTGGGCTGAAAGCCAAGCGTTGTTCTAATAATTCCATTCTAAGGTACGCTCATTGAGCGGCGCATCAAGTTCACCATAGCCCATTAACAGTGTTTCAAATACCAGTGTTGTCTTTCATACTCGACACACAGTATGATGTAGTATCGATTGACTGACTATGGTAACAGGTAATAAACGTTCCTGATGTCATGTAGGTTTTAGAATCGTTTTGCTCATCCCCATCAAATACGTTTAATTACAATTTGCATATCCCATAACAAGAATGACTGATCAATAGATATTTCCATTAGAGTTTAGTGGATGAAAGGCAACCAAAACCTTAATTGTAACACCTGCATTTAGCAAATACACCAGCATGGTTTTACATTAACCATTTGCTCTTGTTTGTTAGTGTGTCGTTACTGGTAATGAATATTTTTGGGTCCCCCGCTAGTTGTGTAGATGATACCAATATCCTAATGCACTCTAACATATATATATATATATATATATATATATATATATATATTTATATTGTAGTTAAATTTTTTGAGGGTACATTAGCATTAAAGATAAAATAAACCCCAGGGTTTCCAGTCACCAGGGCAATCAAGGAATTCCTAGAACATGGGCTCCTCTCCGTCCTGTCTGAGAAAAGAGTGAGATCTTCAGAAAGAAAATTACTTAAATATATGAATCGTCAAGGAAATAGTTTGGACAAGAAGAGCAAGGCACCAGTCCAAAATCTTGTTTTGTGTCAAATAGCTACATCCATTGGATGATTGTCCACGGTGAATTTTTTAGTAAGGAAATATCGGAAATAAGTCAGAATCGTTATCAATGATCATTGACAATTCTTTCGGGAAAGTTCATTTCGATATCTTATATATAGGTGTTATCTGTATATATAAGTGAACCATAAAAGTTTTCATGCTTTGTTTTCTGGCATACCAATAAATAAATGGGTTTTCTTATGCTAAAAGAAGTAGATCCCAGACTGCGAGAGTAAAAAGTCTTTCGTTATTCCGACTGCAAAATAATCCGACCAAGCAAATAATTATTATTATATACCCATCCGAAACTTAAAATTCGCATTACTGTATGAATCGATTTCAGATAAAATATGGGCTAACCTGAATTTCATTTCATGCTAACACCTTCGATTCTAGTTTACCAAATCTTTTTCTATAGTCACTCATTTTATATATAAACTTAAATAGCGGGACGACAAAAAAAATAAATACAATTCGATTATACCAGACAACTCCTACCACTCATTATTAATATGTGATTATTATTCAACTATTAAGATTCTGTCACTCTTAAGATTTTTAGCTTTTTATATATATATATATAATATTCACTTGTGATTATCGTATTATTTTCTGCATTACTTAAATTAAGTCAAATCCTTATATATTATATGTTTATATGTGAAATGCATCATTACTTCGACTTAGTGCATTGACATGGTCAAGGGGATAATATAACCGAGCTACTTCCTATCATGGATTGAAAGCATAAATAACTGGAAATCTGCATTCTAAGGAATGCAAGCATCCGCAATATTGTGACATGCTAACAAAACCGGGTTTAAATTCACTGTCTGCATACCCTGTGTTATTTACTGTGTGGTGAGATGGCCACAATGGAACCGTCGCGAGAAAAGGAAAAAGTTTAAATCGCGACATTTTATCCTCGCAAATATGAAGCCAACCAGTATGCTAAAAAAAACTAACTTACAGTAACTAACTCACTTTACAGTGTATTAGCTCATATCATTTACTATACAGTCAGTTCATATGTCATATGTCTCATATTTGAAATATACATTTTCTAAATGTTATTTCTTCCTGAAATTCATGTCCTTTACGCATATTATACCTTATATTAGTTTCCGATTGTTTACTACATAAGAAATACAAAACTCCTAAATCTTAATTATGCTTTAGTGCGGCCCCCTCGAAAACTCGCAAGGCGTAGCATTTAGATCCTAAATAGTCTGGTAAATAATTATCAAAACGGAGGGGGTACTGTGCAGTGTCCGCTGGAAAATTGTCATAAATGGAAATCCGGATGATAACACTTTATCACTCTTGAGTAAATTCGTTTTATTTCAGTTTTAAAAATTAAATTTATTAAAAAAATGAAACAAAAGTTTTCTGACATTTAGATGTACACGTATAATAAGGCAAATTGCTCATAAATATCAACCCAAGTTATGATTGTATATAATTTAAACACTTAAGTCACTATTTCGTAATTTCTTATTCAGAAAATATAAATTTTTATAAAAAAATAAAAAGTGAATAAAATATTTAAAACTAAAGTATAAAAATACTGAAAAATAGAAAAGACGGATCAAATACAAAGATTTGTCTTTTTAAGGTGTCAGAGTCGGGCTTTGATAAACAGAATTGGCGTTCCTGGTCACAATTTGTTGTGTAAAATTAAATGTAATTTTTCAACAAACTCGGATTTATTTTACTACGTTAAATATAAACGCAAGTTAATAAATGTATTATATTTAGAAGAACGGATCCTAATATCCTATGAGAAAGTTGTTTATTACTGTTGTTGTTGTCGTTGTTGTTGTTGGCGGTATCCGCTTCCATTTTTAATGCTAACTTAACTAGGTATGTACATCTGCATGCAGAATTCGATTCCGGTCTCTGACTTTATGATAGTAAAATAACACAGGCTTTCTCTCATTTCATACTTTGTTTTTAACCAGGCCCGGTGACTACTGAACCTGCGGGCTCTGATTGGGTAATCGACCTCATTGTTTGTACCCCCGTCAGGCGCACTCGATTGTGAGTAGGTCAGAGCGGTTGGGCAGGGCTTTCCCATTAAGACTGCATAAAAAAATCTTACGATCTGCCGTCTTTGAAATCATGTGTTACATGGTTTCTCAGGGACATATTTCAGGTTATGAAGTACATACATACATGGATGTAGCAATAACCGAAAAAACCCCTGTTTATTTCGGGCGAAATAAATATTTAAATATAATGTCATTGAATATTCCTTTTCCCATTAGTCACCCACACATAAAATTTCAAATTTGTCGTTTGTTTAGCTATTCTGATTCACATATACTTTAATTCCTACAGTATTATTCCCAATTTTATTTTGAACCACTTTAGTGACGGCCATCGATAGCGTCTTAAAGCAGTTTATGTGTTTTTTAATGTGTAGACGTTTTTTACATTACGTCCATATGTGTGAGCTATCTGTTCGCTCATCAGTAGGTGGTCGATGGCAGAGAAGACCCAAGATTCAAGTGGATAAATATTATTTTTATATCACTTTCAAGACTCCTTGTCTTCACGGTGTCCAAACCCTGGGCCTTCTGCGCATGTATTGGTGACATCAGATCCGAGGTCCCAAAAGTGCAGAGGTCGGCGCCTGGAGTCCGGTGGAATCCTGCCAAATCCTACTAAATTTCCTCCCCCCCCCCCCCCCCCTTGAAAACTAAGGTCCCAGTTTACTTGGAGAGGACCAACATAAATTATGAGTTATTTGTAACTAACATTGGAACTTGGTTCTCAACTAATATAAACAGAAATTGAAGTTCTCCTTGGTATTCAAGCCAATCCAGCTAAACCAAGGTGTTAATTAGTACTTAAAGGATACAATAAGCACAACGTTATGTCTGCCTTTTCGTCAGCAGAGACAAATGAATCAAAAAGATAACTCAGGCAAAATTGTCTAGGGGGCTGAGCCAGAGGTAACATCGCATTACAAGAGAGCTTTATTATTATACACTTATCTATAGAGTGAAATCGCTTATCTTAATTGTGTAAATATGAATATATGAATGGTAAAAACCAAATCACTAAAGCACATTCGGGTTAGAAACAAGGAAGTGCAGCCTAGTTCTAACGATTGTATGAACTTCCAGAAAAAAAACGTTATATTTTACCCTAAAAATTTACTCATCATCGAGGTTTAGTTTGTTTCAAGCATGAACCATCTTGTACTGGAATCACAGTAGTGACCAGTCGAGATCGTATACTTCATTAACCTGCTCGCTGGTCAGGAAGTATTCCCATATACGAAGATAGTGGTTGATCCTTATGGTTGTTGTCTGTGAAACATAACATTCGAGTGTACCTCGGCTGTTTGTGAAAACCTTGACGTCTATATTGACCTGTCGTTCTAAGCCTTTACGGATGGAGTGAGTTTTTATTCGCCAAACTGCGTACATGCATTTGTATTCAAATTAGGCGTTTCACAGACCAATAGATACACAGTTCCATTATTCAGTTATTAAACAGCTTCCTCATTAAAAGTTTTTTCTTTTAATGAAGCTCCTGGCTTTATTTCGATTGGAACAATTTTCATGTAGACCGGAAACTATGCTGAGCTTCCTTGTCCAAGCCATCTTTCTCCGAAACTGGATCATGGACAATTCAAACACGTCAAATTTAGCCAATTTTAATATCAGTTTAATGCAGTATCTATGTTCATTCATTCAAAGGTCGCTTATAAATGCGTTTGTCCAGTAGTTTTTCTCTGCTTACAAGGTATTCAGGTGGCCGATTAGTGGCAAACGTAATTAAGGTTTGCAAGGTTTAAAGCCCCGTTCCCACTTTCACGAATTTGACGCCGAATCGCCAAGAACTTACATCATTAAAAAATTCGTAGGGAAGTCGTGGGAGTGTCGTAGATGATGTCTTGAACATTCGGTAATGTTTGTAGCGAGGTCTTGAGCACTCAGAATTCGTGGCGCTATTTTTGAAATGTTCAAAAATAAAGCTTTGTCGTCACAAGTCGTAGCTTAGTCGTAACAGTTTCTTGGTAAGTCGTATGAGAGTCTTCATAATTCTTGTAAATTCGTGATGTAAAACAATGTCACGAATGCTCACGAAGGACAACGACATCGACACGACTTCAACACGACTACTATACGACTACCACAAGAACCTCTCAAGAGAGAGTCACGTTCATAAAGCCCCTTCCTACTTCCACGAATTTGGTGACGAATCATCAAGAACTGACATCATAATGTAACGGAAAATTTTATTTTCTTAGTGATTTTTAACTTCTTACAAACCAATGAGGAATAAGGTTTAGAAGTAAGAACACTGTGTAGATTTGTAAATTTGTTTTAAAGAAGATTTGTATTGTGGTTATTGGTTCCAAATAAATTTGAACTAAAATAATTTGGAGAAGCCGAATCAAATTACGTTTCTTTGTAATTTGTATCTTCTTTGTAAACAAACAAGGAAGTTTTTGCAGTGAGTAAACCATGTAGATTCGTAAATTTGTTTTAAAGAAATTTTTTTTATCGTTAATATTGGTTGACAAAATAAATTTGAACCAAAACAGTTTAAAGAAGCTGAATATATTATACAGTTTCGTCATACTTAAACATATGGTCAGTATAATAAATTATGAATTTCCTATTTTACTATGGGAGAATAAACTTAGCCTAACACAAATTGATATTAACAGAATCTTATATCACATTGAGAGCTGAATCAATAAGATATTTTAACCAATATTTTGAGAATACAGATATTTAACATCCGATTAAGACGGTCGTCTACTTGGACTTAAAGACGTTAACATCGTATTTGCCACCACATAAATAAGTCGTAATTGTCCAATTACTCAAATCAAATGAGACATATATTATCAGTGTTTTAAACTGGATAACTTTTTGTCAAATTTTGTCAAATCAGGAGAAGTTGAGTAAAGTGTTGTTATGGTGTCCTTTTACTAATATCGTCTTCTTTGTAACATTACAATAGCCATATATCTCATATATAGCTATCTAACAATCCGTAGCAAAATTGAATGATCGTAGGAGTATCGTCCACAAGTCGCAGATCAATCGTGGAAATATCGTACCAGTATCTTAGACGTCGTCACTGAGCCGTGAACATTCTTAAAAGTGTCATGTCATATCGTGCTGGCTTCGGATCACTGTCGTAGCCAATCGTACTGGCATCGTACTCCTTTCATACAATATCGTGGTCGTGATGGAATTTTTATCACTCGACAGGCCGATTGGCCACGAACCGCCACGAATTCAACATCGTGGTGATTCGGCTTCAAATTCGTGAAAGTGGGAACGGGGCTTTATGATTAAGCCCAATGTATAATACAGTGGAACTAACAGCACATATATTTTTGTTAGTTTGTCTATATCAGTCCCTGAGTTCCGAACCTCATTCGCCAGCTATGCCAATCGAACGAGAACCGAAGCCCAAGCAACTGAAAACAGCAACCTTACAACTTGTGCTGACCTTGTTATTCTCGTTCAGCTCAAAGTCGTAGTCTTTGCCCATGGAATTACCAAGTTATTTGTTAAGTCTGTCTTCATTCTGTAGGCTGCAAGCTTTGTCAATTGCGATCGTCGGACCTACCGTTCAGCACGGATATTAAAGCATTTGTATGATCAGGTAGCTCATCTTCTAGTAAATCTTTTTCATGCTGGAGCTGCATATACTCTTGCTGTTCTACAATGAACGGAGACTCTGGCCGCAGTTCGTCAGCATTACTTGGTTCTTGTTATTG
This sequence comes from Sipunculus nudus, assembly GCA_026874595.1. Taxonomy (NCBI): domain Eukaryota; kingdom Metazoa; phylum Annelida; class Sipuncula; order Golfingiida; family Sipunculidae; genus Sipunculus; species Sipunculus nudus. The sequence continues at coordinate 65,877,610 of CM049319.1, read as the reverse complement.
CTGAATTGGCTGCTGATGTGAGAAGAATATCTGAGGTTTCATGCGTATAACATTTGCTTTGAACTTTCCCTGCAATGTCTGTTATTTTTTCTAACTGCGCTGGGACACTGGGGAGCTCTTTCTCAAGAATACGTTTACTTTTCGGGATGCTCAGTTCTGCCCCACTACTATCGATGGTTTCTTGTGGTTCATAGTCGTCCTACTGGAACCATTGGTGAACTTGTTCTTCTTCAGATGTAATACCTGCAGCTGTGATTTGGTCTTCCGAAATTCTGTCTGAAGTTTACTATGTTTAGCTTCTAGAATCTCGTGAGACCGACGTAGTTTGATGTGATGTCCTTTTTCTTACAGCAATTGTTTTGTCTCGCTCAACATACTCTTCAAGGAGTCTGACCTCATCCTTGAGATCAGCGATTGTTTATTACGTCTGACGATCTCTCGAGTAACGGTTCTTCAAAGGTCTCCATCATTTTCTTGAGACTGGAGATTTTCAAGTCGAGTTCGACCAGCCTTTCTTCAGCGTGTGACAATGACGACTCTTTACTCGCCAACATCTCTTCTTACGTGCGAACACGTTCCTTCAAAGCGGATTGCTTTCGCGTGGTAACAGCAACTTTGTTCCTTTCTTCCTCCTATTCCAATTTATTTCTCAATTTCTCCTTCAAGCTCCCTAACTTTTGACAACAACTTCCGGTGTTATATGAAGAATGCCGACGTACTTGTTGTCTGTAAGAAGTATGAGAACTTAATGGGGTTGGTGAACTTGAAGAACGATGGCATCTCGGCCTTCGTACTGGACTGTAGTGACGTCCTGAACCATCCTGAATCGTCTACGTCGCCTACGTTGTCCACCAGATGTATCGGAATCGGTTTCAGATGAGCTGGGTCTATGTTGATTCCTTTGATCCTTATGATATCTTTTATGATGTCTGTGACTAGAATGCTTCCGATGGCTACTATCGCTAATAGAATGTTTAGTGTAACGGTCTGAGTGGGAATTATACTTTGTACTCGTGGTATGTTCCATCGGACGTGTGTCATAATGACTTTCCCTATGCCCTGTTATGGGGACATTGGGTGTTTTCTTTCATATAAAGGCGCAAGGCCTAGTGTTGGACTTTGAGCTGCCTCATGTTGGCGCTGCCATTCAACAGAAGCTGGTTGGACGTCGTGATCTTGAAAACATCCATTACACTGGTCCTCATGTTACCTGTACGAGTCATCCTGAAAAGGAGTTCGCTGTCGCTCCCCAGGATAGATCAAATAGCCTGGCAGATGCTCTCCGGACTGCCATCGCTCCCAAGGATATTCTGCTGAACCTGGGACAGGACGCAACGGCGTATCGTACCCTGACTCCTAATTGTTAAGCCATCTTATAATCCGACTATGGCCTCTGTATGTGCCTTCTCTAGGGTAGGCGCGCAGGATCTTGTCTATTTCCGGGTCTCTATGCTCCGAATGTAAGGAAACAATTTCCTTATCAGTTAAAATGGCTGGAGCACCCTGATTTGTCGGAACTATCTGACGTCCATCTGCTAATTCTTGCCAAATGCCTCAACTAACCCCAGTAGCCGACTTCAGAGTTTGGAGACCAAAATTTGGATTCCCATCTCGAAGGAATATTATTCTTATTGCAGCCTCCTGGGTAAGAATATGCGGCAGCACCTCATTTGGCTTAGTGTCACCGTGGAAAGATCCAATGGTAAAGCCATGATTGTAGTTCTGGTATTATTGAAGAAGTGCGAAAATTATATATACTACCAGCATGTATATATTCCTTCATTGTCCTTCATTCGTAATCAGGTTCATGGGTCCCTCATTCGAAACACCAGCTTAGCCGACAGCATGAGAAAAAGAGGCCACACAAACCAAAGCACCTCAAACGTGACTCTCTTATATTGAAAATTACTATGAATGCCAATGTGACTTGTAATAACAACAAGAGGAAGTTCAATCCATACGCGACAGCAACTATTACTTATAATTATGATAACTTATGTTAATCATTCACTTGGCATGAATCACTGGAATACTTTCTATTAAATTTGCAGATATCACAGGGACTCTTCCAGTGTTATGCAAATTCTTATCACGTGTATCACTGGGATATTTCCAACTAAATGTTTTTTCACATCCAATGAATATCACTGGGTCGCTAGGGTTTATGCAAATATAAATTCACTCAAAAGTGGTCAAGAACAAAGTGTCAATTAAACTCATTGGATAGAGAGCACTACAAGGATTCCCAGTGAATGTCGATTGCATCCTTGGTGCGATTGCCAATGAGCACCAAATACACTTGCTAAACCCTGGAATTACTTCCAATAAAATTACTAAATACCAAGGAAGTATGTCAATAGAAAGCCTTCCCGTGAATGCAATTATTTATCATCGTATTTAAATCTAATGTTGCTGTTATTCAGAGTACAGCATATACCATATATGTTACTTATAAGTGTGACGATGCAACTTACACAGACTTAAGTAAAATGCAAACTGTTAGCGGAAAAAAAACTTGTTCTTATCTCTCCTCTCAAATGATACAAATGGGGCACAAATAATCTAAATATTGCAGACTGGTTCAAATACAGCAAACTGAATGTGAAAATCGAAATAAAAGTCGATGAGAATTTACTCCAGGTAAATGACTCCAACGTATGCTAGGTTAGTTTAAGTTAGGTTAAGCTACATTTGAAACCGATTCTAGCGAAGTAACTTTAACTGAAAAGAAAATTAAAGTAACGCTGAAATAACCGATTGATTTAATGAATTCGTTATAGTTACATGCAACGACTCTTACTTAGGAAGTAATGAACAGCTAAGTCTCTTCAGTGAGACAAAATTACTTGCAAAACAGACCACTGGGAGTCAAAAAAACCTTGAGAAAAATACTAATCAGTACACTGAGAGTAAAAGGCTCTCAGTGAGACAAAATCACTAAACAGTTCACTGAGTTAATCTCAGTGAGACAAAATCACACAGCAGGTCACTGAGAGCAAGTGACTCTTGGTGAGACAAATCAATAAGCAGTTCACTGAGTTAATCTCAGTAATACAAAATCACTCAGCAGGTCTCTGAGAACGACTCAGTGAGACATGTCACTAAGCAGTCCAGGGAGTGAACCTGAGTGAGACAAAAGCACTCAGCAGTTCACGGAGCAAGTGACTCAGTGAGACATATCACTAAGCAGTTCACTTAGTGAATCTCAGTGAGACAAACTCACTCAGCAGTTTACAGAGTGAATTTCAGACATATCACTAAGCAGTTCACAGGAATTCTCAGTGTAATGAAATAAAGTAGCCCACTGAAAGTCTACCTCTCAATTCAAATATATGACCTTTACTTAACAACATTAGGGATTGACATGTGACAGGGACACTGGTACAAAATTATTTAACCAGATAGTTATGTTTGTTATCAGGTTAAGGATTCGTACTTTGTGGTGGGAACAAAAGTTAAGGCAAGCAAATGTTATGGGTACTGTACTATAACAATGCAAAGGAAAGTATAGAAAGCACGGGAGAAACTACTTGTGACAAGAATTATGGTTCATAATTAAAACTAACCTCAAAACAGGTTTGCCAGGACATTATTTAATATTTTTTTAGGAGCACAGACTACAGGAAAACGTGCCGAACGTGTGCTTTTAAGAACTCACTTTTAATGAATGCCGAATAAAAATGAACTTATTGTATACGTGATCGAGAAAGCTGCATCACGTAAAAAGGCAGAGAAAAGCCAGGCAAATTTAAAGATACGGAGCTTCCTACTGCTAGTGTTAGTCAAATTAGCCAAGCGTAAAAGAATAACAGTTGTTAAGAACTATATACCTGATTCATGAAGGTTGAACAAACCCAGGATGAAAGAAATCCCGTCATGAAACATGTTGAATTTACTGTAAAACGCCTGTTAAAATGCAAACGGAATTCCAGGCAAAATAGAGCAAGCCCGCTCCAGTCCGTCAACGTTCTGACGCATATTTCACTATCGTCGCCATTATAGACGTTTTTTACATAACGTCCACATGTGTGAGCTATCTGTTCGCTCACCAGTAGGTGGTCGATGGCAGAAAAGACCCAAGATTCAAGAGGATAAATATCATTTTATAATCACTTTCAAGAAAATTGTCTTCACGCTGTCCTAACCCTGGGCCTTCTGCGCGTGTCCGGGTGACGTCAGATCCGAGGTCCCAAAAGATCAGAGGTCGGCGCCTGGAGTCCGGTGGAATCCTCCTAAATCCTACTACAAATATTTATGGAACATCATGGAATCAACTTCTTACCTCTGTCACAAATTTCCTTAGTTTCCGTTGATAAGTGCATGAGTTATGTTGTGACCAAACACACATATACACAAACGGACGGGAATGAACGCACACACTACTGGCGCAGGCAACCGGCACATAGCACATTGTTCGATGATGTGCACAGCGAGCAGGGCATGTTTAGGGAGACGTTTCAGCAGTATATAGATGTCGCCACAATCTGATGAAATATTCTCCTTCCAGCGCACAAATGCCGTCTCGGAACACCTCTTTCGAATCCGTTGGCTTCTAGTCTAGGATGTACAAGGGGGGGGGGGGGGGGGCTTGGAGAGTATTCAGGCCATGCAGGGTCAAGGACAGGATAAGTGCAGAATCATTGTCCGCTTGGTAAGAGCAAATCAATATATTTTGTGTACAGGCACTGTCAGTCCTCATATAGTCTACCTTTAAAGATATAAGACAGAGTGCACTGATTCAAGAAACATGTTTATTTGAAAATATTACAGGTATTCTGATTTTGGCCAATTGAGGATAAAAATCACGCCATGGAGGCTAACCCCTTGCTGGCGATGTATGAAGCATCAGTGATAAAACTGACCTTTCTTGTTAAATTAGTCGGAACCTGATCATGTGTGTTGCTCAGAAACATATCAAGCCCATAAAAACACATTATGGTGGCAAATTATTGTATTATCTGTGAAAACAGTGATCTTTTCTTTGGCGAGTAAGTAGAAATGGCAACCCCGGTGGATTTCCACTTGGTTGTATATCACTGGGCAATATTTATAGGCCTACATCCGAGGCCCAATCGGCAACGGTCGACCAAGGTGTTCCGAATACGCAAATGCTGCCTCGGCCTTGACTGCGTATAACACATGTCCACTGAGAAATCCCACTTACATTCCACTTTCCAACAGGCGAGATGTCACCAAGCCGCAGTATTTGAATAAAAAACCAGACACTTTTCTGTACCGTGGGGCGGATCAGCCTGTCACGCATGATATACATTCAGCATCATGTAACATGAATGTATACCAGTTTACAAAACATGCTAGAAAATGCACGTGCGTCGCGGATCCCCCGCCCCCCCCCCCCCCCCCCTTCTCAACCAATAACCTTTTTCTGACAAATCTTATGCATGACGGGGGGTTTTGGGGGTCGAGACTCCCCCCGCCCTCCTGCTTTTAAACAACGGCTTTTAAACAAATTTATGCATGACACCCGTTGACCCCTCCCTGCAAAATTTCCTGGGTCCGCGCCTGACGTGTGTGTTTCTGCTGGGGACGTCAAAATTAAAGCAAGCTCCAGCTGACATATACATGAACTTTGAACTTGAAAATAAGATACAAGTAACACTTATGCTAAACTTCACAACAAATGTAGCCCATATTTTTTTGTCTCCTTACAGTTATCTCACATTAAAAAAAAGGATTATTTTTTGTTTTCTTTTAAAATTCGAAGTATGAAGAAAAACGACTGTTCCTTGCCGACATACAAAGCCCGAAACACTCTCAGTAGGAGTTGTCCCTAGTTAACGGGAAATGATTTTTATTATATATGTGTGTGTGTATGTGTGTGTGTGTGTGTGTGTGTGCAGTGGATGACCATCTCCGCTAAGACGAACACTATTTTTGGTCTCGAAGTAATCGTCATTAATCGTCATTAAAACTTCCCGCTCACACAACCACCCCGCTAACATGACAAACCAGATTTCACTCTATATATATATATAAAAATTCAATAATTCCATTAGCTATACCCAGAGACTGTCATGATTATAAAAGTAATACTTCGATCCCTTCACCCATAAAAAAAAATTCAGTGGGATGCAGATTTAACTCAACAAATGACACAAATGACTAGTTGTTTATTTGAATATACACCCAGTGGGCACCTTGACGTAAATTTGACGTCAAATATTGGTTGAGATTTGATCAAAATGTAAAACAATGTCATTTCAGATTTTATTTGATTGTATTTACTCTAGAAGTAGAATAAGGAAATAAGCAAATCAATTTTAAAAGGAATTATAATATATATATCAAATTTGGTCAATCTAATTGATGTTCATTTGACATCAAATTGATTTTGAGTTTTTGACAACAAATTGATGTCAAATTGACGTCAAACTGACATCAATATTTTTTTGGTAAGAGTGCCTGCATGCTGTTCAGTAAAGGGGAATCATGTTCATTTAGCCTAAGATTCTCATAAGAAAGTGTAACCATATTTCCTTAATATTTTTTAATGATATAAATTATATTGGGATGATGTTGTGATTCAAATAATGTGCAATTTATATACAGTCAGAAATTAATAATTATTGTAAATAGTCAAATACGGTTATATTGCTGTAAAATGCATGCAGTAATTAAGGACATACTATCAACATTTTTATGATGTGACGACACTGTCACCCCAGCAATAAAATACATTAAAAACTTAGGAAGCTTTGTTTTCCTGACAGAAGTTTGTATATTCAGTGAACAAAATAAAAATGGTAATATATATCAATCAAGAATCTGGTAATTAAAAACTGTGCTATTATTTCCAAACGTGAAATTTATCCAGGAACCATTAATTAATTGCTGGACTGTACAGCACCACACTTGACCTGTGAACACTGCAGTCCTCTCAGTGTGTCACTTGTCAAATGATCCCCTCAAGTGCACTTGTGTAACCCCTCCCCACCACCAGCAGCGCTGGGTTCGTCTTTGGTTTCTGAGTCCTTTGTGAGGCCAACATTCTGGCGGGAAACATCAGCAGTGCAGCCAAAACAGTCAAATCGGCTAGACACGTTCAAGTATATTTTTATTCTTCCTTCCTTCCTGCTTTGATACTTGCATTGTTATATAATGAAAAATATTGTTAATTAAGTGGAGAGGTTTCCTAGCCAACAAGCCAGTCAGTCTGAAATGTGTTTATAAGGATAATTAAATCAATCCATATATGTTTGTAGTCCATATATGTTTGTGTTTGAAATCAGAATATATATTTATTTATTTATTTATTTATAATACATATTTAACCAGAATAGCCTATTCAGCAAAAGCTGTTTTTCAATAGGGTCCTGGTCTAGATGATATAGATAAGTACACAGATAAAAAAGCAAATATGAAAGAACTGAAAATAAAATACATGCATACATAAAAAACAGTTATACATACATGGTTTAAAATGATCATAGAAAAAAATCTTCTTAAATGATATACACGAATATTGAGTAAATAAATTTAAATAAGAGGCCTGACTAAAAATTAAAACATGTAAGATCGTGATTTCACAATAAATATATTACATAATGACACAGTAATATAGGTAATGAATACAAAGACGAAAAGGCACCTGTGAACAAGCTATGAAAAATTATATGGCATAAATTGCTTGTACAATGATTTAAACTGGCAGAGACTGGTTGCAGATTTGACACTTACAGGTAAAGAATTCCAGTGGATGGGACCAGCATATGCAAGACTTGCTTTGAAGGATTCTCTGTTTGGTTTAGGTAATGATAAATTGAAGCCCTGAGAAAAACGAGTATTATATGCACTATTAACACGGTTGAACGTATGCGTAAGAGAGGGAGGGACATTACCAGACAAACATTTAAAGACCATTAAAGAAACAAAATATTGGTATCTCTGTTTAACATTCATCCAACCCAATGTTGCAATCAATGATGTAGAGGATATATTGGTATCATAAGTTTTAGTAACGATTCTAGCAGCTCTATTTTGAAGTTTTTGGAGTTGTAATAAATACGTTTTGGAGGAATTACCCCAGACAGATATACAATAATCAATGTGACTCTGAATTAAGGCATTGTAAAGTGTGTTTAAGCTAAAGACATCTAAGGTTTTACTTAATCTGAAAAGGAGACCTAGTTTTGATACTATTTTGTCGCACACCAGTTGAATATGTTTTTTCCATGTAAGACCAGCGTCGATGATAACACCTAAAAGCTTTGTGTGTTCAACCGGCATCACTGTAATGTTATCCATGGAAATGTTCAGTTGATTTCCATTGGTTTTAGACTTGGGGCCAAATAGTATGAATGATGATTTTTGGGGATTTATACTCAGTCGATTCTCTCTAAACCATTTAAGTGCAATTTCGAGATTTACTTGTAATGACTCTATAGCTTTAGCGGCTGAATTCGCTGAAGAATAAATTGAAATATCATCAGCATAAATGACGCATTTCTCACTGAGGAACATTGGAAAATCATTTAGATAAAAAAGGAAAAATATAGGTCCAAGGACAGTGCCCTGTGGGGTACCTATGTCCAAGGTGCGTGGTTCTGAAAGCAATCCATTAGAATAAACCACTTGCTTACGATTAGACAGGTAGTTTTCGAACCACATAAGCGGTATACCTTTTATGCCATAGTCGCTCATTTTTGTAAGTAAGACAGTATGATCAAGGCTATCAAAACCTTTTTTTACATCGAGGAAACATGCGGCGGTAACATTATTGTTATTAAGACTGATTAAGCATTCGTCAATTATGCTGTGCAAGGCAAATGAAGTTGAACGATTAGGAAGATAAGCGAATTGTTTATCCGAAAACAGATTATTACTTTCAAAAAACGTAATGAGGCGCGATTTAACGAATTGTTCTATTATTTTTGGCACATGGCCTATAACTGAGATCGGTCGGTAGTTATTTGGATCATCCTTACATCCAGATCCTTTGTATATAGGAGTGATCCTAGCGGTCTTCCAATCTGCTGGAAACTCGCCGGTTTGAAGTGAGATGTTAAATATGTGGGCTAATGGAGCTGAAATATAAGGTGCGGCTATCTTAAGGAAAAATCCTGACATTCCCAGTATATCTTCTTTCATACTGGAGTTTACTTTCAACAACTGTGATAAAACAAATTGACTCGAAACTGAATTAAAATCAAAAGATTCCAAATTCGGGTTACCAATATGATCGCAGGTAAATATTGTTTTCGGAAATTTATCGTTAATATTTTTTCCAACAGAAGTAAAGTAATGGTTAAATTTATCAGGGTCAATCTTTCCGCTTTCTTTATTCGAGGAGGTTTTCGAAGGCAGTATGTGTTTTAAAGCTTTCCACACACAACCAGGGTTGGAGCCATTTTTTTGTATCAGCGTGGTATAATACTGTCTACGAGTGGATCTGATAAGATTTGTAACATAATTTCGCTGATGTCGGTACGCAGACCAGTCATTACTGTGATTTGTTCTTAATGCGTTCCGATGTGCATAATCACGCAAGTGAATCTCATTAAGTAAATCATTATTGAACCATTTATTTTCGCGAGCTTTGGTGCGACGTCGAATAAAAGGCGCGTTGTTATTAGAAATTCTCAGAAATTCATAGCGCCACATTTCCCAGGCTAAGTTTACATCAGAAAGTTGCATAATTCTTGAAAAAAAATTGGATTTCGATAATTCATCGATAAATTTGTATTCATTGAATTTACGAAGGGTACGGTAATATCCGGATTTTGTAACTGTGACCCTAGGTGGTCTATTCAAAACGGTAGTCACAAGAAAATGATCACTTATACATAAAGGATGAACTTTCACATTTGAATGCATGCTAGGATGTGAAGAAAATATCAAGTCGATCATTGTAGAGGTGAGCTGAGTAATACGAGTAGGCTCTGTTACAAGTTGTTTAAGACCTAAGATTTTTTCGAGCAAGTCCAGTTTACTAGCAATATAAGTTTCAGAGCGTAAGCAGTCTACATTGAAATCGCCAAGTAATACAACATGTTTGAATGAGTTAAGGGCAGAAGCAAGTAAATCGAGTAATTCATCAATGTAACTGGAACTGGAATTAGGCGGTCTATATATAGAACCGATTAAGACCGGTTTTCTCCCCAAAATTATTTTAACCCATACACATTCAACGACATTTGAGTTTAAAGTGACCAACTCCGGTTTTAACGACGAAAACACATACGTGAGAACTCCTCCGCCATGCCGATTCCTGTCTGATCTAAAAATCGTATAATCATCAATTTGTATCTCTGAATCAAAAACGTGGTTATCTAACCATGATTCTGTTAATGATAAAACATGAGGGTTTAAACTAGAACACAAGAGGCGAATCTCCTCTATTTTGGGTAGCAAACTACGAACGTTAAGATGACCTAATATGGTACCCTGGTTAGCTAGTCGATATTGCTTAAAATCAGAATATATACTTGGGTTTTGAGACAAAATAGAAGGAAGAGAGGGTGGAATTTCATTATCGGGTGTAATTGGTTTGGTGCTAGGTAATGCTTGATAAATATCTGATAAGTGAGAGCTTGTTTGTTCTGTAATACTAACGTTAGGACTTATAACCTGATCAGAGTACACATCCACTGAATTCCTTAGTAAATAATCATCTGTTATATGGATGTTTTTGTTTGATCTCCGTGAAAATTTTGAGATTCCATTAGGCTGTCTTCACTAGTGTACATCGATTTTTGAAAATATCGAACGCTAGAGGCAATTTGTCCGGTCATTGCAATTGTGCCGAATTTACTAAAATGTATACCATCATATCGATAGTAAGACCTTTTCAAAGGTGGTGAGCAGTCACAAAATATGATATTCTCAAGGGATTCACATCTCTTTCTCAGTTCATTGTTTATAATGGTGATTTTTCTATTTACAATGCTGTCATGTAAATATTTAGGGATTGCCAAACTGACAATTTTACAGTTGGTGCTGCTTCTAGTGTTTTGCAGCATGTCAGTGTATTTGTTAACAAAGGTTAGGGTGTCATCACGATAAACGTTGTTTGTGCCTACTTGAACCACTAAACAATCATCATTTGACAAATCTTTTGCAGTTTTTGGTAGTTTGGACAAAGCATCATCAAGTGTGAGCCCACTAGTACTTAACACAGAAATTTTCTTGTCACATAAATGGTTAGCCACACTGGAATAGGAGTCTTTCACTAAGGAATCACCAAATATTAAGACACGACTTTTTGATTGAATATCAATAAGTCCATTTGTATTGACATAAGCGGAAGTACTTGACTCTGCTGAGCTTTGTAGACCAAGGTCTTCTGTAGGTGTTGCTTTGTTAGTGTCACCATTTTTTTGTTTCTCTGCGTGATAAGGTACAGGGAAGGTCTCGTTCAAAGATGGCCAGTCGTCACAAGAAGTGTTCGCTCTATTAGCAGAAGAATTATCACGTTTTCTGATAGTCCCAGTAGAGTGACGTCTTGAGTGGGATGATACAACTTCAGACCAGGCTTGTTTGTTTGATGAATCCTGCAGAGTTGTCGACATGTTAGGTCTCTCACTGGAGGTTTTGGATATACTATGGTTCAATTCTGCACATTTACAGGATTTGTCAGACAATTCTCGGAGGAGTTTTTCAGTAGTTGACTGTACTTTAAGACATTCTTGTAATTCTTCTTTCATTAATTTGTTTTCCTGTCTGAGGGACTGAAGTTCACAAAGAATATGTTTAAGTTGCGTTGGGATGTTTCGGCAGTTTTTACAATTCCATATCAGGCCTTCATCCCCAGGCTGTATGTTCATACATGTCAAGTGAAACCAGTTGTTACAAGAACAACACCTGATCATCTCTCCCTGTGAGATATTGTTGTATTTACAGTTTCGAATATCACATATAAGATTGTTTTGTGAGTCATCTGTTGACGTATCAATGGTAATATCGCTGCTCTTGCACTGAGGAGAGGGGTTGTCAACATTTTGTGACGGAGCAGAGATTTGGTTATTTTTGTTGCCATAAACGTTTGGCCATTTTTTATTTGCACACTGTGAACAGTATAGATCATCATCGATTCTTATTCGAACACTAGCATTTTTCTTATTACAGTTCACACATTTGCTATGTTTGTTTGGCTTTGTCATGATTGAAGTCACGGGGAAGACGATTTGTTTATGTGAATGGTAATCAGAGTGTGACCAAGCGTACTCGAGCTGGCGTCACCGGTTACGCAAGACATAAGCTATCCCTTGTGAATGCAATGGAAGGAGATTCCCCAAGGCTCTTAGACACGTTGGCAACACAGCAGGTTGCTATAAACAGTTGATGAGCGATAAATGGTGAATCCTTGTTGCAAACTTTAAAATGGTTTATATGTCTAAAGTCAATAAAAAGTTCGATAAAACGAGTCAACTAGAGTAAAACTGGTGACATAATCTCTTTGTTGACATAGACTTTTAAAACCATAAGTTCATAGAACTTACTTTGAAAGTAAATATCGCTCCGAAAGGCTTCAATGAAAAGTCCTCCGTCAACATAGATGGCGCTGTTAATCTGTATATATATGTATGAATAGCCATGCTGGTTCATTTTTTATAGATGGAATATATATATATATATATATATATATATATATATATATATATGTAAAATGAAGATTGAGGTTCGAATCTGACTTTCAAAACTGAACTTTTGCATATTTTTCTAATCACATACATAATATATGTATGTGTCTACGTGTGTTGTGTAAATAGAGGTATTTGTGCATATATATGTATTCAAATGTGTGTGTGACTGTGTGTGTGATTATATACTGAGTTTTCTGTACATGTAGTTGATCTGTCTTAGTGTCACATATCAGTGTGACCGGCTCCTGAGAAGCTGCCACGGGCATTACACCAACTAGACAAGCAAAGGAAGCCAAAGCCATTATTGTCTGACCTAGCCTGAACCTGCTGCATTCCTTAGGTTATATTACAAGGCCTATACAGACCGTACTATCCCCTCTCTTTCTCCCTCACCTCATTTATAAACTTGAGCCACAACAGTGCCAAGGCTGTCATGTTATGCCCTTATAAGCATATTCACTGAAGCCTTACTCTGTCCTTACAAAGTGCAATGTTGACCTCATCCCTTATTTCACCTTCATTAAATACTTTATAATGACATAAATGAAGCAAATGACCATGGCATTATATTCACGTTCATATGTTTAAAAAAATATTTATATATATATATATATTTATATAATGAATATTAAATTATGTATATTATATAGTATTTTACCATAAGATTGTAAAACATAATTTTTATGAAATAACATTGGTAATTTTTTTATAAGATTATTCAATTAGAAGTTCAATAGAAAAGGTGGCAAAATTGAACATTAAAATAAAATGAATAAATAAAATATTAGGGAAAAATGAAAAAAAACTTAATAATAATTTTGATGTCCTGAAAGTACTACATGCAGTACATAAAGTTGCAGTCACTTGAAAATGTCAAATTTTTAAATTCCTTTATACAGGCCACCATTTTGATGGAAAAAAATTGTAGCCTTTTAAGGGAGAGGTCTTATAATAAAGCATTGAGCATGCAGGTATGGGAATCAGTTCTGGACTTGACATAGGATATTGCTGCTTTTAGGCCTGGCTGGTAAAGCGAGAATTATACAGACACTTTTATGAAAAAATTTGTAAAACAATTTTAAGTTACCATTTTTGAACATGTTTAAATAAGAATAAGTAATTTTAAGTGATAAAAAAGTACCAATGTAAAAAGTAAAAATGAGGCAAAAGTGTTTGAAAACTTTTTCAATTATTTTATGTACTTGAAGCACTATATGCATGCATAAAAGTTACAGCTAGGGATTAAAAGGGGTATATAATAATCAGTAAAATATATTACTAAAAAGTTAATAATTGAACAAATCATGATTTTCACCGAGCATTTACAAAAATGATAGTAAATACATAAGAAACCATTCCATGCTTAAGGGTGTGATTCACTGCTACTTAATTCCCATTGAAGTGGTTATCTAGAGGTAAAATATATTTAATATAACAAGCAACTTTATTAAAGTGCTTCACTCATGTTATAATATGACATCAATGTTATTGTGATTATGACATTACTTATTACCTTTATTGTTTCATAAAATCTTAAAAGTAAATAAGTAAAAGCATAAAAACCTGGTTGTGTCACTATTTAAGTTTGGAATATTAGTGGCTATGTTAGTAAGCTGTTGTAGCTCCGTACAGAGTATGTACACTGTGACATATACCGATACATAAATACAAGAGGCCGAATGCATACTTGCCTAAAAATAACAATTAACAGGCAACGAGTCCTGGTGCACAGCTGAATTTTCCTATTATATTAATTTACCAAATCCTACCATACTGAAAAGAGGATTGACTTTTTTATATTGTTATAACTCAGGATTTACTATACATATTAGAGAACTTAAATTTTTGGAATTAAATCTTATTTTTTATATCCAAACTTTCTTTAATGTATATTTAAAATAAAATATTGCACTATCCTATTAAAAGTTGGTTTATTCTGCCTAATATGGCATCATAGTTAATTTCCATTAATCTGATATTGTATTTACTTATGAAGAGGGTATACATAGTAATATTTTGGTTGTTAACTTTGCTTGCACACTCAAAATTAAGGCAAAAAGTGCAATATAGCAGTGAACAAGTTAACCCATACAAAAATACATGGTGGGCAGCGCAGGGCTAGGATTTTACACATTTCAGCTCAGTTGGCAATGCAAATGATATTTGCCGCCCATGTGCAACTCAGGAGTATATATATATTTTCTCGGAGGAGTGGGTAGTGTTTGTGGCATTATCATTTTTGCAATATACTTTGTGTTTACATACATATTGACTGAATTTTTTTTATGTTTATACCATGAAAAGGGCATATGTAACCGTTCACATTTAACCAAAAATAACGAAACTAAAGATATATTGTCAAAAATTTATGCTCCTTTTTCGCTATTCCTATTGGCTGAATAGAACATAAAGATTTAACCCTTCCATGCTGGTAATATGCTTTCAAGACAATGTTGTGTTTACATTTTTGAGCTTAAAAAAAACATTATTTGTCCCTTCTTTGATATTTTAATTAAAATAACACCTAAGAATAATAAAGATGTTTCCTGCTATTGCAAAATTCCTGGTACATACTCAAGGCTTTCCTGAATGCTTAAAAAACTCTCTATTCTTTTCAGATGGCAGCTGTATATCTGAAGATCGCATTCCAGCAATAAAGTTTCATGGACATTGAAATCAAAATAAAAGTTTCTACACTTGATATTCTTCTTGTTAGTTGATGTTTGTTAACACTAAAGGAAAAACACAGGGTGAAATTTTACCATAACTTGACATTTACATGAAATTAAATTGACTTTAAAGTGACAGCAAATTTAGATCAATATCTTGATGTCAAAACTTTTGACGTCAATTTGATCTGCAAACTAAGCCTGTTCTTGACATCATTTTGACATCAGTGTTTGACATCAATTTGATGCCTAAATTTTGACGTCAATTTGACTTTAAAATTAAACCTGTTTTTGACATCATTTTGACATCAATGTTTGATGTCAATTTGATGTCTATTCAACATCAATTGCCCACTGGGCAGTTTTCTCTAAAATACCGCTTGGATTGGGGTGGACCTGCGTATAGGTCCCAATAATTTGAACCGAGTCTGATCTTACATAAATATACCCCGAGTTAAAGCAACCCCTATTCAGTTTCTCTGTTGACCCTTTGTCCAGCTGCCCTATTACTGCCATGACCTGTTCCAGTAATTTACAATTATCACTACAGGTGGCGTCCGTGTGCTCAATTATAGGGACCTGTAAACTCTGTATTGCTTCCACCTAGTACCGACTGAGTAACCGTAAACCTCTCTTCAATTTCATTAAAAAAAATCGGTTGCGTTTCAAAGCCTTCAATGAAATTTAGACAAATGGTGTAAAACCAGAAATGAGCTACAGTATTTAATGTTTTCCTACAAGAAGAACTCATGAGCATTGTGTAATTAAATATTCGAAGCCATATTATATTTCGAGCCCTTTAAGCAAGACTAAGATTAAAATCAAGTCATTTTCGAAAATGAAAGGGGCCAGCATAAGTACATCTATATAGGGCTTTATGGGTAGAAGCTTTTAATGATTTAGAGTTCAGCGAATACATGTAACTTTAAAGTCAATGCATTTATTCCACGAAAGAATATGGTATTATGTGGTTACTGCAGCATTTGTGTGCTGATTAAGCTTTATGTAGTTTTGAGCTGATCAGCATGTCACAGGGACATTCAGCAATGACATCAACAAGTAATTTTGGGCCTGCTGCTGACTCTGAATTTTCCACAGCTACCTGTAAATAGCAGCACTAGAATGGACATGTTATTAGCTTTCTGTTGATATAAAGAACATGCACTTTAGCTTTTAGCAGAATTAGCTTTTTTTCAGAAAAGCATAAATATTTTATTAATGGACAACCATACGAAATGTGACTGTGCACAAGTGTATGTGTAGACTGAGACCATGATAGCCAGGTCAGGCTGGCAGGGTGTGTATGTATAAGAGGGGTGTTACAGCCTGATGACAGGGTCAGTGGAATCAGCGGTCAGTCTTATTAATTGTAACAGATGTAGGGCTATTCAGGCTGACAGCACACATACTGCCAGCTCATGCATATTTATATCAGTGGAAACCCTGCAGATTTTACAGGTCGAGGATTCTCATGTAGTCCTTATCCTAAAGTGGGGCCCCCTGGAGAAAGAAAGCACCCGACAGAAGAAACCAATACATCTATCTTCTAATACTTATACAAGGCATTCGCTTCACCTTTTTCCTCAGTGTTCTCTGTAACCACGCTGCGTATGACACTGTGCCATACCTCATTTTAAAGGTTATTGTTCCCGCAGTGACATGGCCGCCATGACAATCAATATTTTTTATGCACACAAAGTTTTTAGTGATTTTCCCTGCTCTCCACACTGCGGGGAGAGTACCATGTTACGAAAGCAGCCGAACTTCCTTCGGCAAAGGTTATTCACAAAAATCCCCAAAGCACGGGATTAAGCAGCTTGAATAAAGGTCTATTGTGCATGTGAATGACTCTACTTTCTTGCAGTGAGGCATTTAAGCATGTTTGGCCCTGACCCACGTGCGTGGTCGGTAAATGTGAAAAACACATGATAAAGCGAGAGGAGGGGTTCAACCAAGGGGGGATTAATGACAAAACCTAATGGAAGGTCTATATTTCCGGAACAGGGGTGAGGATAGGTGGAGGCGAGGTTTCAAGGCCTCAAAATTGGTCTGATACGATTAAAAAAAACGGTTGCAACTTCATTTGGTATTCATGTTTCCGTATCTTTCTTCAGAAAAAGGGAGTGAGTATAGAATCCGGCCTATATGGACGAGATTATGGGTGTATACGATTTGATGTCATGATGTTTAGGATTCATGTAATGGAGAAGTAAGAGGCATTTCGATGTCTTATCATCAGGCATGTCATGGCTTATGTTGATTACTACTAGTATGAGACAGTCCAGTCAGTTTGTATCAATCTTAGAAATGTAGGCCGGATTCTATATACTCGGACCATGAAGAGTTTCCTTTCTTTAAAACGTACATTAAATTCAACTTTCATGTCTTCCTCACATCATCTTATTCGTTGTATACGTCCAAAAATCTTAACCAGTCGAAAATATTCGAAAACCCATTCCGGTTCGCAAATGTTAACATGACTAAGTAACCAAGTCTTCAAAGTAAACATACCTGTATATGAATTTCTTGCCGTGACCGCAGCGCCACAAAGTAAATACCAAAAAAATATTTGTTCATATCTTATTGAGACACTTTCCCACTGAATATATATGTATATTTTTTTACCTTTTAGAATAAAAAAGAGCCAATATTCCTCATCTTAATTAATTCATCTCCCCAACCCCGGTAAAAGCCCGGTATACCGGGTTTACCAGCTAGTGAATTATAAAATGATCAATGAACATTAATAAACGTGAAAACAATGAAAAATATATATATATATATTCCTCGACCTTGTGCAGGTCTAGGGTTGGGATCACAAGGGTTAACTGACCATGGTTCATTTATGACCCATTTGTACCAGGTCTGCGTCCACTAATCATACAATGCCATTATAAAAGGGTGTAAGGATGTAAGGGATCAGTATATGGAGACGGGACTGGACGGCCCAGACAAACAGGGAGTTAGGTAACGCAATATGCGAACATGTGTTTGGAATCCATGGTAAGAATGTCACGATTTTGATGTTATTCTTAACGAATGGTAGCAATTAAGAGATTGTAAATGTACAATCACACGAAACGTTACATGTGTGTTTCATTTTTAACTGATAATGGTTTAATTTATGAACTAGAGTCGCAAATTTTGAGGCAAACTTCCGAATAATGCATTTCTGACAAGTTCACAAAGTGGATAGATCCCTGAATATGTACTCGAAGATCAAGGATTACATCATAGGGCAGGTCGCCATACCTATACATGTTCTGTAAATATGTTTGGTCAGCCGTACACAAAGTGTTTGATATCATCTTTACTTCTTATACTCCGTGTTCGGTATACGTGGAACTGAACTGAGTTAAAATTTAAAATACTTTCTGCACGTTAACCTGTTCATGTGTGGTCTTAATAAAGGCCGTTTCTGGAAAAAGTCACCCTCCCGCCAGAGAACGTTTCCCCTTAAAACCATTGGGATTACGATCCTACGGAGTGTATATATGGCTGGCTGCATACCGATCACGTGAATATGTCAAAGGCCGAGAAGGTGTGAGGCCACATAAGGCCAGCAAAATAGAGATTCATACTTCCAATTAACTATAAAAAAACGAATCGAATCTGTTTTCCTTACAGATTTTATTTTGCATTATAAAACATATTCACCGATCGACCGTAAAGGTAATGCTCTCGAATAAAAGATATGTTTATATATACATATATATATATATATATCGTAACCTGTGTTTATAATGGAACCTACCCTGTGACAGTTTGCCCGGGGAGCCCGTGTAGAATAATCGCATCAAACACACATTTAATTAAGCATGTAATCATTTTCAATATTTATTTTTCATTTATACAATTGAAGGGGATAAACAATTGTACGATATACAATTAATCAGGACCGACTGTATATATATATATATATATATATATATATATATATATATGTGTGTGTGTGTGTGTGTGTGTGTGTGTGTGTGTGTGATCCCTGAACCACGCAGATCGAAAGGACGTATTGTAGAGATCATAACCAGGATGCATTGGCGACAGTCTTACAAGTCTCTGAGTTGATGTATACTATTCTTTATTGTAACTATTGAGCAGAGGGGGAAGCCCGTGCTTATATAGGGGCTGGCCCCCGTTATACTAACTGAATCTCAACACATAGCATGTATCCCAGCAAGATTCATAAAACACGGAGTTACCAATCAGATATTTTCCGGATGTGTCACAATAGAATCAATTAAGAAAAGGTCTGCACAGGATTTGAATGAAATAGCAATTATAGACTATATAGAGTTGCCATGTAATCAAGGCTAAGCAATTACAGTCATTATATAAATACCCGGAAACTCATCTCTAACGCTTTAATACACAAAGTCCCAATTAACTCAAACACCTGCACCTTACATATTATATTATCATGATGAAATACAGAGAGTGAGAAAATTGTAGTTAAATAGACTGGGCCTTAATTCATTACATTTACAGTATGGCTGATTTCCATGCATGCTCGTTTCGACGCAGCCCGCTTAGACGCGCTACCCAGTTATCAATACCGGCGCCCGTTGAACTCAGGGTCGGATCCAGGAATTAGGAAAAGGGAGTCCAACCAAGGACTAATGAAAACCCTTAAAAGGGTGCCCAGGCCAGGAAAACGGGGCCCGGACCCCCTGGTACACCCCCCTGGATCCGCTTCTAGGACGTAGCCCGGGCAAGGCGTGTATAGCCTGTCCATTTGGACGATATGGAGGTTCAATTCAATAGAATAAACATTTGTTAAACTATAATTTTTACATACTTTACAATTTGTAGATGTATGAAACGGTCATTGCCAAAGAGCAAAACTGTTCGTATACCGATGTTTACATATGACTGTGAAACAAACAGACGCGCTACTACAAACAAATACGCGCGGTCTGACTATATAAGCCTATCTATACGGATGGGATATAAATAAATCACATTAATAAGCCAAACAAAAAGTATATAATTGGTGTCAAAATGACATATATAAATATACGCGCAATTTTACGGTTAGTAGCATTACATATATATATATATATATATATATAAACTTTTTAATAATAATAATAATTATATATATTTACATTCACATATACACACGAAATCAAGCGGCAGTAGACAATTAACTGACTGTGGAGATAAATTACGGGGTTATGTTGCTTAATCTGATCAGATGCTTTAAAAGATAGTCCATCAGGCCAAGCCGGGCCATCTCTCACGTATCACAACACGTCACTGTCTCCATCTGATAGTACCGCTCATGCACATTAGAATGTTTGCAACGCTTTAGTGTAAGTTAAGTAAAACGCAAGTTCTATTGATTTTGGGGTGTGACAGCCAAGGAGAGACCTCGACCCTGTCTTGTGGCTAGAACAATTTGTTCGCCAATCAGCGGGCTTGTAGTCAGCCGGGTTCTTTCCATATATACTTAACGATTCGCGGCGCGCCACACCAGCACTGAGGCGAAACTACACACAACTCTCTCAACGTCAGAGTTGTGCAGATTTGTAAGGAGTGCACACAAAGGAGCGGTTTCACTTGGGTTTTACGAGATGAAGGGACTACTTTTAGCATCAGTTCTTGCAGGTAATACATTTTTGTTTCCTATAAGGCCACCTTTGTATTAAAAGTAGCCAGTATTTTAATGTATGATTTATTGTATTGATTGAGTAGGAAGGCAGATCCATCATTCCTTCTCGGGAACACTAGGTCATTGGCATCTGTGATGCATATCCATCTCTCTGCACTAGCGCACATGTACAATCATATCTGTCTATCTGTCTGTCTGTCTATCTATGTATCTATGTATATATCTACCTTTAATATATATATATATATATATATATATATATATATATATATATATATATATATAAACACTTACTGTGGATCATGAACTGTTCGAGGTTTTCTCTTCGCGGAAAGAAGTTAAACAATCCCAGTTACTTATATATTAATATATATATATATATATATATATATATATATATATATATATATATATCTAGCTTGTGTAAAAACCATGGAAGGAGCTTAAATGTTTCGTAAGGGCCCGCATGGCTAACACTGAGAGGTCTTGCCGGTGTAAAGACTTCAGATTACCCCCCCCCCCCTATCAAGTTACCCCTGGTAATCTGAAATCGATTGCAGATTACCCCCGGGGGTAGCTTGAACCTGATTTCAGGTTACCCCCCTACATTTCAGATTACCCCCCTCACTGATCAAGCTGATATGATTACTTTTTGTGTAAGTAGGAGCTCACCGCCCTAGATATATTTATTCACAACATCCTCAGCTATAATTATGTAATAATTCACCGCTGAATTTCTTTGTTACATTTTCAAATTCATTATTTCAAAATACTTGCAGATTGTTTTTTATTAATTGTAAGGTATCCTGAACCAGTTCAATCTTAAATCACCCAAATTTTGTCTGGTATAAATACGATGACTACGAAAACATTTTAAATTAACCTAATTTGCATAATAATTTATTCAACCCAATTCTACATGTAATAGTAATTGATTATTGACCGCGTAAATACTAAACTTATTTTGTAAGGTCCCTTCCTTTGTTCTTATGTATGCTTGCACTTTCTCATATTTTGAATATTTAATGAGATAATTTGCATATTGTGCATAATTATGAGGTAATTTAATTAATAAGATTATTTTTCATTAACTGTAAGGTTTACTAAAGTAGATTAATCTATAACCACCCAAACCTGTCCTGGTAGAAATGTGAATACTACTAAAACATTTCTTTATTTACTTAAGTTGCATATTTATGCAAACTTATTCTATATGTAATAGTATATCAATACTTCACAAATTCCACTCATTTCTGACTTAAGTAAATGTTAGCGTGAACAGAAAGATGTTTGTTTTGGTGAAAAAAACTTATCGTCATATACAATAAACGCCTTACTATTTATAAAAAATAATGAATAAAATTATATTTTGCAAAATATGCTAACTATCTGATTAAATATAGGAGATACGAAATAACCCCTATTGCTTGTTGGATTTTACGTTAAAAATTGCACAAGTACCAACCAACTGATCTTTGACACCCCCATCATCAATACTTTGAGGATTGCTCCAGTCTATACAGTCTGTGTTAACAGTCTCATAGCCTATGTTTAAGACAATATGACGAAGTTGCAATTGCATAAAACATTTTTTTGTATTAAAAACAATGAATACAGTCAATCACGAATGCAGGTATAATGAACGATTTCAGGATTTTAAAGAATTTTATTGGATTTCTTGATATCAAATATATTCTATATAACTCTTATTGGATTATGCATTTAACAAGTAAATTGAAATATTTAAACATCAATAAACATAACGTTTACAGTGAAGATGATTATAATTAATTCAGGAAACGCAGAATACTAACAACGTGTCAAAACCAGTGTAATTCGTTTTAATATACAAACAAATTGAAAATATTAATCACAGTTATACATTTTGGTTGCATAAAAAAATTATTAGGGAAGAGTATATGCTGGGTTTAACAAATGATGTTTTTGAAGAATAAGCACATATTTTGGTATAGTTTATTTCAATTCAGACTTTCAAATGTATTAGGGACTGAAAAAAATTTGTATGTTATGTTTATGACACATAACATTTACATATAAATAAAGAAATTACGCCTCATTAACACAAATAGGGGAATTTTGTGTTATACAGGCGTAAACGCAAACACTGAGCAAAAATAATTTATTAATAATTTCAATGATAATAATTTTACATTGAAAATTAAAAATTTTGAAATGTAATGGTAAAACGAAGAAATTCAGCTGAGTGAACAATGTAAATAATATTGGTATACCAAAGAGGCAAAAATTATTTTAAAAAATAACTTGTATTATATTTAAAATGAAACATTGAATTAACTTGAAATATAAAATTATAAAAGATTGAAAGTTACACAGTAACACAGTGTAGTAAAAGTTTTAATGGATTAAGCATAATAAAATTATATGTAAAACATAACTTGCTCGGTTTAACAGACAATTCCTAGGGCATTTTAAATATAACAACTAAAAATTTAAAGAAATTTTAATTGTTAATGTAAAAATTATCCTTTTTATTACATCTGAATAAATGCTTCCGATGTTTTCAGCAGTCTAAAATTAAAATTTATCAATGTTTTAGTAGCTTTGGAACACAAAAATAAATATATTTTTATATGTTAAACTTTGATTTAAGTCAAAATAAAAGAAGGAAAACCATTCAAGTGGTTCACTGCAACATAGAGACATGACATAATAAAAATACATATAACACGTGATAAAGGTATGTATAAATTGGTCCTCTACTATTACAAAATACGGGACTTTTTATGTCATTTTTTTATTTAAATTCGTCAAAATTTCCTCAGATCGAATTTTACCGGGTTTTTTATTTTGTCTTTCCAAAGAAGTAATCGTTTCGAAAATTAAAACTAAAATAAACTTTCTACCATTTTTTCCATGTACAAACCTAATGTCTGACTTCAACGACCTCACTAAACCAGCCTTGAAGATAGCTGCAGTATGCCTGCCAGTTGCCGTATTCCGTGATCACGAAAGATAGCATTCAAATTATGGATGTAATTGTATCCCCAGACAAGGTCGGGGGATACTATGTTTTCATACCGGTCCCGCCGCCGCCGCATACAAATCTTGTTGGCGCGATAACCCAAAAAATTTTCACGGAACTTTACCAAACTTGGTATATGTATAGATATGGGTAAGAGGACGACGCCTATTCAAAATGAGGTCATGACCTTTACTAGGAGAGTGTCCTTGACCTTGAATAGGTCAAATTTTGGGGAAAATCACACATATTCTTTTATATCTCAAGAAATCTTGCATGGATTTATACCAATATCAAGTTGATGGAAGATCATGGATAGGGTTGTCATGTTCCAGGAACTGGTGGCGCCACCTATTATTCTTTACTTGTTTCTGTGCCATTTAATACCCCCAAATTGCGACCTTACAGTACTGTGAGCATTATAAGTAAACACTTATGGACAGATTTCTTTTATATTATGCATATACACAGGTATGGGTTATGGGATGATGTTTATTTAAATTGTTGTCATGACCTTTCCTATGAGAGTGGCCTTGACCTTGAATATTGCCATATATGGTGAAAATCACACACCTCTTATGATATCTCCAGTGTTGATAGCCATATGGATTTCAAACATGACTTATGTATGGCCCACCACTAAAGTAAGAACCCTATAGGTTCTAGGGTCATGAGGTCAAAGGTCAAGGTCAATGGACTGGCATCTTAAAAGATACTGTGGATGCATTTTAAGCCAAACTTTCATCCTAGGTCTTCCATCTTGAATATATAGCTCACTTGCCAATAGTGGATGATCCTTATAAATTTTGGGGTCACAAGGTCAAAGGTCAAGGCCACAGGAGCTATCTGTCCAAAAATTAGTTTATGGATGATAATTCCTGCTTTTGTTGATGTATGGATTTCAAACTTGACTTGTATATGTCCCATTGGAAAAGCAAGACCCAAATTGATTTTGGGGTCATGAGGTCAAAGGTCAAGGTCACAGGACACATCTTTAAAAAGATTGTGGATGCATTTTCAGCCAACCATTTCATCTCAGATCTTTCATCTTGCACACATAGTTCACCTGCCAAGAGAGGAAGAACCCTATCAATTTTGAGGTCACAAAGTCAGAGGTGAAGGTCACAGGAGCCATCTGTCCAAAAATTAGTTTCTGGATGATAATTCTTGCTTTTATTGATGTATGAATTTCAAACTTGACTTGTAATTGACCCATTGGAAAAGCAAGACCCGAATTGATTTTGGGGTCATGATGTCAAAGGACAAGTTCACAGGAAACCTCTTTAAAAAGATTGTGGATGCATTTTCAGCCAAACAATTTATATCAGATCTTTCATCTTGCACATATAGTTTACCTGCCAAGAGTGGAAGTCCCCTATCAACTTTGAGGTCACAAGGTCAAAGGTGAAAGTCACAGGAGCCATCTGTCCAAAAATTTGTTTCTGGATGATAATTCCTGCTTTTATTGATGTATGGATTTCAAACTTGACTTGTTTATGTCCCATTGTAAAAGCAAGACCCAAATTGATTTTGGGGTCATGAGGTCAAAGGTCAAGGTCACAGGACACATCTTTAAAAAGATCAAGGTCACAGGACCAACATCTTCAACAACATTGTGGATTGATAGATGGAAGAAACAATAAATATGCCGAGTGTCAGTATATGGTGCTAAAAATGGGGGCCTATTCTTAAAGGGAGGGGGCTACTATGTCTGGGGATACTCTGGCACCTGCGGTGCCAAGAATTGTCTAGTCTGGTGTGAAGTTGTAAGCAGAAATGATATAAAATATGCAGCTGTAGTTTCAACAGAGATGAATTAACTCTATGGTTTAAATCCATTGTTTGGCAAATATGATCATAATATAGATAAAATAATGGGGAAAGTGTTTTTCTACCTTTATATTCATGCGGGTTTTTTAACCGTGTTGGTACTACAAAAGCTGGTTACCAATTTGCCATATCCTGCACATACTACAGAAACCCTGTCAATTCAAAATATGAAATAATACTTATATATTCACAACGTATGATATATAAGCCCATGCAAAACATATCACAAATTGGGTTGTGGGGAATATGTTTCATCATATAGATAAATGTGAAAATGTTATAAAAATGTTTCGTGGATATTTTGAAGGAAACATTTCTAAAATATCAAAAAAATGTTACTCACAAAATGTTTATAAAATATTATTAAAACGTTTTTTAAATGTTTTACAAAAACATTTTAAAAACATTTAAATAACATTTTTAAAACGTTTTAGCAAAACGTTTTAAAAAACATTTTTTTGAACATACAAAAAAGTTATAAAAATATCACGAAAAAACATTTTCAAAACATTTTGCCAAACGTTTATAAAACATTTTAAAAATATTTTTGCGCTAGCTGGGGGTGGATTTGAAGTTGGTCAACAGGTGCTTGGTTCTGTGCCTGCATCTCGCTGTGAATTCATTCCTTTTGTTCAAGCTGCATAGTGAGGGGCAGTAGATAATAAAGTAACTTTCTTCCAAACAAAGATTGAATGATTTAAATATTGTGGAGTAAGCTCTGGTTTTGTTGATAATTTTCCATTGGTGTATGGTGTGTTCCTGACGAGTTGGGCGTGCCCTCACGAAACAGAACTGTCGGACACAAGTAAGGGTGATAGTCCTAAACGGTGTGTATATATTGCACCTTCTTCCATTAGTTGAGCACTTAACAAGCCCATGGTTTTTACTCAAGCTGGATATACATACATACATACATACATATATATATAAATAAATAAATAAATATATATATATATATATCACAGTATCATCACAGCGCCTCTGCCACACTATATATCATCACAGTATCATCTCAGTGTATATAAGATACTAGTGTATCAAAATATATAATCACAGTGCCTCTGTCACAGTACTATTACGGCACTGATATACTTCCCGCGGGACAACATCCCGCGTGTACTTTCTGTACATGCCCACAAGTAATACAAATATACGAGTCGAGTGACTTACGTGCCTTAAACCAGTATACCAGGGACCCTTTAAAGCCCCCCTCCAGATTATTGACCCAAATATTGATGTAGAAATGTACCGACTTAATCAGAAACCATATGACAGTGTCCACCAGAGAGTTAGATGTAATCGGGATTACTTCAATAGACTTTTCCTCGAGCATGCGCAATACACGTTACGGTCTTCTGTTAAATGACAGCAGATATATGACACAGACACCATATAGCTGGTAAGGATCCTGACCTCTAATGATCATAAGACAGAATTCTTTTGATTTAATCATTTCATGTAAAGAACTTTGCCTCTTTTTCGTTGATAGTACGGACCCGAACTATTAGTGTCGATCGCACCAATAGGTGTCGCTCGTGTGGTGGAAAAGGTCAATACTGGGTTCCGGAGACTGCTGATCTCCTGTAAAGGAGGAGCAAAAGTGCTGCTGGTACAACCAGTGGTAGGGCGTAACACAAAGATGGCCGACAAATGCAATGCTGCGTACATGCGGTCAACGATACAAGCAACTGATTTTAATACTCAGACAATTAATCAACTTAGGAAATACCTGTCATCCCGTGGTGTGCAATGTGCAGGATATAGGAAATGGGAACTTGTAGAATTTGCGAAACAAGCACCCGAATCGAAAGATGAGAGGACTGACACTACACGAATACATTGTTCATGTAAACAAAGACATCAGAACAGGGGTTATAAGAATAATAATGATCAAATAAAAATATTCGTATCTCCATAGCCCACAATCTTGGAATTTTTGCCCTACAAAGCTTTATCGCCAGTAGCGCACCTACCGGTAGCCTTACGCAAAGTCCATCAGTTTGTAAATTTTCAACACATAAGATCAGAGTATCCCCGGAACTCTGATATACCCCCTGGTCTCTATAGGTGAATTATCTCTTGAGCTGAAGTGTCCTTGTATAAATCCACCTTGCTTAACCACATTGCTAACCCGGGCCCAGGGAGACAAATTTACATTGCTGACCACTTGGTCAGGTCAGTCAAAGATTACTCTTGCAGCTGTTGCTTTTAGTGTCTGTGCCAGCCACAAAACCCAGCCGTGCCAATAGAGTATGTCTCTGTTAACCATGAGCGTATTTACCCAAGGTCATCTGTATACCATCCGATTTGCCGGATTGGGCTCCTGCAGACAAATAAATGTGGTTTCAGATAATTTATTGAATCCAAATCCACCTCCAGACCCCTTCCCGCTTCACACTCCATGTACTTACACTCCATAAGTACATATTGCTGCAGAAAATAAATTTAAATCCATCGGTCACTCATTTCATAAAACAAGTAAAATGCACGAACAATTAACCGTGAAGTTCATACATACGTTTTGTTCACTTCTTTTAAACTGTAAAATAACACTGCACGCAGATATTTGTTATATAATATCGGCAATACCACATTGTTCTCTATAGTAATCTCAGACTTATGTATAAGGTGTTAATATGAGTTACTCGGGGTTTAATTATGCGGACGGAATATGCGGCAGATGTGATGATGGTACAGAAACAATTGGCTGATTTTCAATCTACCGTTCCTTCTTTTATATATGATACGTGTACCTGCTAGACCAAGCTGGCAAGGCCAAGGGTACATGACCGCCTATTTAGGATATAGCGAGATCAGATTTCAACGTCAGTCTCTTGTATGCAGTGGCCTTGGTGCAGGGACAATGCACGGGGATGTGGGTTATACTAAAGTATATCCCCTCCAATTATTTTGCAAGGGGGAATGGTCAATGTAATCATCCCCCTGCTATTCAGTGAATAATATTTATATTTTGGAAATTAAATATATTAATAATTAGAATTTTTTACGTGGGTTCCATTTCTGAGTTTACCATGAAAGATATATTTAAACCTGGTTTATATGATCACATGCGCTTGAATTGCTAATTAGTGTACAGACCCGGCCGACAGCCATGGCAAATCGGTTTCAGGCTAAATTTGGAGTACATGCGTGATTGGCTGAACCATTGTTACGTAAGCGGTGTCACCATCAGAACACTACAGTGTAGACATATCAACCAATCCGAAAGCGCGTCCGCGGTTGCTATGCCATGGCTGTCGGGTCTAACAACGGGGGCTTCTTGCCTGCCTATCTCAAATATTAAGTAAATAATATAGAGATGGACCATATAGTGCGAAAAACGCCTGGTAAATGTCATATAAATAATAGCTAGAATGAAATGAAGCAGAAAAATACCAAATTTAACCGAAATCTACACTAATAGCAATACAAGCGCCTTTGATATAATTAACCTTTACTGGAAACATAATACCTTATTTTTTAAACTTTATATTTAATTGTAATATATTTAAAATGTTTCACACAGTCAGTGAAATGGGTATACATATGTGCATGTATATATATATGTGTGTGTTTGCGTTTGTGTGTGTTTGTATTGCAGATATGAAAAAATTTCAAGATTCGACAGATTTTACGAGATGTGATCGGATGGTCCGGGGCCCTATAGGGTTCCGACGCGCAAGCCTGAACTTTCCTTCCTTTAAATATAACAGAAACTTCATACATATGAAGATAACATTTGACGATTGGGTTTTTTGACATTAAGAAATCGGAAAACTGGCCGTGTGTTATGTTTACGTTTTTGTAATGACAGAAACTGACTTTGATCTTGACTGATCAAATATAAAGTGGACCGTCTCTATTAAACTACAACAAATCCGCAAAATCTGTTCGTTTCAAATATATCCTTCAAAGTAAATTAAAAGTCTGTTCGCATGTTTTGCATGGGCGACGTCAATCAAGTTGCCGGACAAGTAAAAAAAATTGTCACTTTTACCCTGACGACATTGACCTTGTAAAGTGTCAATATATGCTTCAGAGGAAGGCGGCCTATTTTAAAGGGGTTATGTCCAAGTTCTCGGGGGTACTACGGCATTTCAGATTGCCGGTTATTTTTCCTTCAATTGACCTAACCACTACAACCCAAATGCTCCGCCCTTTTAACTTATTATTATAATGAGCCCCTACACGCTCCTACACGGAAGGTCTTCCATGCCCATGGTAGCAAGAGCTGCTTACAACATAATAATGACATCACAAAGGTCGATGACGCATGACGTCGTATTGTCTGACGTCATCAGCTGGTGTCGCCTGATCATTGTTTACTATATATCGCAGTCATTATGAACTGTCTCGCAATATTTTGGATTATTAGTCTCATACGAATTACGTGCCATTATCATACACTCGGTAGTCGGAGGAATGGCACCTGCGACCTATAGCCTACAAATGTTTATATTGTCTCCTTTGTATAAAAAAAATCCCGGAAAACATGCCGGCATGGGTACTGGTAGTATTTACAGACTACACGTACGTGTTCTGTTTGACAGAGCTCTGTCAAATAATGCAAAATTTTGTTTTTGTCAGATGCTTGACGCTTTAAACTGTTTAAGGTCACCTGATTGGTTGCTCGTTAGTCCGATGCTTATGATTATTCTTGAATGAATATGCGACTAATGTCACATAGAGTTCATGGATAGGTCAATTTCCCCGGAGAAGCAGATGTATGATGTCGATGCCCCTCAATGTTATAAATACCAGTTTTGTGTATGTATTGATTTGCCAACTCCTTTTGCATAATTTACAGCATAAGAGACAATATTAATCCATTAACGACCATACTCTCTTCATATATCACTTTAAATCTATTTACTGATTAAAGTCATTTTGTATGCACGGGATCACACATCTCTCTGTATAGCGCAGTAGTCAAACAAATGTGGGTACTGGAAGTGATTCCTATACGGAATAACATACACGGTAGGGACTCACGAATAATTTCCATTCGATTCCATGGGAAACATTTGGATATTGATTCATTACATAGGGGAATAACATCCAGGTTATCACAGATAATGGGATTTTGAGTAACCAATGCGATCCCCCCGAGTCAGGGTCAGACAATGATGGCGTCCTTTGACAAATCTTGTGGCACGCCATGTCATCTGAGTTCAAAGCAAGACTGTAATCAGAATCCATGCATGCGAGGGTTTGTGCATTTGTTCGTGTAACTTTAGTAATATCACATGTATATTCCGCATTAATATTTATTGTATACTTCTCGGTGCAACACGTCTGTATGTGATATTGCTACGGGTGTTTGAGCAAGCATGACCACTAAAGCTTGATCATTCATTGCATGCTGCACGTTTATCCTGCAAGGTCGCATTAATAAAACCACGCTCGTGTTAAAACATACAAGTATACTGTACTTTCATGACAATATTCAGTAACTCGTAGTAGTTCTGTTCTCATGTATGGTGAAATTTCATGCAATGTACAAAAAGGTTGTTTTCGCAAAATCTTATGGGTATGAGGTACATTATGTAGCTATAAAAGTTACAATTTACACTTGTTTGTTTCAAATGAGTATTCATTTTAAAATGCATGATCATACCTTTCGAACAAGACCATATACGTAGGCCTATTGATTACTTTCAAGCTGACAGAGTTATTGGCTTAAAGGCGGTCATGAGTCGGTTCAAGAAAAATTCTGAATTTTCAGGTTTTCTTTGACGCTGGACTTTTGCATGAGTAGATCTCACTAAATAAAAATCCTGTTACCTATAGTTTGTTAAAAAACTTTGTTTGAGTTTTGTAGTACTTAAGGGACAATTAACTCCGTTTTTTAGAGCACTTTTGCCAACTTGGCTCCCGGACTGTACGCTTGCCCGCGCAGACATTGGGTGTTAGCAGACGTTTTATCTCTTCAAAAGACACGTTGAAAAAGGGGACCCCTTCGTACTTATCTTTGATGATACTGGAAAATTGCAATCATGACTTCAATAACTACATTCAAGCTCGGCATGAGACTGTTACCGTGGTAACAGCCATGTTTCCATTAACATTATGAATCAAATGAGACACAGTGATATTTATAAACATACGTTATTTACGGTATCTAAAAAGTTTTTTTTCGGTAACCGTGGACATGGTTTGTGTAGCAATGTATATAGCGCATTTTGTCTTCAACCGATCCATACATATAGTTATACTCCCGTCTATAAATTAATGTGGTATTCTACATATATAAATGCGTGTACGATATGTATGCGTATGCAGTACGTATGCGTAATGCAGCTAGAAAACGGATGCCTGTGATTCCATTAACACATATACATATGCGGTACGTATGCAGCAAAATCATCTGCCTTATCACTAACGTCAAATTAGGATTTTTCCCGTCCGTTACCATGTGTCTGCGTTTTCAATCGCTACACTGAGCGATCGAAACGTGCTGCAAACGCATACGTTATTACGCATTTACGTAGCGCATACGCATATGGAATGCCAAGCCAAGCCAAAGAAAGTTTTACGCTCTTCGAGCAGCTACAGGTTGCTGTGGTTGAAGCGGATCCGGGTGGGGGGGGGGGGGGGGGTGTCGTCCCCGTCCCTTTCTCACCCAACGCAACCTTTAACGGGAATATTTTTGCGGCCTGGACCCCACCCCCTACCTTTCCCGGACCAGCGAACCTGTTTAGGTTTTATCATTAGTCCTTATGGGCTGGACCCCTCCTTTTCCTAATTCTACGATCCACCCCTGTCGTCGTATGCTTTGTATTC
This sequence comes from Sipunculus nudus, assembly GCA_026874595.1. NCBI lineage: Eukaryota > Metazoa > Annelida > Sipuncula > Golfingiida > Sipunculidae > Sipunculus > Sipunculus nudus. The sequence continues at coordinate 65,845,111 of CM049319.1, read as the reverse complement.
CTTTCCCATCGTACAACAAGCTCTCACAGTACATTCACGTCACTGAGAAACTGAATTCACACGGTCGGGATTACCATCCATATAAGCACCTATCACTGTCCCCTGGGGCGCCAGTCTTCGCAATTATATTAACCTATGTTTAATCATAAAATCCTTGGTCACATGCTTTGTCTGGTTTCATTATGGTTTTGAGTGTCACGTATTCATGGCGTGACCAGAGGGCACTGAGGGTGAACCGATTATCACGCCTGGTATGCGTCTCACACATGCCTTGGCTGACCTCAATGACATTGCGTCCTTGACCCAGAAGACGGAAGTAGAAGGAAATTATGCATGACAAGTGCAAAAGGCGCTACTGGAAATCCTATATAACATCTGAAGAAGGTCTTTAGTTTGGACATATTTTGTGCAACTTTACCAATAAATGCTGATATAAAACGTTTCTGCCACGAAAGAATGGCAAGAAAACATCTGAAATCCTAGCCCAAGTAACCAAAATTTATAAAGACATGCATATTTATTCTCAAATTAAGAATTTTTTTTTACACCATTCATAACTCAGGACTTTTAACTCTGGCGCTGACTCTGGTTTTTTCCCCACGGGTTTCAAGGGTGAGTGTAGTGCAGTACAGGTTAAAGGCCGGCCGTGTCTCACGACTGTGTACAACTAAAAAACATAGTAGCTTTCTTCGGTTGCACGGTGAAATGACCTAGCACTGGTGCGGTTGATCACACATTCAGTACCGCAGGTGCGGGAGTGACTGGGCATGGTTAACTCCTGGCGAAACATGGAAAGAAGCGTGTGCTACCGCGTATAGGTAGTTTGATAAAAAAATTAGAGTGTCTTTAATTATATGTTGAGCAAATTATATTGGCATACTTTACATTTTCGTCATTTCAGATACACGTTTGTGTGTAGGCCTATTCATTAAGCTTCAGCACACTTAATATTCATAAATAGAAAATGAATGGAGACAGTCTCATTAGAAACCATTTCAAACATGTACAGCTGATCGTTTCCAGTGAACACAGTATTTTATAGCAGGATGTTTCTGAAGGTTGGGTTCAGCGCGGTTGAACTGGCCAGCCCGTTGACTGCTAAAATTAATGGGCCATACATGAGCGTCATGGTTGAGTCAGATATAACACAGACATTTTAAAGGCATGAGTCATCAAGATGGGCTGACCTTCCAGTTGGCTGCTAATTAATGGCTCAATGGAGATCCTTGCCATATGACTCAGTTTAATAAGTTATATAAATGGTTGGCACCTTTTTAAAAAGACTAGCTTTGTGTAGTTCTTGTACACAAGCTTTCGGGTGCTCGGCCCCCTTCCTCAGGTGCTAACAGAGCTGTTCCTCCTTCAATGAACAATGGAGTTTAATCAAAATAACTAGGTGTGTGGCAATAAAAGACGTGGTTCAATTTTGTTCATATCAATATGCCTTTTTCACATCTCCTTCATTGGCGGAAGTGATAACCTAAAATGTGTTTTGAAGCTGAAGGTCCCTGGTTTGAACCCCGCCGGTGCCTTAATGGCATAATTAATGGGGGAAATCTCGTTATAGAACCTCAGAGATTCGCTCTAATGTCTTTAAGACAGGTTATGATTTCGGGATTATTCCTAACCCCGTGAATGTAAAACCTGAAACATAGAAGGCATAATAATAACATGTCATTCTTATCATATGCATATATTCATCCCCCTTCAATACACAGTGCCACCAACAGGTCATGGACCTATCTTAAAGAAAAACCTCAAAAGGTGTCCAGTTTGTTCATATCAGTTAATGCAATATATGTCTGTATTTATTTATATTCCGATTTTTGTCAGAGCCATTGATTATCTTGCATTGATTGATATATATCGCCAACCCCAATTCTTGCTCCAGCTTTGCCTTCCACTCTAGCGCGAGTCAGCCATTAACAGTTGGCATGGTGAAACCACCACCGCTAATGGTATGTCTCTCGACTAGCCGTTGCCTGTTGCACATAATTAGTATTTCCAATATGTCCATTGTGGTCATTTCCAGACTATTTATATCGAGATCAATATTACACTCAAGGTTACGATAGCAGTGCCAGCTGACAGTACTGCATGGCGCCTTTCTGGCCGCAAGCATAACATTAGCATCGCGGTATGGCAGAGGGAAATTAGCTAGACAACACCATCGGATGGCAGATATCAAGCAAATACGTATTTAGCAGCTTCCTATGAATTAATCGCAAGGATGAAACTTTTGGCGTAATTAATTTTCTGATAAGAGACCTCATTAGCCTTTCAGCAACCTTATAAATACGGCCTCTGTCAAAAATGGGCTGGGACCCTCCGAATTCAGGTCAGTGGGATGCCTGATTATATCTTTTTATTAATGTGAAATTTCTTTACAAAACCCTCCAGTTTAATCTCTATTACCTGACGTGGGTCACCCGCCATCTTGGCTTAAACGTGTACATAACATGTGAAAATTAACACGTACACGCTTGCATGTATCGGTTAGGGGTTGAAAAGGCACGGGAATGCTACACGAAAATAATCTGAGGACAGTCCTAGTGTATTAAACTAGCGGCCATTTGACCCGTGCCCAGAGAGAGAGAGAGAGAGAGAGAGAGAGAGAGAGAGAGAGAGAGAAGAGAGAGAGAGAGAGAGAGAGAGAGAGAGAGAGAGAGAGAGAGAGAGAGAGAGAGAGAGAGAGAGAGAGAGAGAGAGAGAGAGAGAGAGAGAGAGAGAGAGAGAGAGAGATCAGGCCGGAATAACGCGTCTGAGTGACCATACCCCTCATCGTAATTAGTTGACCAACATGTATCAGCATAAATACGCATTTACGTATTAAAAAACGAATAGACAAGTTCCGGTTATAAACAAGTGACATAATGGTCCTGGTTGTGTTTGCATGCAATGCCCACTGATTTTCAACTTCATTGACCATTTGACAGTTGTTTGAATTGTGCGCCTAAAAGAGATGTGGAAAACGACTGATACCATGCAGCCAATCACAGACGCCAGCTCAAGGGGAAATCCATTCAGCCCGGGGTGACGTCAACTTCCGCAACTAGTAAATGTATACATGACAAATGACGGTGTCGCAGCTGAAATAAACGTGCTGGAATTCGCGGTTAGTGTGGGGAACTTTTATATTTGGAAGTTTAATCTTGTAAATAAAGATGTTTTCAACAAAAAGGCTCGTGGTCATGCTTGTAAAGCGGATAATTCTCCTGAATTCGGACTTGTGAAAAAAGTTGTCTTTCAGAGCGGAGGAGTTCATTACCTTGTTCTCTTATAATGGGTATATCGCTCATACTCAACATGTTTACCGTTTCTAGGCCATTGTAGTGCTGGAAACGAGTGCCTGTGATTTACTTCTGCTGTACATGAGAGCAAGTATATATACAAAGAAGCTAACATATAACGTTTGTCTATTTACATACAGAAGGCTGTGTTTTTGTACAACATATACAATGGGCAAAGGGGAAAAGTATAGTGCTTGGTTATGTTTAGTTTGTGGCTATGTGTAGCTTGCCGGCATAGTTCTTATTTGTACTATCAGCGGGTGGTTTAGACTGGTATCCTGCCCTCGGCCAAGCATAGAGACAGGCGTACAACGCAATCTTAAGTAATCCCAGTTGCAACTGCTGACTTACCTGTAGACTGGTTCCAACTCGAGTGTTGACGCTCATACCGATTGTCATGGACGTTCACGCGATCTTGGCTGGTTATCCGTTAAGATTTCTTATAAAAGCACTTTCTTTAGTTATTTATAGTTTCCAAATATTGAAAAATGAGTTGTTGCACAAAAATTGACTGATGGATGTATAGATGATATGATATACTGAATATTTGATATTCCTCTGTAGGTGGCATTGGTTTATCACCAATATCTATTAATCTAATGATAACTGTTACACAAAATGTACAGCCAACTTTTGACAACTTCTCTGAGCAAACGAAATGCATATTTTTGTCATATATAAATCATACTGGAGTTGGAACCAATCTGCCGGGAGTCCTGAAGATGGCGTTGTACGCCCGTCTCTATGATTGGCCTAGAGCAGCGGTGCCATAATAGAGCTGGGTACAAGTCTACGGGTGGTAAGGAATGTGATAAGTGCGGAGTATGCTGGGTTAGAGATTAATCATGCTTTCACCGATCTGTTAATGTACAGTGTTCTTTTACTCGTACTTTCCTGAGGTCAGGTGAACTCTTGTTTGTCTCTAACGGCACGTACCAGAACTATGTGTGTATGTATGTGAAGAGGTCAAAAAGTTAATGCCTTTCGAGTGGACAAACTTTACCATTAAGCCGTTAAATGGAAGAAAATAAACCCTGGAAAATTTCTTTTTAAAAATGAGAAAGTCCATCAAAAGGCGGTGCCCTTCTTCATCTTTCTACACAGGTTACAAATCTAATTTGCTAGTATCCGAAGTGTCTTCCACGTAGAAGCCGGAGGAACAAACTGGAATCGAGCGGGCCATGATCTATACCAGGAAATGAGACAGCGTTAACGATCAGAATTCGAGAAAATGTAATATCTGATTTAAGAGGGTACAGGACAGGACTTTGAAAAACCATATAGGTTTACCCCCTGACCCTATTCCTAACACCCAGTGTAGGTGTAACACAGCGATCGTCGACACAGGATTAAGTTGACACTAGATACTGCTATGAAACACTTAAGTTCCTATGATCTAATTTAAAAAGACACTGGTTCTTTTACTCTCTCTCTCTCTCTCTCTCTGTCTCTCTCTCTCTCCATATATATATATATATATATATATATATATATATATATATATATATATATATATATATATATAGAGAGAGAGAGAGAGAGAGAGAGAGAGAGAGAGAGAGAGATTCGTAAGCTGAAAAATCGTCTTAAAGTACTTAGAACTTATCGCTTAGAACCTGTTTCTGTGCCTCAGGGGTAGAGCACAGATCCCAATGCGGGGAGATCATGAGTTCGAATCTCCTCCGAGGCTTTGAGATTTCTCACGAACGGCTCCTACCCTTACTGAGCGCACTGTAGGTGGAATGGAAATGGTCGTGCCCAACGGCCCTGTTTCACTCACAAACATGTGCGCCTTTCGGGGTTTCTCGGTGGCATGACTCCGTAATTGGGACGATTACACATCCAGGGCCTGCAAGCGCAGTAGGCACCGGGTCTGGTTAATACCAAGATATAAAATATGAGAGGAAGCGTTTAATACTGCCCTGTCAGCTAGTCCATAAGTGGAATTGTGTATGGCGCTTTGAGTCCAACTATCAGAGAATCGGTGCCATATAAATACTGTCTATTATGATGACATGTATCTGATTATAATGACCAAGAAACGTACCATTGATGCAGGTTTGCCATCTTCAAATACAACGATTCTTCACTGTCCGACTGAAGTCAAGCGTATAATTACTCCTAGCCGTTAGAAACGCTTGGGCAGCGGAGTGTACTTCTCATAGAGTATCTGGTAGGTCATTCCACAGTTTTGGGCCAACAACACTGAATGCCCGATTTTGTACACAGGACTATTTGGTAAAAGGCACGACCAGTAAGTTTTTAGCTGCTGAGCGAAGCCTCCTTAATGGAGTGTAACTGTGAATAAGCTCTTGCAGGTAAAGAGGAGCTAAATTATTTATTGTCTAATTTAACATTTTGAATGTTACCCTTTGCACAATGGGCAGCCAATGCAAAGAATACAAAATTGGTGTAATATGGTCTGATTTTGAAGCACCCGTAATAATCCTTGCCGCAGCATTCTGTATACTTTGCAGTCGATTTGTTAATGCTTAGGGAGTTCCAAACAAGAGTACATTGCAATAGTCTAATTTAGAAGTAATAAAAGAATGAACTATTTGCTCCAAAGACACTCTTTTAACAAACTTTCTTATTTTACTGATTTTACGAATATGTTTATATGAAGCCTTGCAGACTGCCATTACATGGGCTTCCATAGATGCATGTGAATACAAAATAACACAAATATTTCTTACTTTCGATGATGGTGTAATTTGATGAGAGCCAATGTGAAGTGTGGGTGAACCTATTTCTCACAACAAATGTTTATGTGCAATTAATATGGCTTCTGTTTTTTCATCATTCATTGTATCCCCAGACAAAGTCGGGGGATACTATGTTTTCATACCGGTCCCGCCGCCGCCGCCGCCGCATATAAATCTTGTTGGCGCGATAACACAAAAAATATTTCACGGAACTTTACCAAACTTGTTATATGTATAGATATGGGTAAGAGGACGACGCCTATTTAAAATGAGGACATGACCTTTACTAGGAGAGTGTCCTTGACCTTGAATAGGTCCAATTTTGGGGAAAATCACACAAATTCTTTAATATCTCAAGAAATCTTGCATGGATTTATCCCAAAATCAAGTTGATGGAAGATCATGGATAGGGTTGTCATGTTCCAGAAACTGGTGGCGCCACCTATTATTCTTTACTTGTGGACAGATTTCTTTTATATTATGCATATACATAGTTATGGGTTATGGGATGATGTTTATTTAAATTGGGGTCATGACCTTTCCTATGATAGTGGCCTTGACCTTGAATATTGCCATATATGGTGAAAATCACACACCTCTTATGATATCTCCAGTGTTGATAGCCATATGAATTTCAAACATGACTTATGTATGGCCCACCACTAAAGTAAGAACCCTATAGGTTCTAGGGTCATGAGGTCAAAGGTCAAGGTCACTGGACTGGCGTTTTAAAATATACTGTGGATGCATTTTAAGCCAAACTTTCATCCCAGGTCTTCCATCTTGAATATATAGCTCACTTGCCAATAGTGGATGATCCATATAAATTTTGGGGTCACAAGGTCAAAGGTCAAGGCCACAGGAGCTATCTGTCCAAAAATTAGTTTCTGGATGATAATTCCTTCTTTTATTGATGTATGGATTTTAAACTTGACTTGTATTTGACCCATTGGAAAAGCAAGACCCGAATTGATTTTGGGGTCATGAGGTCAAAAGTCAAGGTCACAGGAAACCTCTTTAAAAAGGTTGTGGATGCACATTCAGCCAAAAAATTCATCTGAGATCTTTCATCTTGCACATATAGTTCACCTGCCAAGAGTGGAAGACCCCTATCAATTTTGAGGTCACAAGGTCAAAGGTGAAGGTCACAGGAGCCATCTGTCCAAAAATTAGTTTCTGGATAATAATTCCTGCTTTAATTGATGTATGGATTTCAAACTTGACTTGTATATGTCCCATTGGAAAAGCAAGACCTGAATTGATTTTGGGGTCATGAGGTCAAAGGTCAAGGTCACAGGACACATCTTTAAAAAGATGTGGATGCATTTTCAGCCAAAAATTTCATGTCAGATATTTCATCTTGCACATATAGTTCACCTGCCAAGAGAGGAAGAACCCTATCAATTTTGAGGTCACAAGGTCAAAGGTGAAGGTCACAGGAGCCATCTGTCCAAAAATTAGTTTCTGGATGATAATTCCTTCTTTTATTGATGTATGGATTTCAAACATGACTTGTATTTGACCCATTGGAAAACCAAGACCCGAATTGATTTTGGGGTCATGAGGTCAAAGGTCAAGGTCACAGGAAACCTCTTTATAAAGATTGTGGATGCATTTTCAGCCAAACAATTCATCTCAGATCTTTCATCTTGCACATATAGTTCACCTGCCAAGAGTGGAAAACCCTTATCAATTTTGAGGTCACAAGGTCAAAGGTTAAGGTCACAGGAGCCATCTGTCCAAAAATTAGTTTCTGGATGATAATTCCTGCTTTTTATTGATGTATGGTTTTCAAACTGGACTTGTATATGTCCCATTGGAAAAGCAAGACCAAAATTGATTTTGGGGTCATGAGGTCAAAGGTCAAGGTCACAGGACACATCTTTAAAAAGATGTGGATGCATTTTCAGCCAAACATTTCATCTCAGATCTTTCATCTTGCACATATAGTTCTCCTGCCAAGAGAGGAAGAACACTATCAATTTGAGGTCACAAGGTCAAAGGTGAAGGTCACAGGAGCCACCTGTCAAAAAAAATTAGTTTCCGGATGATAATTCCTGCTTTATTGATGTATAGATTTCAAACTTGACTTGCATATGTCTCATTGGAAAAGCAAGACCCAAATTGATTTTGGGGTCATGAGTTCAAAGGTCAAGGTCACAGGACACATCTTTAAAACAATCAAGGTCACAGGACCAACATCTTCAACAAGATTGTGGATTGTTAGATGGAAGAAACAATAAATATGCCAAGTGTCAGTATATGCTGCCAAAATTGGGGGTCTGTTCTTAAGGGGGGGGGGGGGGTGCTACTATGTCTGGGGATACTCTGGCACCTGCGGTGCCAAGAAATGTCTAGTTTTCAATTGATGCTGGCTCATCCACTTTTGTACAGTTGAAACACACAATTCCATCTGGTGAATGGTACTGTCAAGTTCACTAGATTTGAATGCTACATATAACTGTGTATCATATGCATAAAAATGATAGTTGATCGAATTTTGACGAAGAAGGGAACCAAGGGATGATGTATATATTGTGAATAAAATAGGTTCAAGGACTGAGCCTTGTGGTATCCCACAATTTAATGGTTTTGCTCTTGGGTTATTGCCCTTTATCTTCACAATTTGGGAACGATTTCTCAGATACGACGAAAACCATTTCAAAACAGTGTCTGTAAATCCAAGTTGCTGCAGTGTTCTTATCATACAATCATGATAAATTGTATCAAAAGCTGCAGAGAGATCTAACAGATTAACAAAACTGCCTTATTTTGACCAAGGGCGCCGAGTATATCATTCTGAATACGTACTAAGTCTGTCTCTGTACTGTGCCCTTTCCTTATGCAGACTGATATGGTTCTAACAGGTCATTACTTTCCAAATAACTGCAAATCTGTAAAGCCAACACTTTTTCCAGAACCTTTGATACAAATGGCACTGGTTGTGTCTAATGGTTTGTCCTTATTTCCGTGGTGCTGTACGCCATATACGTACATTTATACTAAGCCTCCAGCGGGGCTTGCATCGCGCGCTCGACTTTAATTTCATATTCTTACAATAGTATGTTTAATGATTGCTGATTGTATTCTAGTTTTTTAACAGCGTTTTAGAGCATGTATCATCATGGATTTTACGCTTTATAAAATAAATTATTATTATTATTATTATTAATTGGTAGGTCATTTAAGGAATTTGTAGTAGTCGGTTACTGAAGTAAGTCACACGAAGAAATAATGTGGCTTTTTGTTCGCTAGGATTTCTAAATTCTTGAAGCGAAATTATCGCGAAAATAAAACCTTGATTCAGCTAAAACTCCAAAGGTAAACCGTAATATATTCTATAGCTTCAATGACATCTCAGTGCCACGTATATTGTGCCGGTAGTGTTATTTTATTAAACCTGTTATGTTTCCGGTGTAAGTCTAAGATTGATAATTTAAATAAGATCAATTATTTTATAGATCTGCTAAGACTGTATGAAGAATTTCTACATGTTCGAGGTTCTCTGAGCGGCTTACAATGCAATTGTTAATATTTTGAGAGCATATTAGGTAATTGATAAAATAATTATTATGTTATGATGTAAGTTACTTTTTTATTGAATCACCACAATAAAACCCTGATGAAGTGGAAAACACGAATATTTAGCCTGGCAGACATAGAGCCAACCTCAGTATGTACTTGTGTGAGGATGTAGAGGGCCGCAATAGCGCTGGTTTATACCAGATATTTTTTTTGGGTATCCAAATGTCTAACAATTCCTGACCTCCCGTTGCTAGAACTAATATTTACGAAGCAGCCAAGCTTTCAGTGTATTCGAAAGCAGACAGAACATTTTTCTCTTCTCTGTGTTGTAAACACCACGTGTGCACAGCCTCAATCCCTTGGTGTTAGTCGATCTGCTGTCTGTGTATTTTATCTCCCATAAACGGCTGTTGTATATCGACATGTAAGCAAAAAAAAAAAAAAAAAAAAAAAAAAAAAGAAAAAGAAAATAGGGCTAAAACATGCACCATGGAAACAAGTGATCAAACGCACTCTCAAAAAATATTCATATATTGTTAACTGAAATATACAAGTGTCTCACTCGATTCACAAGTCGCCCTTTACATTTGTCTGTGTCTGGAGGTTTTAACCAATTCGATAGTAAAGCAAGTCTATAGGAAGTTGAAGCGGCCTGTAGTACCGGTATACGGGCTAATTGCAACGGGCTGCAGTGTATAGGACAACATAATCAGCTAAAGTTGTCATAAAGCCTGTAACGATACGTTATCTCCAAAACGATTGAGACGCGATGTTTCACTCACGGTAACACACGATCCGAAACATATAATGTATATTAAAGTTTACACACGGGGCAATATTCCTCCATGTTCGATTTTTTCTCTGTAAAATAATTTTTTTTTGTGATAAGCTGCCATAAGTTATTCCCAAACTGTACAGATTGAATTTATTTTAAAAATACAAAACCAGGTAGTTCTTGGTGAATATAATATGTTTTGTAAGAATCCCTTTGTAAAGATATTTTGGGAATTCAGATATAGCCAGCGACAGAAATAACTAGAATTGTGCATCTTCAGGAATGCATGCCAACGTGTTTGCGTTCACTAATTCGGCCCATACACCCAGGTTCATTCGTGCAGAAGTTTCCCCAAACCCGTGTTTGCATTCACCTATTCGACCCATAATCCCAGGTTCATCCGTGTATAAATGAATATACATTTGTGAATATTCCTGGAAATCATTCCTGGACCCGGATCGTGTTTCCGATACACACCAAAATCTAATCGGTTCTTTCACGGCCCAGTCCTGAAACGCCCTGAACATTTCATGAGACTCTGTTCATGATTTCGGGAGGTATGATGTGAACAAACACATGCAGGTAAAACCAAACACACACACGAACGGGAATGAACGCAAACCCTCCTTTGCGGGAATCAAAAATATCCTGCGCTAGCCATGTCAGAACATCATAACAAAATCTACTGAAACCTTATCTCTCGAGCACTGAATAAACCCGGCATAAAACTGTCAACAGGATCGATCACTGCTTGAAAGAAAAACGCTGATATGGCCAGAAACATTAGGAAACTAGGTCCTCTGTGTTTACAGAGTTCTCGCCAAAAGACTCGATCGAAGTGGACAACTTGTCCCTGTCTGACTCAGCTCTCGTCTGGGTGTAGACTCGTTCCAATTCTATTTTCAAGAGGGGATTTCATGGCTCTTGATGATGAAAACGATGATGTAAAATTCGCGAAAATACGTCTACCCCTGCATGGTCCTTTGTTACTTATTTTTATTCATTTCAATGCGGTTGCGAGGGCTGATATATCTTTAATATTATATTGGTTATTTGGTTGCTTGTTTGCCTCTTTTTCTTTTAGCGACTTGACTCATGCATAAAGTAGTTAGGATAATATCTCACTTCGTTCTCTTTTCTTTTTCTTTCTAAAAAGCGGAACATTATCTTTTAAAATATTAAAATAAATTTATATTTATAAACTTATTAGTTTACATATGTTAATTTGTTGCGGTGTGTGACTTATTAAATGCATCTATACATTATATAGGCAAGGGCGAGTAAGAAATCCCATAATTAAGTATATGTAATTGGCTTTGCACTTACATTTAATTTAAGGAACTCGCTTAGTTTCATCGTTTTTAACATAATATAGTATTAATAATTTGGCATGAGGCCGACGCAGCTTGACATTATGAAGCCTTCAACTGCAACTTGTCCCTCGAATGTATTTACATTGCTCAGCAAGCAGTAGGTTGGTGGGGGTATACTAGTATTAGTCGTATACATCCCCTAACCTTTTAGCAAGAGGGAATAATCAATGTAGTCATCCCTCTGCTATTCTTTAAATGAGATGTATCAATAATGAGAATGATAAACTATGGTTACATCTCAGCCCTATCTACTTGATGGATCTGCATTATCAGAGGATTTTTAACCACCTCATCCATAGTTTCTATTGTGCAACTAAAAACTTTCTTTTCTATATTCTTGGCTGTAATATTTAAAATATTTATATAATTACAATGTGTACACTAGAACATTCGTAAAAAAAACACCTATGACTCTGACTGAGTATGAGTCAGCCCCACACTTGACGCCACTGGCAATCATGTAGCTATGTATGTACTATGTACATGGCTGGGCTGGTATGCGTTCACGTGTAGAATCAGTGACCTTATGTACAGAAGGATGCTATAACCAGGCCTGGCTTCTTTCAATGGGACTTTGACACGGTTCTTTGGTTACATCTCAGGTTCAAGTGCGCGTGGATCAAGAGACTGGCAGGGATCGTGTAAATCTTTACGGACATCCATGTATATCAGGCGATATGGCGTATTGTGATTCGGATGTATAGTATTCAGAGTTGATGACAGGGCTAACAAGTGAAATGGGAAGGGTTGCTTTTCACAAAGAAGTCGCTCAAGGCGTCCCCCTTTTCAGGTTTGTGTTGCCTGTACAAAGCGGGGCATTCTCCATTTGACTGCTGCAAGCGACAATGTCACATCCCTTACCCCCACCGAATTTTATTCTAAGGTCTCTCTGATTCCAGACTTCACTGATCTGCAAGTAAAAAATAAACTTGCAGTATGTTTTTGTTTTCAAACATTTTTCTTTTTTTTTATTGTCGTTTTATAATTTACATTGAGTGTCGATTAAGGGATTATTTCATTTGCTACGAGTGATAGGTATATATATATATATATATATATATATATATATATATATATATATATATATATATATATATATATATATATATATATATCCTCGGGACTATATTCCTGAATATGTCTTAGGATAAATAAGAAACCAAGATAAATGAAACAAGCATCCACCACAAATGATTATTATTGTTTTCATTAATAAAATTATTTTCACCGATTCCCAGTTCCTATGAAGTAATGATTTATTGTTTTAAATACATATATCCAGTATGTGACAAGATTAATGAAGTATTACGCAGATTCTATCCAAAATTTAATATCGGTATTCTTTCAAATATCACTGTTTTTATATATACGGACATAAATGTATAGACAGAAGTATATAAAGATATCCTGTGGTTGGTTTCATATTCGCGCGGATATATTTTCTCGATTTTCACTTTCGAAATGTTTCGCGAGTGTTTCATTTTCACGATTTCACGAAAATAAATAAAAACACTTTGTATGTTGGCTATCTTATTCACGAAGATTTTATTTTTGCGACAATTTTCCATTTTCGAACAACGCGAATTTGAACCGCTCGTGAACATAACTTATAGTATACACAGATCTATGCCTGTGCGCCCCTTGCCGAAAGGTATGCGCAACAATCCCACATCCCCTTCTCTAACCCCTGTCACATTCCTGAGTAAGTCAACCATCAGATGCCTAAGGTGGGATGTAAATACAAGGGATGTGTCCTTCCATACAAACCAAATGCAAATTATTCTCAAATACGGTCACCCGCAGTCAAGAAGTACGCCCAACCGTGACCTCCTATAACTGTTCAAAAGATATCCGGGTCATGCCCTTTTAACACAAGGGTCACTGGAAGTCAGGTCAGCGTATATAAAAGATTTCCATTTATTATTATAAAACTGAAGATTCGTGCAAAAGCAAACCATCGCACTTTAGTATACAAAACTATGATTTCTACTTAAATATATTTCCTCAAAGAGCGAATTAAGATCGTATGGAACGTTATATTTACTGTTACAAGATTTTAACTAATATATATATATATATATATATATATATATATATATATATATATATATATATATATATAAATCTTTTAGGACTAAACAATCAGGTTTTAGGAGGATCCCAGGCATGGGCACTTTTTAAGTACCCCAGAAATGCCACATAAATGATTTATTTATTTATTTATTACTATATCTTTCAGGGTAGCCTTTATCAGAATAAAATTCTGTTTTTATAAGGGCCCTGTAATACATAGATACATCACAATAAAATACAATATTAAATAAGTAAATAAACTAAAATTACACCATGCAATCACAGAAATTTTAAGCGAAAACGCGGTGACAGCTAAAGTTGAAGTACAAATAAATGTGGTCGAGTTTCATTACGAAAAGTATGCAACAGAGTTACTAAATACATAAAACGAAATTAAAATACATATTAAGCACAATTGTGTACAATATAAATGAAATGTATATATAAAAGTCTACACACGATGCGCATAAGTACTGTAATGAAAAATTAGATGACGCTCAAATATTAGTATTATTTAGCTATACAAGTAGAAATTGAAAGGTAATTATTCTACCTTTGGATTATATGCAAAGAAATATGTGCGCGCTAGCCTTTAAAAGCTTTTCAGATTGTTGGCATTTTTTAATTTTGTCGGAAGGCTATTCCATAAAGCACTGCCTGCGTAGAAGAATGAGGTTTTTAGGATTTCTGTGCGTGGTTTCGGAAGATTACCTGTCATTTTACCATAGGCTGAAATGAAATTATATACATATGTAAATATGAGCATACAACAAAATAATCTATAAATGATAAAGATCTGACAGCATTAGTTTTAATATTGACGATCTAAAAAGCAAGATGTAAACGTAGTCTGCAGTGGCTTTCCATGTTTTTGTATTGACCCTTGGGCTCCTATTAGTATAAATACCGTTGTCTGCTGATCATGTCCCACGTCTATATAAGCACCCACATAAAAACATCTAACACAGACTTCATTTCTTAAACCAATAGTGTGTAAACAAACCAGGGGATTCGCTAGGCGCCAGATACTAGTTTTATTTTCACCTGGAGCAACATTATCTTATCAAGATATTCTGTTCACGCTTTACCTTCTAGACATGTACATATCTGTTCACATGAACAATAATAGAAACTTACCATCTGGCGGTATGTCTACCAGCTCAACCATTTGTTAGCGAGGAATGACGTGTTCTCCGCAATCCTCATAGTGTTTCCATTGTATATTATACGCAATATATAATACATCATATAAACATTATATATATATATATATATATATATATATATGTGTGTGTGTGTTATTAGCATTAACAGATTATTAGGATTAACAGACGGCATCCGCATACGGAATCCTTCATCATTATAATCATTAGTATGCAATTAAATATTTATTCATCCTGCTGTTTGGTGCTTATGTGGTTTGTTCAAATAAAACAAGCGTAATTGTGTATGCATGTTATAGCATTTAAGCTATTTATGGATGCTTGATAGGGGTTGTCACAGCTTTATTTATACTTCACGCACCTCATATATAAAAAGCCTGACCCATACTGACACTGGTTGAATGCAATATTTAACGTGTCTATATTCGTAAGTCTCTCTGTGTGTATATGTGCAGGTCTGTATGTAGCTCCCGAGTTCATATATCATATACTATACTGTATATAGTAGAAAATATATCTTTTAGTTGGTCTACAGGTTAACTGTAAATCGGCAAAACAAATTAAATATATTTTCTCTTTGCCATAAAACATTAAGAAACATCAGCCTCTTAGGTCCTCACACTTTTGATACATTAACAATATTAAAACGTTGACATTCATTTCGTGGGGAGGGGGATTATTAATTTGCTCTCTATGCCAAAAGATCTAGAAAAAAAAATCACCTGTACAAATATGGTTATGGACATCTGTAGTAAGTTGAATTTAAGGTATGTACGGCTTGGATATCTCTGTCACTATATCACAGTAAGGTGCCAGAACCTCACTCTGTTGAATCTGTATCGATTTTGGTTTGTGCGTCACGCCCTGTAGTTTCCCACCGTTAATCCTTTATGCACCTGTGACAATAGACGACCCAGGTGTACCAAGTGTCCCTTGGAGCAACCTGCGATATGGTTTCTTGATGTTGTGACCTTGTAACCTCAGTAAAATTTCGGAAGTGTATTTTTACAATTGTTTGAATAAATCAACTGAGATTCCGTTTATTCTTAATGTTACTTATGTGAAACAGCTGTTTATGATTAGTCAATTGAGGTGTTTGTCTCCTAAATAAAGCAGATCGCATCCGTTATTAATGTCAACAAGGGAATTTTGGCAGGGAATGCAGACCTACTGTTTTACTGTAAAACTACCTATTGCAGCAGGTGTTTGTATTTGACGTTCTTCCCTTTCCTTCAGATTTGTATGTAGCTGTCATTCAAATGCTTCCACGTGTACATCATATGCTTACAAAAACCGATTATTATCAGATCCAAAATGCAAGAACTGTAGCTGTGATAAAATTTTGTTGATAAATAACTCATGAATATGGACATAATGATTACCCTAATATAATATATGTGAATAATATAACATGCGGCATTTAACAACCGCTCTATCTATATCCATCTGTTCGTTTCTCTTTTACATGCCTGATATGTATAGTTGTATCCCCAGACAAAGTCGGGGGATACTATGTTTTCATACCGGTCCCGCCGCCGCCGCCGCCGCCGCATATAAATCTTGTTGGCGCGATAACCCAAAAAATATTTCACGGAACTTTACCAAACTTGGTATATGTATAGATATGGGTGAGAGGACGACGCCTATTTAAAATGAGGTCATGACTTACTAGGAGAGTGTCCTTGACCTTGAATAGGTCCAATTTTGGGGAAAATCACACAAATTCTTTAATATCTCAAGAAATCTTGCATGGATTTATCCCAAAATCAATTTGATGGAAGATCATGGATAGGGTTGTCATGTTCCAGAAACTGGTGGCGCCACCTATTATTCTTTACTTGTTTTTGTGCCGTTTAATACCCCGAAAATTGCCACCTTACAGTACTGTGAGCATTATTAGTCAAAAACTAATGGACAGATTTCTTTTATATTATGCATATACATAGGTATGGGTTATGGGATGATGTTTATTTAAATTGGGGTCATGACCTTTCCTATGATAGTGGCCTTGACCTTGAATATTGCCATATATGGTGAAAATCACACACCTCTTATGATATCTCCAGTGTTGATAGCCATATGGATTTCAAACATGACTTATGTATGGCCCACCACTAAAGTATGAACCCTATAGGTTCTAGGGTCATGAGGTCAAAGGTCAAGGTCACTGGACTGGCATTTTAAAAGATACTGTGGATGCATTTTAAGCCAAACTTTCATCTTAGGTCTTCCATCTTGAATATATAGCTCACTTGCCAGTAGTGGATGATCCATATAAATTTTGGGGTCACAAGGTCAAAGGTCAAGGCCACAGGAGCTAACTGTCCAAAAATTAGTTTCTGGATGATAATTCCTGCTTTTATTGATGTATTGATTTCAAACTTGACTTATATATGTCCCATTGAAAAAGCAAGACTCCAATTGATTTTGGGGTCATGAGGTCAAAGGTCAAGGTCACAGGACACATCTTTAAAAAGATTGTGGATGCATTTTCAGCCAAACATTTCATCTCAGATCTTTCATCTTGCACATATAGTTCACCTGCCAAGAGAGGAAGAACCCTATCAATTTTGAGGTCACAAGGTCAAAGGTGAAGGTCACAGGAGCCATCTGTCCAAAAATTAGTTTCTGGATGATAATTCCTGCTTTTATTGATGTATGGATTTCAAACTTGACTTGTATATGTCCCATTGGAAAAGCAAGACCCAAATTTATTTTGAGGTTATGAGGTCAAAGGTCAAGGTCACAGGACACACCTTTAAAATGATGTGGATGCATTTTCATCCAAACATTTCATCTCAGATCTTTCATCTTGCACATATAGGTCACCTGCTAAGAGAGGAAGAACCCTATCAATTTTGAGGTCACAATGTCAAAGGTGAAGGTCACAGGAGCCATCTGTCCAAAAATTAGTTTCTGGATGATAATTCCTTCTTTTATTGATGTATGGATTTCAAACTCGACTTGTATTTGACCCTTTGGAAAAGCAAGACCTGAATTGATTTTGGGGTCATGAGGTCAAAGGTCAAGGTCACAGGAAACCTTTTTAAAAAGATTGTGGATGCATTTTCAGCCAAACAATTCATCTCAGATCTTTCATCTTGCACATATAGTTCACCTGCCAAGAGTAGAAGACCCCTATCAATTGTGAGGTCACAAGGTCAAAGGTGAAGATCACAGGAGCCATCAGTCCAAAATTTAGTTTCTGGATGATAATTCCTGCTTTTACTGATGTATAGATTTCAAACTTGACTTGTATATGTCCCATTGGAAAAGCAAGACCTGAATTGATTTTGGGGTCATGAGGTCAAAGGTCAAGGTCACAGGAAACCTTTTTAAAAAGATTGTGGATGCATTTTCAGCCAAACAATTCATCTCAGATCTTTCATCTTGCACATATAGTTCACCTGCCAAGAGTAGAAGACCCCTATCAATTGTGAGGTCACAAGGTCAAAGGTGAAGATCACAGGAGCCATCAGTCCAAAATTTAGTTTCTGGATGATAATTCCTGCTTTTACTGATGTATAGATTTCAAACTTGACTTGTATATGTCCCATTGGAAAAGCAAGACCCAAATTGATTTTGAGGTTATGAGGTCAAAGGTCAAGGTCACAGGACACACCTTTAAAAAGATGTGGATGCATTTTCATCCAAACATTTCATCTCAGATCTTTCATCTTGCACATATAGTTCACCTGCCAAGAGAGGAAGAACCCTATCAATTTTGAGGTCACAAGGTCAAAGGTGAAGGTCACAGGAGCCATCTGTCCAAAAATTAGTTTCTGGTTGATAATTCCTTCTTTTATTGATGTATGGATTTCAAACTTGACTTGAATTTGACCCATTGGAAAAGCAAGACCTGAATTGATTTTGGGGTCATGAGGTCAAAGGTCAAGGTCACAGGAAACCTCTTTAAAAAGATTGTGGATGCATTTTCAGCCAAACAATTCATCTCAGATCTTTCCTCTTGCATATATAGTTCACCTGCCAAGAGTGGAAGACCCCTATCAATTGTGAGGTCACAAGGTCAAAGGTGAAGGTCACAGGAGCCATCTGTCCAAAAATTAGTTTCTGGATGATAATTCCTGCTTTTATTGATGTATGGATTTCAAACTTGACTTGTATATGTCCCATTGGAAAAGCAAGACCCAAATTGATTTTGGAGTGATGAGGTCAAAGGTCATTGTCACAGGACACATCTTTAAAAAGATGTGGATGCATTTTCATCCAAACATTTCATCTCAGATCTTTCATCTTGCACATATAGTTCTCCTGCCAAGAGAGGAAGAACACTATAAATTTTGAGGTCACAAGGTCAAAGCTGAAGGCCCAGGAGCCATCTGTCCAAAAATTAGTTTCTGGGTGATAATTCCTGCTTTATTGATGTATAGATTTCAAACTTAACTTGCATATGTCCCATTGGAAAAGCAAGACCAGATTTGATTTTGGGGTTATGAGGTCACAGGTCAAGGTCACAGGACACATCTCTAAAAAGATCAAGGTCACAGGACCAACATCTTTAACAAGATTGTGGATTGTTAGATGGAAGAAACAATGAATTTGCCAAGTGTCAGTATATGCTGCTAAAAATGGGGGTCTATTTATAAAGGGGGTGGGGGCCTACTATGTCTGGGGATACTCTGGCACCTGCGGTGCCAAGAAATGTCTAGTTGTGAATACCCCCGTTACCAATGTAATTCCGTCATGCTTTCAGTTAGGTGTCGACAGTTCGCCATATTGATTTTGTTGTATGTCCATTTACGCCCTTTATCCTCACCCCGTAAAATCCAATATTCACCTGACAGACTGACAGAAGATCGCAGTCATGACTCACCGTCAGAATCTAATAGAAATCCAGGCGTCCCCTTATAATCCAATAAGTTTGCATTAATAATAAATGTTGCATGATGCCGTAGAATAACATAAGGTTTTAATTAAATTACAGTCATAACACCTTGTTAAGACATGTCATCGCATCGTATCCGGTGTCCGGACTACTGACGCGGATTTTTAAACGAAATGTGAGGTATTAACGTGCCCGAAACCATCCCATTCTAGTATACAAAGTATTGCAAACCCTGCATTTACAGCTTCTTATGACTGCATGCTTATATATAGAGCGCATGATTTAGAAAAGGCAAAGCTGTCTCTCTGGATCCGAACTTTTATCTAGCCATGAATACACGACGTTGTCATTTATAAATGGACTATAGTAAGCCTAACTTGAGGTGATATACAACTATACTACTGAAACCGTCATCCATCCTGTAGCACCTATATCGTGGCAAACAGCCGATAATCTTAACGTTAGGCTACGAATAATTAATCAACACAAATGAATACATGTGAACTCACAAACCCAACTGAAATTTCGTCTCTATGACAACGAGTTATTTCCTGATAGAAAAAAAATATTGACAACCTGGGTCGTTTGATTTCACACCTATTCGACATCTCTGAAGTTGTTGATTTGACAAACAAATGTTTTCAGTGCACAAATCTGGCACGAATAAAAGGGAAATCAGAAATAATCCTCTCCAGTTAATCTCTTAGTTTGGATGAAAAGAAAAATACCTTGCAAAAACCAGCCCATTAACCAACTCTTGATTATTACACGCAGTTAAATTTACTCCCTTTTACTGACTGTTGCATGTGTCTCGTTTTCTTTATCATATGAATATTCTGAGGTCATTGATTTCATTCTGCGTTTAAAGATACATTGATATGGAGGTCGCCATCATTATTAGTGTCTGGTCATGTCTCATGACAATTATCCTGACCGTACATTCAATGGAACTCGGTATTCAGACGAACGTGCAAGTAATTTGCCATTTCGTATGTATATATATGGCCGCACGGGGTTTAGATTGATTAGGGGCCCAGTTGCAGGACTCGGGGGGACTAAGTGGAAATGAATAAGATTACCATTCTCGATGAAAGCCAGATATTTTCGTACATTATTGTGCGTACATATTGATGAATGTGGGCATTTCCTGCAGAGAAAGACCCTTATAATATCCCTGTTACGGATGTACGACCTTGGGGGAGGTGAAGGGGGGGGGGGGGTGATGATGTGGTCGGGGGTGGCAGTGACGATGTGGTCCGGGGGGGGGGGGGTGATGATGTGGTTGTGGGGGGGGGGGGGTGATGATGTGGTCGGGGGGGGTATGATGTGGTCTAGGGGGGGGGAGGTGAGGGGGGTGATTATGTGGTCGGGAGGGGGGAAGATGATGTGGTCGAGGGCGGGGTGGTTGATGATGTGGTGAGGGGGGGGGGGGTTATGTGGTCGGGGAGGGGGATGATGATGTGGTCGTGGGGGGGAGGGGTTATGATGTGGTCAGGGGGGGGGTTATGATGTGGTCGGGGGGGTGATGGGGTGATGATGTGGTCGGGAGGGTGGTAATGTAGTCAGGGGGGACGAGGGGGGTGATGATGTGGTCGGGGGGGGTTATGTGGTCGGGGGGGGGGTTGGTGGTTATGTAATCAGGGGGGGGGCGAGGGGGGTGATGATGTGGTCCTGGGTGGGGGACTGATGATGAGGTCGGGGGGGGGGGGTTGTAATGTAGTCAGGGGGGGGGGGGGACAAGGGCCTGGGGAGTGGACGATGATGGGGTCGGAGGAGGGGGATGATGTGGTCCGAGGGGGGGTCATATGAGGGAGGGTCGCAGATGTTGTATCCCTTCCCTCGAATATATGTTTGAAAACTCGAAGGCGGCAGGCGCTACTTCCTAATTCCTGGATTCTTATCATCAAACTAAAAAGTTTTTTTAACAATGACGAAGTTTTGGCTAATCTTATAGTTAAAATCCGGTGATATATATTACAGGATTTTAGGGACTGACATAAAAAATTGAATTTGCAAGCTTGGGGTTTAATAAAATCTTCATGTTTCAATCAACGTATACCATTCCAACTGATTATTGGCGATTTTCTACCATTATAGCTTAAAATTATTTTATAAATAGATAAATCGTACATTAAACTAGAGGTGTAGTCGTAGCCTACATACCCTCGCCTAGATCTTAACAGAAGCGGATCCAGGGGGGGGGGGGGTCCAGGGGGTCCGTACCCCCCCCTTTTTCATCAGAAACAACGTTTTTTTAAGGGCTTCAGACAAAATTTTGCCGCCTGGACCCCCCCCCCTTTTTCAGACCTGAGGACATTTTTTTTAAGGTTTTCATTTGTCCTCCTGGGTTGGACCCCCCCTTTTCCTAAATCCTGGATCCGCCCCTGCTTAATCCAACACTCCTGCATGTGGTGCTCTATAGACTTTCAACACGAGTCCAATAGGGGTCTCAGGTGACAGGTGCAATAAATCAAAGAGGCTCCTGATACCTGTTTAATATCTGCATGATGAAGGATGGATTAAACAACGTCGCCCCTTGTCCCATAAGTATATAATCATTTGAATTAAAGCTTTGTTATGGTGACCTAGATTGCCTTCAATATTTCATGGATTGTTCCTTGGATATTTTACTAATCCTCATACAATATCAGCTAAATCTGATCCTTACTTTCTGCGCAAGGTTGCTGAAAGACAAACCAAATATTCAAGGGTTAAACATGATACAAATAACCTCCTATAACAAACTATATGTGCATATATATGACATTATATATATATATATATATATATATATATATATATATGTGTGTGTGTGTGATATGTTATCCAGATTGTTACAAAACCCTGGGGGATTTAAAGTGCTCAACTAATACAAGGAGCTGCAATACATATATTTCAGGACTTAAACACACTTGTGTTCGACAGCTCTGTTTCGTAAGGGCCCCTACGGGCCCTCACTCGTCAGGAACACTGAGTGGTCTTGTCGGGAATAATATACTTGATCCAGGGGATTTGTAGTTGGTCAGGAGGTGTTTTGACCTGTGCCTGCATGTCGCTGCGATTTCATTTCTTTTGTTGAGAGTGCATAATAAGGGGCGATGAATAATAAAGTACTTTTCCTCCAAACAAAGGATACATGATTTAGATGAAGTGGATTTCACTGATATGTTATATATGATATGTTATATATGATATGTTATATATATATATATATATATATATATATATATATATATAACATGCTAACCTATTAATTTATAGTAGTTAAATGTAGGCGAGTGAGGAACGGGCTGGCATGGTGGTCAGCCCCTTTATAAAAATTAAATCTGCCGTAGGCCCTCTATACCTTAATATGAAAAACACAAGATTATATAGTTTCCAGATTTTCTGAGCAAATCCTTTAGTATAAATCACAAGTTGGACATGCACACATTTTATTGGAAACTCAGGTAAGGGTATGAGAAGAAATTTCTAAGGACGTGAGAAGTGTCACGGTATAGCGGTATTTACCGCATATATTTAGTCCTAGAGACAACGAGACGCTAATTGACAGACAAAGGTGACACTTTCCACCCCCTTAGAAATGTTGTGATAGGTGTTTGTCAGTTAATAAAGACGGCAGTAAGCATTACAATACTAGGGTTCGTGATGCAGTCATGGTCACTAATTCACGATTTCTGGTTATTATATACTCTAAGCAAACATATACAAACCAGGCAGAGAAAACGGGTGTGTGTATACCTATTATCTTGAAAGTGTACCACGCAAGGTTTTTATTGACTTAAGCTACAAATGCATGTCCTGAATTCATGGGAACGATACTACAGCAATCATAAAGGGATTTGAACCTCGTTTTTATAAGTAGATTTTAAAAATTCGAAAAAGACTAGTCATACAAACTAAATTCAATAAAACGCGCGTGTACAGGGAAACATTCGATCTCATGTCACAACATAATTTTAATAAAAGGTTGATTAACATTAGTTCAAATATATTTTTTTATCAGGAAATTATATATTTTTAAAGAAAATGGCCGATTGCATTTTGCATATTAAATGACTAGCTAGATTAAAAGAGAAGAAAAATAGGTACTTATGGGATTAAAAGCCCAACAACAGCATCCTGACAAGGAAACAGGTCCACCTTGTTAACGGTGGTTTCTAGTTGCAGCGACTTTTTTCGACTACGACTACTACTATTACCACAACTATCACCACTGTTACTTCTGTTACCACCCCTGCTACAAGTAATGTCACTACTTTAATTTATTTTACAGCTACCGCTTATACTGGTGATGGGTCCCTCACATACATCTTCCAATACTTCTTTTATTTTACAGGGGTATTGGTGGCCATGGGCGAAGCTGCCTGTGACAGCGACGCCATGATGAACTGCCAGAAAATCCTAACTTCAAGAATAGGCACTCCCAGCGGCGATATGGGGCAATTTTGTCAGTAAGTACACAGTTACAACTTGAATGCACCCAGTGGAGCGCACAGCGTTCATGCGACAGGTTTAAGTAATTAAAGGTTCACAGGTAAAATAAGTATAAGCTTGATTTTAAATAATTTATGATATTAATCACATTTTTACTAGCAGTATACCCGTAAAGTCGACATGAGCCCTGTGACATCCGTGTTTTAGTTTGTTTTCAAATGGCAGCCCCCATGAGCTGTTTTGAGAAACTTTGAGAAACAAACCTGTCAGAATTCGATGAGGGCAATTCGCTGCGACACGCACCTTATACGAGGACAGTGACGGTGTAATAGGCCAGAATAACCCCCCCCCCCCCCCTTATTCTATACCCGGGTATAAACTGGCCTAGGCCAGAATATACCCCGGGTATAAAACGGGCTAGGCTATTTTATACCCCGGGGTATAATCTAGCCCAGTCTATTTTATACCCCTCTGGGCTGGATTATACCCCCTTGTTGCTTCTAACATCTTTGATATATATCAATAAAAAACTGCTATGCTTAACACAATAGTTAATTTTATATGGACTTAGTCATTGTGTCTGATAAAATAAGAACTGTTTTTTTTAACGATATAGCTAAAACTCAATTTTATATGGACTTAGTCATTGTGTCTGATAAAATAAGAACTGTTTTTTTAACGATATAGCTAAAACTCAGTTTTCGTGTTATTAATATTAATTCTATTTGCGGCATTTATGTTAGTATGTATACTTGTAAGTTTTGTCTTGTATGAACTTAAATAACTTCATTATGCCTGCATGTTCTCATGCATGCAAGTAATAATTATAATGATTGTTTGGGGCTTCTCTGAGGCTTGAGTTTCTCTAGGAGATAGTGGTTTCTGTGAGGTGGTTTCCTTAGGGTGGGGGAGGGGGGGGGTCCCTGAGGTGGATCGTGGGGTTGGGGGGGGGGGGGGGGCTTCCTGAGATTGGTAATCTGAATAATACATAGACCACAATCGACATTATGGTATTAAACATACTAAATGAATAGAGTGCATCAAAACATATATCTACATACATATACATATATACATATATATTTATGTACATATAACTATATATAAATATACATACATATACATACATACATATACATACATACAGATATACATACGTACACATATACATACATATATATGTATATATATATATATATATATATATATATATATATATATACATATATATGTATAGTGTACATTTGGATGTATAAGATCACCACAATTGAAGCCAAAAAGAACACAAGAAATTCATGGCAGTGGCTCACTTATCCTGCGTCCTTCGACCTCCAGAGAAAAACCGAACGAGCGATATATTTAGAAAATATCGGTTGTCATTTTAATGCGGTCATCTCAGTGGTATGAACATTCAGGGAAAAATATCATGCACTTTAGTCTGGAAAAATAATGTTGACGTTACAATTGTAACAATTCAATTAAGGCCTCATACTGGACTTATATATCAATATAAGGTTAATGTAACAGAAAGATGCATGGTTTATGAGTGCTTACAGCAGGCATTACAAAAACTGTTACTCGTCCATAAATTTAAGAAGATTATAATTATAGAGAATTATCCTCTCAGTCTGCTGTCATTATTCCATGAGCAAGCAAACATTTTAAATCAGTTTTTCTCAGTTTATAGTATCAATAAATACAAAAAATATGTAAAATAACGAGGCTTCTACTCGATTACATATATATGTGTATGTGTGTAACCCTAAGGTGTGTGTTTGTGATTGAAAATGCATGAGAGTACATGTGTTTAATCAGATCGGTTATATCATTTTATGGATAACATTGAAATTTGTTATTATATCAACTTTGATAAATTAAATAACAGTGAAACCTGATTGCATGTGGGGGTATAAACTGGCCTAGGGGGGTATAAAATAGCCTAGGCCGGAATATACCCCGGGGTATATTCTGGCCTAGGCTGTTTTATACCCGGGTATAAACTGGGCAGGGGGAATAATCTGGCCTGTTACAGACGGCACACGAATCGTGATGCTTGTCGATTTCATATTGGGGCGCTGCTTCGATGAGTACACTAAGTGCATGGCACATATGAGACCCCAGTATTAAATCAATATATAAGCCATTTCACCAACGGACATGAATATGGACCTGGTATCACGTATACCCGGGAGTTCTGTATCTACGAGATAACAGGCATGTCCGGTTAACATATATGAACGCTCAAGAAGAAGTCAGGTGTCAGTTAATCTAATACCCGGGCACAGTAATTAAGGACGTCCTCTTTCCTTGAGCAAGGCTAAAAAAAAAAGCACTAAACTGGCGAAACCCTAAATTGTCCCTAGACAGCCTAGGTTGATCTTTAATTCAATTTAATCTTCGTAATTCAGTAACAAATCACTCCTTTGCTTTTATATTTAACATACAGTGAAACTCCTACTTACAGACAACTCAGTAAGGCGGTCAACTCACCAATGCGGACACTAAACTTCAGTCCCTTCAAATTTGCCTCTATATTCTAATTTATGTTCATATATTTGCCAGGAGATGGCGCTCCGAGGTCATGACCTCGTATGACCTGTTTTGGTCGAAGCGACAGCCCGACAAGCGTTGTGCCCGTTGAACCTTTGGAATATATGGTCGAAATTATTGTTTATTTCTGTAAATGTGTAACACGATCATTATTAAATTAAGATTGATAGGTAAATTAGGAAACATAAGCCTTCAAACTGAAACAGTTTTACATTTGACAAGACCACCATCAAAGACTGCCGTTCGTGCCTGGTGATCGGCGTCGGGCCCGGGGAGCCGTAATTAGTTTGCGACAGTTCGCACCTTGTATGGTGAATGCGTATAAAGACTATCCTTTAACAAGTAATTAGCTGTCCGGATGCTGTCAATTATCAATCTTCAGTATGCCTAGCTGATGTTAATCTACCTATCTTAAAATAATACTAGTATATATTATATATATTATTAATATTTATGTTTTAAAAATTGTAAGGGCATATTTAAGCTATTTTGAAAATGATTTAAATCAAATTTATGTAGCCTATTTCAAATAAGGCGTACATTTTATCAAAACATAGGATATCAGAAACATTCAATGACAAACTGACGCAATATGCCAAACCGCTTTATACAGGACGACTCACTAAAACGGACAAAATCCTCCAGTCCTTGAGTGTCCGATTAAGGGGAGATTTTCACTGTAAACATTAAAGGCTACAGGCCAAAGTCATGTTTGCAGAAGTCACTTCACAGGGTTTTTATAATATTAAGGCTCATTGCTCCCTCAGTGGTTTAAAGAAATTTCAATTAAACTTGTCTGCTGATGAAAAGTGACAATACCCCGGCTTATCAACTAAGGAATAACCAATACATCAATTACAAGGTTTTAAAATCGCACTCCTTACCCTTACAGCACTGCCATTCCCGAAGACATAACATTAGAACTTTATATTATTAAGCAATGTGTCCTTCTCTAAACATACGTTCTAACATTTTCCTGAATAGTTGTCTTCTACAATATTAATAAGGAATTTGAATAACTTAGCTGAATGAGGTCAGAGGTCACCAGGGTCTATGGTGTCTCCACGATTATTTACTAGGAATATGATGCATTTTGATGAAACTCAACAGAAATATTAACAGAGTTTTGCGGATACTATGTTTTTGCGCGGGTTCCGCCGCCGCCACTTTCGTTTTCGAAGAACTCCTCTGAGATTCTTTGACCGATCTTTCCGAAATCTCGCACAGTTGTTCCCTCACCTATATAGTTGTGCGTACCAAATACATGTGGTACCACCTACAATCCTTTCAATGCAGTACGAATCTTGGTGTCTTTAAGACAACCCCTACCTTAGGAGTGGTTCAATGTATTAAAGGTACCTAATCACTTACCTTTTAAAAAAGAATTTATTTTATTCCTGGCTTACTCTTGTGTATTGTTAATCATCTAAATGGAAGTTTTGGTGTGAAAAAGTTCTTATAAGGCCTTCGTGAATGATGTGTGAACTTGTTTATCAACAACATATTTGTAAACACAGCAATGTTGAAAAACGGGAAAACATGTAACCTTAGGTGGTAGTTTGCATTTATGCGGAGGTAAAAAGGTCACTCGTTACAAAACGCCATTTGCAAAGCTCTGGCTTATTGACTTGCTGCTAGATGCCCTTGTTGAATTTGTTTTGATTGTTATGGCAGGCTCCTACATATTATAAACACGTTGATATAAACAAAACAAGCAGCCTGTATGCGGTGATATCAACGTTTTCTTACCTATTTTTATGATAGCTCCAAGGGAATCTGTAGTTTATAAAGGTCATATAGGTGATTTGGCCCTTTAAGCTAAAACTTTGCATGTCCATAGATCTTGGATCTCTCCATCCCGTTATGGAAACTGATGGCGCCACCTACAATACTTTTTGCTAAGCGTCTATTTGTGCATTTGCCATCTGTTCATCTCATTGGTTCTTCAATATATCGGGTTGAAATTATGCATGTACATTGATTCTCGACACCTCCATCTTACAAACAAGACTGGTGGCGCCATCTGCAGTCGTTTTCGCGGGTTCATCCGTACATGTACTTTTGGTGAAAATTGCTCATATTTCAAGATGGTTCAAGGTATTGGTCTGAAATTTGGCATGTCCATTCAGCTTAGAGTTTTGTTTTTATAAACCAGGCAGGTGGTGCCACCTTGAATAAATAAATGCCCTCCTGATTTCGTCTGTAACACGTTTTCACTCGTCGACTACCCGTATTCTTGATTTATATATATATATATATAACTCTGAAGAAAAACAACACTGATAATTCACAACAGTTTGTTTCACGGGATGGGACCCGATCATCAGGTGAATGTGATTAGAATGAAGCTAACGGCGTGCTTTGAAAAGCCAAGACTTTACGAGATTACGAGATTATGCTTTGTGTGATTCGGGGCGGGGGGGGGGGGGGGCATGTGAAAGACTGACACTGATCCTATTGTCCTCGGGTGCACAATAGGATTGGTCGGGGTACACGTGCGATACTGGAACATAACAGGGCAGGGCAAAGAGGTTATTTATTGTTGTAAATTTTATATATAATACAAAGATGTATACCAGGATGCTTAATTAGCATATTGAATTGATTTCTAATAGGTTCTTGGAAGCAGTGAACATATCAGTAGTATACATATGATAAAAATACACATATACTATGAAAATACACAATATACAAAGCAAATATACAATATAAAAGGCAAATATACTATACTATACTCATACCAAATGCAATCCACTCCGTAAACTCACCATGATGTAATGGTAACGCCATGTCCCTCATCACTGCAAAGCAGTGAGAGAACAACTACCTGAACAGGCAAGTCTGCCCAGCGGATCCTCGTTGGGGGGGGGGGGGGGTTAAGGGGGCACGCGGATTATTAGTACCAATGCTAGGTTTTAAAATATTTCAGGGTGAATTTGTTTTGATGGCGGCACTTGGAGAGAATTTCAGCTCTTGAGTTCAACAATGATCCAATGGGGCCGTTGCTATAAGTAGCTTTTCAGACAAGCAGAGATCACACTTCCTAGTCCCACAGAAGTAAGGTGCTGCCTTGGCAGATATTTCCCAGGAGAGCTTGTAATTGATATTGTTGTCTTTTAGTGACAAAATGTGTTTAGACAGTTCAGTATTTTTAGCGTGGGATCTGTTCCGAAAGGATTGCTTGTGGTTATTGTATCTTGTCTTGAAATCACCTTCAGTACACCCTATGTAGTGTTTCACGTCATTGTCTGTTCTAACTGTTGCCTTATAGACAATGCATTTCAGCTGACATTGACCATTCACAGGACATTCGTCTTTTTTACGGCAGTTACATTGTTTTTGAGGTACATTCACAGCATTGTCAGTATTTAAAACCTTCATATTATGTTTGCTGATCAGGTTAGACATGTTGGGTAGACAGCTATAGCTAATTTTCAAATTGTTCCTGTTGAATAACCTGTGGTACCTGTGATGTTGAGGGAAGTGTTTTTCAACTAGTTTCATGAATTGTCTGCCAATGTTGGTTTTTACATGACGGCTGTAGGGTGGATTAAACCATATTATTCCCTTTTCCTGTTTCTTTTGCTTTTCACTGTGGGTTCAACATATTTTAAGCTTTCTGAGAACCCGCTTTTCGCTAAAGCTTTGTCATACATGGGTTTGGCTTTCATAAATAGCTCTTTATTGCAGGAGTTGTCAGATACACGTTTGCTGATCATCATAGGTATCTGCCTAATGATAGCCTAATTTCGCATACTTCAGCGCCATCAAAACTGCCCATGGTAACGTCAAAACTAGTATGATCTTTTTTCACCCAGTTGTTACCGTTGCTAAACAGTAAGCTTTTCCTGCTGTGCAGGATGGTTTTGATAACATCCTCTGGAATGGAGACCATGGTTTTGGCAAATTTGAGGGCTTTCATGAGAAGATCTTCTGTGATCGAGGGGTAAAAGTCAACAATATCAAACTTTATGAACTTTGATTTTTGTTTCAGCTTCAATTTCTTGAACCAAGATATTACCTGTGCGGTATTTTGCCACTGGTTGAGTTTGGTTTTCAGTCTCAGTTGGCTATGAATTTTTTCCAAGTGCTTTTTGCTAATGATACCTATTTCAGATTTTGCTGGATTTATCAATCTGCACTTGGGGTTTTGTTCGAAATTATCCTTGTGGTCTTTCAAAGTAATGTAAGCATTGCGCTCGGCCATGACTTCGATGCGGTCTGCTAGGTTAAGGGAACCGGCTATTTCTTTGGCTTCTGTATTGATATTTTTACAGATATTTTTGTCTGCTTTTTTGTATGTCTTAGTGATGTTTTCTGTAAGAAATTTATTGTAGTATTCTTTCGGCATACTGTTCAGGTTGGTGGTCTTATCTGCCTGTACTAGGAGATTGTCAGATTGTCTGATTGTCTTGATGTCATTGGCCATTTGTCTCTGGAATGCATTGTGTGAGTTCTGAAATTCAATGTTCCGGACCATTTCATAGATATCACTTTCAAATGCCCTGAGGTGTTCGCTATGAGGGGGTGAATATGTGGTTTTGAATCCATAGTTTTGTTTAGCTGAAGTTTGACCAGGGTTTTCAAAATGGAATGCCTTCCATCGCATTCTCCGAAGTAGGCTTTCAAATTTACTTATCAGGGATTTGGTGTAGGACAGATTACTAGGGATGGGAATGTTTTTCAAAGAGTAGTTTAAGTTAGCTTTGATCATTTTGAAGATGTTTTAAGTTGAATTTCAGGACGGGGTGGGTTAACAAAAGTGCTCGACAACGTACCTGTCGCTGGAGCTGGAGTAGAAGGTAGTGTTACCCTCCGATGTAAGGTGCTCTATGGCCTATATATATGTATATATATATATATATATATATATATATATATATATATATTATACCGTTCCTCCGTGCAGGGCTCTCAAGGAGGCCGTCCCGGCTTTCCGTTCGTGTATGGAGAGTGTTATAGCGACCTGTGATGGATCAATGAAGGAGACATTCAGTAAAGCACTTGAGGATTCATTGAAAGGATACGCACAGTATGACACTATGTGCAGTGAGGGTGAGTGAATTTTAATTTAGGAAAAGTAAGGTCATTTTTTTATCCTACTAAACCAGCGGTATTCCGACAACCAACTTGCACTTCTTGGTAACATTCCTACTGCTATAAGACTTGCGATATTTTAATCTACACGAAAAAGGGGGAAAAACGATGGAAAGAAAATGTTTAACGAGTTCACGTAAATACGCCACAAAAGTACTCTAACGACGTATATCTGCAAAGAGCTTAGGTTTAGAGCGGTTGGATCAATCGCTGCCGAGAAATTGCCGGAATCACGCGGCTGGACAGATACAACCGATTTCGAGGGAATAGTCTGTAAAATTCTTGTGTGCATACCTAGCATGGTTCGATGATGTCGTAAATGCTGGCAGTTACAGTTATAGCGCAGGCATGAACAGTAAAACCGTGTTGAAATTACATTCTGGCTGAGTGGACTGCAACCCATCAATATAAGGACTTTAACATTAGGATTTGCTTCAACAATATAAATTATATGCGCACACTGGCCCAAAGAATTTATAAGTATTGAAGCTAACGCAACGTCCAGTCATTTGTATACTAGGGAGAACATCCGGCTGGTTTTATCCAAATAAGTGGTAAATTTGGACACGAAGTATATCGAACAATATATTTGTTGCGTGATTGCGCTTTGGATCAAAGTATTCGACCCGTTTGTCGTCTGAAAACCCTTTCGCGTATAATGCGTGAATAAAAATTGACAGATATGCTTCCAACATGTATTAACATATTATAACACTGGCGAGAATCTTATCTTGACAATTTCGGTAACAATTTGCAATCGAAGGGCGTAGGGGAGGGACGGGTTTGGGGTAAAGCCCGTCCACTGCGTCATTTTGCGCCCCCGATAGCCAAGACAGGTTCTTAGTCTCGCCGAGCAGAGTTACCTGCAGCCACTGACCAAATCTGATTAGGCTAAAGTAAAAGTTTGCATGGGCGTAATTCGATGGGGGACACGTTTTCAAAAGGGGGGATGTATCTTGCTATAACCCCCCCCCCCCCACACCCACACATCACCACCACATTTCGCAAATTAAATGAAATTGATATTGTATTAAATATAGACTCACACTGCAATTAGTAAAAGGTTATTAACAAAAATGTATCACAGAAATGAATAAAATAACAAAATGACTGATATATGAGTGAATTACTACCTTACCACGACATCGTGCATGGTACTCGGCCAATCACCGCTCAAATAAAAAAAAATCATGCATGTTTTATGGATTAGAATTTTAAGGGGAAAATGTTAACCTCTTAATATTAAGCAACACTTTTTCCCTGTTATTTTATTCTCAAAATGCTTCAAATCAATCTTTATTCAAAGTTTAAATGTCATTTTTTTTATATCGATCATGCTAAGGTGTTAATCATCCGGCATTTGTTGGCTGATAATCTGTACGGTCATAGATCGACCGACGTAGTCCCAATTTAAAATGAGATTTGGCGTTCATTGCACGAAAGATCCAGTTAAATGATCCTTAACTTGTAATTCTTTAATTTCGTTCTTCTTAAAGTATGTATATTATAAGCATATCTGTCTAATCACACAGGTGGCCAAACTTGCCAAGCTGAAATTATGGCAATGGCAGAGTGCAGCAAACAAATGCAAGGCATGGAAGGGCAGGGCAAAGAAGATATATGTCGGTAAGTTTGTACCAGAGTATAACATTTATCTTTGTAATTTTATTATTTTTGGTGATTTTGTCTTTCTTTGTAATTAATCTTTTTCAGTTAAATTTCTTCTGACATTTTTACATGAGAAAATTTTGTGGAAACTATGACTACTGAAATGATCGGCCAGGATCCTCTAGACAACCTTTTTTGTGTTGTCACGAGTCAGTGGAACGGGTTCACTTGATCTGTTGCTTATCAAATGATGTTCCTAATAAGTATGAATTGGACAGTTTCCCCGGGAATAATGGAATCGCCCTGTGTCACAAAACTATATTGTCCTTTGAATTGATAATATATTATGGTGATCCGGATTACATCCAAAATTTAAGGTGTTGTTCCATTAAAGGGGTGACATATTACGCTTCACAAAATTTCTTGAAATCCGATCGAAACTTTTTTTTAAAGTTGTTTACGTTTACTTACCTTACCCGTACTTTTCGGCGTTGTTGCCGAACCTAGCCCTCATTGCGTCTATTCGATACATTACAGTACACCTAGATTTACTATAGGATACCGTAACCAATCCTTACCTTTACCTTCCTGTACTTGACCATACCACATCTTATCTTCACCTTTACCTGATCTTTGGATATTTTTTATATTACCTGACCCTAAGTCCTTCCTTTTTCCACTTTACTCTTTATCCACCACCAATCAGGTGGACTTGTCATTGGTCAAGGTCTATAGAGCACCATAATTTATTAAGTTATTATGTCCTAATTTCAGGATGACACAAACAGTAGCCCAGTGTGCATGGAGTGCCACCAACAACTGTCCTGCTGCAGTTGAAAATTACAAGAAAATGTTTGCGAAGAGTGTTTCCTTGGCAAACCAAAATGGCTGCAGCATCGTAATCGAGGGTGCCCCGACTGATTCCGGTTCCGGCCCCGGACCAAATCCATGTAAGTTTATAGTTGTAACATCCTATAATTACGGCAAAAAAACCAAACCACATTACCGTGAGCGATTACTTTCAAGCCATCCAACTGCGTGCTTATTAATTAACGGGTCAAAATACGGATCCCAAACTACAGAAAACTACCATAAAACAATTTCTTGATTAGGGGATGAGCTATATTTTTTAGATTTTATCCGTCTATACTTGGACTACAGCTCTGTTACCCCTTGTCATGTATAAATGTTGAAAGCATTGCTGTTTAAAAAATGGGATTTCCAAATACTGGTAGGTATCGGTAGATATCATCTCCTATTATATTAGTATTGGAGATTAATTTGACCTAAACATAAAACCATGAACCATATTTTTTTAAAGTCAGTGATAAGTAATAAGGGGAAGGGTATGCACCGGAGGGGAATACCCTCTCAAATACTTTAAAAATGTATAAATGGTTTGAAGGACAATTTAAGCCTCTTCCGGAGTTCATATATAAGGATTTGGTGCTTCTGAACAGATATTATTCAACCAATTAACTCATCAATGTCCTTGCAACATTGACAAAAAAACCTACTTTGCCCCTTTTAGGATACATGTACATCTTTATGAAAAATAAACCACTGTATTATCAGATATACGTAAAACAGTTTCAGATTTGTTTTACTTGTTTTTCCAAAGCAAACTGTGAAGGACTGCAGGGTTGTGTTCGAGACATGATGGAGGCCTTGGGTATCCAAGGAGACAATTATCAGAATTTGATGAAGGACCCACGGTTCCAGGGTTTAATGAGTTTCAACATGTCGCGGCAAGCAGCCTTATGCAGGTACGTACTTTTCGTGTAATTTATGATCAGTTGCTCTTGGGTTTCAAAATATTTTATCACGCCACTGTAGTATACATTTTATCATGTCACTGGTTTTCAGAAACAACCGTAATATGCCATTGCTCAGTAATTTCAGTAATTATACGGCAGTCAAGGTCATTGTTAACATGAAAAAAGGATCAGTTTACAGCTGATGATTTTATGATTTTATGTAAAATCTCTAAAAATATAAACTGCTAAGGACAAAGATTGCAAGTACACCCAGGATCTGTCAGATCATTGTGACGGGTCCAACAGACTGTAAACATAAAATGGAGATTTAAAGTGAAATTTGTAATTGATATATTAGGCTCTCGCTTCCATATGTAGCTTTCGTTGAAATCATTGAAAAATATGAATATATTATGATCGCCTCTACACACATTGATTTGTACATTATTGCAAACGAACAGGTATTCTATATACTAGTGTTACAAATGACCTAGCATGGTTTCTGGTTAAAGAGAGCTGCCTTCTTCAGGTGACATTTTTATGGTTTTGTTACCACAACCAGATCACGCCAATAAACTAATAGCTTTACGGACTCTGAGTAGATAAATATATGGTTCGAGGGATCAGTTTTGGCATCTTTGATAATTAACTGGTCCAGGCACGATATGTGAAATAAAAAAAAAATCGCTTCATCTCTTGAAATTGTGCAAATTATCAACACAAATGTTAGTTAATTTGCTCTCACACATATGTATTTTAAGAAATATATCCAAATTTAACAACATTACCTGGCAGTCATATGCTAACCAAAACAGAACGGGAGCGGCGAACCTAAAGAAAAACTGATTGTGTAGTGGCCTTGCATATAAAATACTAGACCTTTATAATGAGCGACTAAGTTATAATTTCATAGGGTTGTCATAGCAACGGGTACTCTGAGCAGAGTCAGGTACTCGAGTCCAAACTTTGCTAATTTTTTAGCGAAGTCCCATAATCATACAGGTTACTCGGGTTAGGTGCAAGTTTTCTCGTATATTAATTAGGATTTTTATAACAAATGTGTTACTGACTGAGATACACGCTCCCCAGGTATTGTGCAGTTGACACATTTTTATCTAATTGTAGGATGATGAACAACGTCAACATTGGCGACACGATGGCCTGCTTACAAAGGGAAATGAAGAAATGCATGGGAATGGATATTTTTGAAGGTAAACGCCATTTATTTAACACATTTGCCAATACATTCTTTAAAAAAAGTAACAATGGACAGACTGACCAAAATTTAGATGGGGTAAGTGATATAGCAATATAAATCACGATTAATTACTTTGTATAAGTTATTTTAAATAAAAAATAATCTATGAACGATACTTGATTTTCATTATACATGCATTTAAAAAAAAAACATTTTAAACAGTTTCACCGTAAGAAAGCAAAGTGTACGTTTAAAACATTATATTGGTTTTAAATTGAAAACGAAGGTACCATGGAATTGTTCAACTTTGAGTGCCGGAAATAATTTTTTTTTCAAGTACACGGACACCTTTGTGTTAACTCGTGACGGTGGTCGTCTTTTATGATTGCTGTAACATTTTTTTCAGATTTTTTTTTATTGAATCAAAAAAGTACAGGCACAGAAACATTTTTAAAAATGGATGAAAAACAGGACAATCTGGCACAGGTGAGATATGATCTCTGTAAGCAACACACTTCAATAGAACAAAAATTGTTACTAATCCTTAAATTTTAACAGATCTATTATACACATGCAACCTGTTATATTAATGCACACCTGGTACCTAGCTACCTGTGTACTAAACCTATTTTTTTTAATTATCAAGGATAAGTTAACTTCATCTGACCCTAGGGCCCTATACAAAAACTTGATCTAATTCATTCTAATCCTCAAGTAACTGACTGCCTGATTACAATATATACCTTACTAGCTGTGAATACAAAAAAAAAATATGTTGATTTCCTGTTGCATACATATTAAACCAGATATCCCCATATCACCTTATAAAAAATATAACTTTGGTTTTCTAATATAACAATCTTTGTATGATTGATACATCATTCAATTAATCCTGTCATAGTGGATGTTTATTTACCTATTATTGTAAGAGAAGGTTAACAATTTTTACAATGAATAGCTATTGCCAGAATGGCAGACCAAGTACACCCATAGGACAATTTACATTATACCCTATTAATTATTATTTTTACATGCTTTAAATCTCTCTTGTCACCTAGTGATAATTAAGTGAAACATACATATCTTAATGCTATAGCTGTCACCTTCTTTTAAATTGATGAAAATTACATTCATGAGACAAACAAGTTGTAATGGTACATAACAATACCTGTCTTACCGTTAATATATGATACAGACTTCCCTATACAGACCTAACTCAGTAAAACTTAAGTAACCACGTTTTTATAATTAATCACAATTCATTGCCCATTTATATATGTATGCTAGCAATACAATTTACCCTTATGTGAAAATATAAATGAACATTCCTTTTTATTGATTATTTATAACAGTTGTTATCACATATATCTACTCATATCATTAACATACTTTTATCAATCACTTAAATGTCTACGTGTAAACTATTTCATGATAAAAAAAGACCCTAGAACCCTAAATTATAAATTTAAGATTGGTGTGTTACTGCTTTCTGTAAGAAAGTTCAGTTTCTTCCATTTTTTATCATGTACAATAGTATTTCCTTTCTTATAAGCAATATATTTTTCTATTTCCTTCACATGTTTAATAAACACGATTGCTCCTTTCAAAGAAGGCTTGTTGCTTTTACCTCTAATTTTTTTCGGATGTTTATGTTGTTTTGTATTAATCATAATATTCTCAGACTTACCCATTATTCTGAGGCCATCTCCTTCAAATATACTAACATAAATGGGCCATAAGGGCAAATGCAGCGACCTCTTGTGACGATTATAGAAATCAATGGCTCACAAACGTTTGGAAAACCCCACGCAGGGGCAAGATCCATGGAGGAAAATGGTACCCAATTTAGATAATAATAACTATATGCGTGTCTGGCGTGAATGAACGGAACCAGTTGCATTGTCATTACTGTGAACAACGTGAGACCCTTGAACCCTTTTTGTTTAGCTCTCACGTACTAGTAATGACGTCATCCTCTATCGGAAAAATCCTCCCCTCGTTTCGGTCTAGCGACCTTGTTGCATAATTTTTAACTGGCCTTAACAAGTCTCACTGGATGATCCGTTGCCTACCCATACATCTTGAACAATTCTAGAAACAGACTTACCCGTTTCTCGGAATATCCTGTTACTAATTTACGGTTCTCTGATCACTTAGTTCATCATTAGTGATAAGAGCTAGCACTGAGTTAGGTTTATCGGTATACTGAATCACGTTTTATTTTACCCATTTTATTAACAAACATACATACCAAGTGCGGCAGGGCCACATGAGCGCATGTTTTCATCTAATTAACATGTCCGTTTATCAGCTGAATTCCTGGTAAACACCAGTTCAAACACTCTATATGTGGTAGTCCGAATAACGCTATTGTAAATATTCATTCCAAAATCCAAACATCTTCACAATATGTTTCCTGTGGGGACCTTAGCTTCTCTGCTCTCGGACCCGAACTTTAGTTAGGACTCTTTACCAGCTGATCTAAGGAATGGTCATTCTGCGCTTATAGAATCAGTCGCTCTTGCTTGCTTCTAAATAACTAAGTATTTTACTCATATTTGTTTTATTAAAGCGCCTATGCATGTCTTGAACATGAGAGGCTCTCTGAAATATTTAGAGTATTTTATACCTCCTATAGGTGGCAATGTATTACGTTTTCCCCTGGTTTGGTTTGTATTACTGTCAGCAACCTTTACGTCAAGTAATGAAAAGATTTTCAGGAAACTGTGTTGAGGGTAAGAGGAACATTGAAAGAATTATTCATCGAATCATGGGGCTCAACTGGATCAATATAAAATGTTTTTACTTCAAAAGATTCCAAAAGGGTGTAGCATATGTCTAATTATTTATCCCGGATGAAGACCAGAGACGAACATTTGTGATTTGGGCGGCTTCATTCTAGAGGTGACTGTTGATAGTATTAGGTCACTGCGACCTATATCCTCAGTGCTATGGGGCTCGTAACTACCCCTCCCCCCCCCCCCAGAATAATAAACAGTTTGATACAAAACCTCCAGTATCTCAATAATTAACGGATGGATTGTTATGAATCTTGCCTTGAATATTGATTATGAACAGTTTTATAAGTTCCGGAAAACGGGTGGCGCCACCCGTAATTGTATCCGCCAAAACGAAGTTTTGCGGATACTATGTTTTTGACTGGGTTCCGCCGTCGCCGCCGCCGCCGCCGCGTTGGTTTCCGGAGAACTCCTCTGAGACTACTGGACGGATTTTCCGAAACTTACACAAATTATCGGGTCACATGTGAACTGGCGCCTAACCAAGTGGCCTTGACCTCTGACCTTTCCTCTCTGCCCAGCGTCCGTTTGAGCGTCTGTTTCCACACATAAACCCACATATTTCGGGAACCGTTTGACCGATCAGGAATTTTTTTTACACAAATGTAGCACTTGGATGGCTACATACACTAAAAAGGTGGCGCCACCTGCAACCATGTTTGCACCGTGTCAATCTGTTCATCTGCCTTGGGTTAAAATCACTCATATCTCTGCAGTGGTTTGACCAAATTACCTGAAATTCGGCATGCATATACATCCCGCATAGCTTTCTTGATTTTATGATAGGTGGCGCCACCTACATTCACGTTCATGCTGTAGACATCCATGCTTATATCTACGGACTCGTTTGACCAATCAGGAAAAAAAATTACACAAATGTAGCCCTTGGATAGCTTTATAACATACACAAAAATGGTGGCGCCACCTGCAGCAATTTTTGCACAGCGTCCATCTATTTGTCTGCTTTGGGATATAATCACTCATATCTGTGCAGTGGTTTGACTTTTCCACCTGAAATTATGCATGTGTATACATCTTGGATAGTTTCTCGTTCAAATAACAGGTGGTGCCACCTACAATCATGTTTATGTGGCTGAGATCCATTCTAATATGTAACACATGTAACTCTATTTCCCTTGCCACTCAATCCATGCCTCACTTCACCCGTCCTACTCTGATTTTTGCGGATACACGTAGTCGCTTGTCGACTACCCGTATTCTAGTTTTTAATTTTTTCTGTTTTTGAGACCATCAAATGACAGCAGTTATGTCAGTTTCTCAGATGTAGTTTCATCCATAGTCCTTAATCCCAGTGAGTTTATTGATTATGATTGGTTTCTTCAGTTCCTGGAGAGTGGTAGCGCCACCTTTATTTTATTCTTTTTTTTATACATTTTTAGTTCAGCTGACTGTAAGTCATCTG
This sequence comes from Sipunculus nudus, assembly GCA_026874595.1. Taxonomy (NCBI): domain Eukaryota; kingdom Metazoa; phylum Annelida; class Sipuncula; order Golfingiida; family Sipunculidae; genus Sipunculus; species Sipunculus nudus. The sequence continues at coordinate 65,804,493 of CM049319.1, read as the reverse complement.
AGCTATAGCGATTACTCTTTGGCCGTCGTCCGTCCGGCCATCTGAACACAAATCGTATCCGCTGGACCTGGAATCTTCTCCCTTGACATCCAGGGAGGTCCATGAAAAAAATTCTAGGAAACGTGAATTTGGGTCTCTGTTACCCATATACCATGAGCTGTTGGGCTCAGAAGTAAAACCCCAGAATAATTATAAATTTCATGCAAAAGTTCCAATATCTGAACAACTAATAAATTGTTCACCATGATTCTTCGCATGCATATTGATCATGGAGTATGTTATCAGTTCCTGCAGACTGGTGGAGCCACCTGTATTTTTTTGTTTTCTCTAATTTTTTTTACCTTTAAAGATGCGGTCGTCTGTTAACAGGGCAAAATTCGCAGTGACCCAGAGGTCCCTTTTCCTCTTCTTCTTCTTTATTATTATAATTGTTATCATTATCATCATTGTAATATCTGTATCGACAATTCTATTTACAGGTTTAAAAAACGTTTTAGCGCCATCTGGCGAAGGCCAAAATCCCGGTGCCGGCCTTATGCAACTCATGTTCAAGGCAATGAACCTGATGACCTCAGATGGAGCAGTCGTCCCAGAGTCTTGGAATAGGATGATGAGATTCCAGTGTGATCCAGGTAAGCTGCAAAATATTCCAATATTTTTTAAGGGATAACCACACTCAAACTGATTTTAACTTTTTTAAATGTTCGTTAATTTATACTCATCCTTTATTTGTATTTACAGGTGGCGCTGATTTTGTAGCAGGGTACGTGTTACCGTAGATACCCGTTTTTCTTTCACTGGACCATGTAATCCCAGACCAGGCTAAGGCCTATTAATATAAGAAGGAAACGGGACCAGATAAACTCAACTCTTAATTACTCCAGAGAACATATTTTCATAACTTGAAAATCAGTTAATGTTATGTTACTGCCAGACCAAGCGGTGTCTTAAGAAGGAGACTGTACAAGCAGAGAAAAATCAATCATGCACAGTGTATACATTAAAAAACCAGAACTTCTCTTTCTAATTCGAAGACAGGAAAGACACCAAATCCATTTGTGCTTCGAGACCGAGGCCGAGAGCACGATCTCTGAGATCGAGATCGAATTCCGCGAAAATTAGTCTCACTCCCTATATTTATCATGAAATAGATGAACAGTCCTCGATATGTAGCGTAATCAGCATAATCATAATCGTATTTTAAGCTGAGCCTTGCCTACCATTTTAAAGATTTCTTTAATTTTCAGATTGTCAGAAACTTCCTCCTGAACAAATGATCAACTCTCAATGTATGACAGGCTCACTATCGACCTGCAGGCAAGTACTCTTTATGATATGTAAAAATCAGGTATGAAATAACGGGGGGGAGGGGGGGGGGGGGACTGCATGATGTCATTTAAAAGGCATTGTACTTCGAAGCCCAAGGTCCCCGGTTCGAATCTCGCCGGTGATAATCATGGTGAAATCTCTTCTTTTTCTTTTTTTAAAGATCTTTTTTTTTTTGGTGGAGGTAACCGCTTCCATTTTTATGCCCTCTGATCTAATTCTTTAACTAATATGTAAATCCGCAGAGATCCATTAAGGATTTGGACTACGGTACAGGCCGGTAACACTCGCTTCCTGTCACATTATTTTTAGCTCATCTGACCTTCAATCATGCTAGGCTATAGCGATGGGTCTTTGTGCGTCGTCCTTCCGTCTGGCCGGCCGTCCGTTAGCAGGGCACACATCGTAAGGGTCATGAACCCTATGCAGACTTAGAGGTACTAAAAAGATCTCCTTGCAAACCTGAAATTAGGTCACTGTGACCTATATTCTCGAAGTTACAGGGTGTGTTTGCACCCCAAGAAATAATTCTTTTAGCCAAAAGTTTCATCCCAATCTTTCCATTTTTCACATACAGCTCACCTACAAACAGGGAAAGAACCATAATTATTTTGAGGTTACAAGGTCAAAGGTCAAGTTCACAGGAGCCATTTCTTTGAAAAGCCTTTGGAAGCATTTTAAGCCAAACCTTTCATCCCAAATCTTTGATCTTTCACATATAGCTCTCCTATAAAGTGGGAGAAGAATCCTATAGATTTTGAGGTCACAGGGTCAAAGGTGGGGGTCACAAGATCCATTTTTATTAACTGGTCGTGGACATATTTCAAACCTTCAAGCACTGATATCGCTTCTCTGCAAACAGGGGAAATGACCTGTTGATTTTAAGGTCAAAGGTTAAGTTCACAGACCCACTTCTTGCGTGGAGTCATTTTCAGGCACACTTTTTAATCTTTAACATCCATCTGTCATATATGACTTACCTACCAAAAGGGAAAGAAGCCTATGGATGTTGAGTTCAAAGGTCAAAGTTCACAATATTAATTGTTCTAAATGCTAGTGAACATATTTCAAGTTAAACTGTTCAACCCAAACCTTCAGTCTTTCACATATGCCACATCTATGCATCGCTAAATTTGATTCAAACTTCATAAAAGGTATTTTTGCTTGAAGAAATAACTTATTGATTTTGTTGTCAGCTTGTCAAGAGGTTAAAGGTTGCAGGTCAAAGTTATTCACTAATTGGTTGTCAAGTGATAACAACCGATTTAAGTGGTTAGTAGTTACCCATCATTTAGAAAGAATATGATATGTGAGCGAAGGCCAAGGTCATAGGTCAGGTATGTTCACAATAACTAATTTTGTATTTTTCTTATATAAAACGATTGCACTCCAACTGGTCCATCTCACTGTGTGGCTTAAATTGTGAGTGTCACTGGTGGCATTTGACTCCCTTTTGTATCAGCCTATTAAATGATAAGGCTGAATGAAAAGTACCTCGTTACTGCATAATAAAAACACTGTTGCCGGAATGCTTCAGCCAGGCATGAAAACTATGAGAGTATAGTATTAAGGTTTAGCTACTGATTTATAAGATGATGGGAGATATTGCAGTTTATTTCATGGAATCATAGCAATAAACTTAGTTTCCTAGATATCTGAATATTTTTATATAAATCACCAGATATAAAAGCAAGTGTTTGTTCTCATAATATGTGGATGTGTACCTGGAATTAGGATGGAATTTTTTTAGTACAAGACTCTTAGTCATGCTTTCTGCATTTCTTTTCTTTCAGGTTTTGCAGTTTTCCTACCCTGCTGACCCCATTGAAAAGTGATAATATAGAGTGATAATATAAAATATTGGACTAACACTTTTTACATTTGCATATCCATAAATACGATATGAGGGCCTTAACAGGCCTTTTGAATTGTTTTTCACATTCATTAATGTAACATCCTTTGGAGAAATCGCCCCAAGATTGGTCTCTTTTGAGGATGTGTGATATCATATGTCAGACTTGTCAGAAATCCATTATGTCTGCCAGTTAGCCACCTTTGAAATCCTTTTTTCAGTGCAGTTTCAGTGATTTTCTTCAATGTTTGGTCAGATTTAGAGAATGTTTGTTGTCTGATTTCAGACCTGTCAGAAGTCCAATATGGCCACCAGGCAACCATCTTTAAATTCTCTTTGATCATATTATCTCAAGAACTATTAAAGTAAACGTGGTCGGACGTATATTTCTTTATAAATATTACCATCATTTATAAAAGTGCAGTACAGTTGGCTAGTATTGAATAAAAATTCATACAGAAGCACCCGTTTATCAATAATTCTTGCAAGGATTTCCTTGATAATTGCTAAATATTTTGATCTTATATTTGCCCTTTGTGGTGTTCCTTTTGAGACTGACAGGTATCAAGCAACATATGTGAATAGTTCCATACATTTTTCCTCAGACCATCAATTCACTGTGTTTTAATCAGACATAGGTGATATAAATTTCTGCTGTCGTTAAAATTTCAACAAATTGGCAAAATGGTTCTTCAAAAATTTGATTGGAAGTTGTGAATCTTGGCAGCTGAGCGTTATGTCCTATGGGTCACTTGTTGTATCTTGTTGTCACACCTTGAACACGCCCATAGGTTCTCGGAACCTTGTTCTCTTACTAAAGACTGGTAGCGCCATCTTGGCAGATAAGACAACTGATCATGGATGTATTATTGATATGATGTTTTATAACGTCTCTGATGGCAGATAAGACTACTGATCGTGGATGTATTATTGATATGATGTTTTATAACGTCTCTGATGGCAGATAAGACAGCTGATCATGGATGTATTATTGATATGATGTTTTATAGCGTCTCTGTTGGCAGATAAGACAGCTGATCATGGATGTATTATTGCTAAGATGTTTTATAACGTTTCTGATGGCAGATAAGACAGCTGATCATGGATGTATTATTGTATCCCCAGACAAAGTCGGGATACTATGGTTTCATGACGGTCCCGCCGCCGCCGCCGCCGCTGCCGCAGAAAAACCTTGTGAGCGGGATAACTCAAAAAATATTTCACTGATCTTTTTCAAACTTTACATTTGTATAGATATAGGTAAGGGGACGAAGCCTATTTCAAATGGGGTCATGACCTATGCTAGGAGAGTCTTGAATAGGTCCATTTTTGCTGAAAATAACACAAATTCTTTAATATCTCAAATAAGCTTGCATGGACTGGTCCAAAAATCAAGGTGACCGAAGATCTTGGATAGCCTTGTGATGTACCGGAAACTGGTGGCGCCACCTATTATCCTTTTCTTTTTTTACGCCTTTTAATACCCCCATAATTGCCACTTACATACTGTAAGCATTATAAGTCAAAAACTAATGGACAGATTTCTTTCATATTATGCACATGTTGAGAGATGGGTTATGGGATGAGGTCTATTTACATTTGGGTCATGGCCTTTACCATGAGAGTGGCCTTGACCTTTAATGTGTCCATATTTGGTGAAAATCACACACGTCTTGTGATATCTCCAGTGTTGATAGCCATATGGATTTCAAACGTGACTTATGTATGGCCCACCACTAAAGTAAGAACCCTATAGGTTCTAGGGTCATTAGGTGAAAGGTCAAGGTCACTGGACTCGCATCTTAAAAGATACTGTGGATGCATTTTAAGCTAAACTTTCATCCCAGGTCTCCATCTTGAAAATATAGCTTACTTGGCAATAGTGGATGATCCATATCAATTTTGGGGTCACAAGGTCAAAGGTCATGGCCACAGGAGCTATCTGTCAAAAAATTAGTTTCTGGATGATATTTCCTGCTTTTATTGATGTATTGATTTCAAACTTGACTTATATATGTCCCATTGTAAAAGCAAGACTCCAATTGATTTTGGGGTCATGAGGTCAAAGGTCAAGGTCACAGGACACATCTTTAAAAAGATTGTGGATGCATTTTCAGCCAAACATTTCATCTCAGACCTTTCATCTTGCACATATAGTTCATCTGCCAATGGAGGAAGACCCTTATCAATTTTGAGGTCACATGGTCAAAGGTGAAGGTCACAGGAACCATCTGTCCAAAAATTAGTTTCTGGATGATAATTCCTGCTTTTATTGATGTATGGATTTCAAACTTGACTTGTATATGTCCCATTGGAAAAGCAAGACCCGAATTGTTTTTGGGGTGATGAGGTCAAAGGTCAAGGTCACAGGACACATCTTTAAAAAGATTGTGGATGCATTTTCAGCCAAACATTTCATCTCAGACATTACATCTTGCACATATAGTTCACCTGCCAAGAGTGGAAGACCCTTATCAATTTTGAGGTCACAAGGTCAAAGATGAAGGTCACAGGAGCCATCTGTCCAAAAATTAGTTTCTGGATGATAATTCCTGCTTTTATTGATGTATAGATTTCAAACTTGACTTGTATATGTCCCATTGGAAAAGCAAGACCAAAATTGATTTTGAAGTCATGAGGTCAAAGGTCAAGGTCACAGGACACATCTTTAGAATTGTGGATGCATTTTCAGCCAAACATTTCATCTCAGACATTACATCTTGCACATAAAGTTCCCCTGCCAATAGAGGAAGACGCCTGTCAATTGTGAGGTCACAAGGTCAAAGGTGAAGGTCACAGGAGCCATCTGTCCAAAAATTAGTTCCCGAGATGATAATTCAAGCCTGGATTAATGTTTGGATTTCAAACCTGACTTATATATGGCCCATCAATAAATCTAGACCTCTATTGATTTATATATTAAAGTGGATGATCAATATTAATTTTGGGGTCACAAGGTCAAAGGTCAAGGCCACAGGAGCCATCTGTCAAAAAATTAGTTTCTGGATGATAATTCCTGCTTTTATTGATGTATAGATTTCAAACTTGACTTATATATGTCCCATTGAAAGAGACCCGAATTGATTTTGGGGTCATGAGGTCACAGGTCAAGGTCACAGGACCAACATCTTCAAAAATATTGTGGATTGATAGATGGAAGAAACAATAATTGCTTGCCAGGTGTCAGTATATGCTGCTAAAAATGCGGGCCTATTCTTAAAGGGGGTGGGGCCGTACTATGTCTCGGGATACTCTGGCACCTGCGGTGCCAAGAAATGTCTAGTTGATATGATGTCTTATAACGTCTCTGGTTGCAGATAAGACAGCTGATCATCGATGTATTATTGATATGATGTTTTATAACGTCTCTGATGGCAGATAAGCCAGCTGATCATGGATGTATTATTGATATGATGTTTTATAACGTCTCTGTTGGCAGAAAAGACAGCTGATCATGGATGTATTATCGATATGATGTTTTATAACGTCTCTGATGGCAGATAAGCCAGCTGATCATCGATGTATTATTGATATGATGTTTTATAACGTCTCTGATGGCAGATAAGCTAGCTGATCATGGATGTATTATTGATATGATGTTTTATAACGTCTCTGATGGCAGATAAGACAGCTGATCATGGATGTATTATTGATATGATGTTTTATAACATCTCTGATGGCAGATAAGCCAGCTGATCATGGATGTATTATTGATATGATGTTTTATAACGCCTCTGATGGCAGATAAGCCAGCTGATCATGGATGTATTATTGATATGATGTTTTATAACGTCTCTGATGGCAGATAAGCCAGCTGATCATGGATGTATTATTGATATGATGTTTTATAACGCCTCTGATGGCAGGTAAGCCAGCTGATCATGGATGTATTATTGATATGATGTTTTATAACGTCTCTGATGGCAGATAAGCCAGCTGATCATGGATGTATTATTGATATGATGTTTTATAACGTCTCTGATGGCAGATAAGCCAGCTGATCATGGATGTATTATTGATATGATGTTTTATAACGCCTCTGATGGCAGATAAGCCAGCTGATCATGGATGTATTATTGATATGATGTTTTATAACGTCTCTGATGGCAGATAAGCCAGCTGATCATGGATGTATTATTGATATGATGTTTTATAACGCCTCTGATGGCAGATAAGCCAGCTGATCATGGATGTATTATTGATATGATGTTTTATAACGTCTCTGATGGCAGATAAGCCAGCTGATCATGGATGTATTATTGATATGATGTTTTATAACGCCTCTGGTGCTTCAACTTCAGTGAGAGAGAGAACATGTTTTGATCACAAAGTCTTACATACTCACCACACCAAACCCCCCCCACCCACCCCCTCACTGACTCACTTACACACACACACACACCCTCACACACACACACACACACTAGCCGTTGCACCTCCACCGGTTTATTCTATGCCTCCACACATTTCTCAATATAAATCATATTGTCAGTGGTGGGTTTCAAAACATACAATTATATGGCATGTCCCCCATTTATTGAAAAAGTTACTAGATAGGAATGTCCCTGTCTCAAAAGAATTGCGTCCAAATGTTTTCCATTTTTCACTTTAACTCATTACTTTAAATCTAGATTCATATGTCATGCACTAATTTATTTTACAGTAGATCATAAGATTGTCCGCATAGCAATCAGCTGAGCGTCATGACCCATCGGTCTCTTATTATATACAACGTTGTCTTCCTTCTGTGGATAATGCTGCAGTTTTTACGACATACATATGTAACCTCGACCTCTCTCTTCCTTTAGTGATGCCCAGAATGTTCTGAAGTGTGTGTCTGACGACGCTGAATCTACTAAATGCTCCTTGAAGGCCTACCTGGTTCATAAGATGGTGAAGCCCCTGCTCCAACAGCAGCTGGGTAACCAAGGAAACAACTGTGAGCTGGTGGCCACTGTGCCCCTACCGCAGGACGGCCCAGTGGGCGGAGGTAAGAACTGCGTTATCTGTTTAAAACGACCTCAGTTATCCGTTACATTCAAATGACAAACGTGTTAAAAATGAACTTGAATTTATATATCCGAACAGCTGGAAAGATACATATATTAATGACTGAACCTCGGTTGTCCTAACAGTTAGAAAATTACCCACTTATTTATCCGAACAGGTGGAAGGATTTATGTATAAATGATTCAAGCTCGATTCTCAGAACATTTTGAAAATTACAAATGAACCTCATTTATCCGAACAGCTAGAAAGATATATGAATTAATGATCGAACCTCGGATTCTTAACAGTTAGCAAAAAAAAGAATAAGTGTATACGTACAAATTTAACCCTCGGTTGTTTAACAGTTAAAAGTATATTTATTCAGAATAGTTTGAACAGTCATGAGGACAAAGCGTATGTGTGTTTAGAATAGACCCCCCCCCCATTAACCCCTATTATGTTTAAATAGAAGACCTCGATAATCTGGACAGTTTTGAGGACAAAGAGAATGTATATTCGGAACCTCATTTTCTGAACAATTGAAATTCTAAGTAATAGAGTATATGTATAAATAATCGAACCTCAATAATCTGAACTAAAACAAACTATTTGTATATAACATTAACCTCAGTTATTTGACAATTAGGAGGACAAATAATAGGTGTATATATAATAAAACTATGATTAACGGGACATACAGGACTAAAATACGTTTGGCTAGAATATAATGTCAGTTAATGATCTGAACAGTAAGAATGACAAAGATCACATATATTTATATTTGTAACTCGCTTATCTGAACGGTCGGCAAAACAAGGCGTGTGTGTGTTAATTTCGGGCTTGATCAGTTGGACAAAATGTTCATTTATGCAGCATCGAAAAGCTTAAGAGACAAGGAGTATTCTGTAATTGAACCTCCATTATCTGAACAGTTCTGAACATTATCTGGATAAAAAAAGAGTATAATTACACATAATGACATATTGTGCCGACCACCAACGTTCGTACTGTACGACAAAACTGATAAAGACAGATCTCGAAATTCCGCAAATTAATAACATAACAGGGGTAGGAAATAGTCTAGTGTTGTAGTTAAGGCGTTGGATAACGGAACAGAGGGTCTCAGGTCTAATTTTTGCGGTCTTGATCGAACATCGGCGATTCGCTCTAATGTCTTAACGACAGGTTATGAATTCTGGATTATTCCTAGCCCGGAATCTAAATACATCCTCAGCGTAGGTATAAAGGTAGTATGGTAAAGAGGGTTATGCAGTCCATTTTGGTGTAACCGAATTTTTTAATTATTAATTATTAAAAAAATCTGAAGCTTTCTTGTAAACAGTATTTTTTGTTGTCACAAAGTTTTATAAAAACAATTTAAGCTTGTTTGTAAACAGCGCCTCTTGCGAGAATGTTTCATGCTTGCGTTTCGCACATTGTTCGTTTATTTTTAGAGGACTTCATAATAGAAATTATATTTTATGAAATGGACAATAATTGAACGGAGTACTGTCATGTCGCTCGTAAATTAATTGAAAGCTATGTCAAGAAATAAAAGATTTATATTGAATCCGGATGAATTTAAGAAATTACCACCGTTCTGTATCTGACAATTACGACATAACATGAAGATTTCACAATTTTATTTCTGAATACTGTATTTATATAAATTATATTTTTTTTCCAGTCGGTATCACCCTAGGATCTCCTCTCCTCGTCCTTGGTCTGACTGCCCTGGCGCTACTTGGAAGATGAACAGACAACAAATACTTAATATATATATATATATATATATATATATATACAGTAAAATCTCGCCTAAAGACCACCTCTGTTTAGCGATCGCCTCAAAATAACGGTCTCAATTTTGTTTTGCTTTTTATATAAGGCCATGCCTAGACAACCACGACCGCTTTATTGAGGTTCCATTGGTGGTCGTAATTCCGAGGTTTTATGTTATATAATATATAATATTATATTATATATATATATATATATATATATAACTCTGAAGAAAAACAACACTGTTAATTCACAACAGACTGTTTCACGGGATGCGACCCGATCATCAGGTGAATGTGGTTAGAATCTAACCACATTCACCTGATGATCGGGTCGCATCCCGTGAAACAGTCTGTTGTGAATTAACAGTGTTGTTTTTCTTCAGAGTTATACCGCTCTGGCCTAGCTTGTAGGCCATAGAGCACTTTACATCGGAGGGTAACACTACCTTCTATATATATATATATATATATATATATATATATATATATATATATATCACAATCTGTATATCAGTATGTGAGGTAGCATAAAAATAATAAGTATAAGGCTAATAATTGTTTAAGCCGGAATTTTTACAGATTTTGGTTTACGGACTCTCCGACCTTAAATTTCATATTTAAAAAAAAAGATGTTATTTTAAAATTATATGTTCTGGACTTGCGTCATTTAATTTGATTTGAAATGATGAAATTTAATTTGATATGATGAAAACGAACAGCCTGCTTGGTCTAGCACCATTCAGCGGCCATCAACAAAAACAACTCGTAGTTTGAGCCCTTACCTGCTAAATTCCATCAGGATATGCATATTTAACCATCAAAACAATAAGAAATAAGCAGGGTACAAGTCTAAAGACGTGGAAATATCCATATTTGTTCATGATATATATATACGTTTAACCACTGCTGGCTTAAGATTTCATTAGAACTTTAAGGACCATTGGTCTCTTGTTTTAGGATTGTGTATGACATTTATGCGTATTTAAGACTTATAAAAAATGAGAGATTAACGTGTTACTTAGTTGTTTTGCATGTCATTTCGAATATTTTAATTTTCCTGTCCTATTCCAGCCTGCTTTTAAAAAAGTTGTTTTCAAATAAAAAATCTGTTAAAAATCTGGCCTGATAAAGACGCTACAGAAATGAGTGAGGCTGATTATTGTTAATAGCTTGTGTTCATGTCTACATGTGTATTTGATTGATTCATGTGAGCTTTTCCTGTGTATATATTGTATTTTATACAAACTTTAAACGTTACCTGATATTTCTTGATATAACATCAAAAGAATCGATCTGTCTACACTCTATGTAAGAAATAAATATTATTTTCATAAGATATTTTGCACAAAATCCGTGAGAAGTATATACCAGTTTCTAGTGCGAATAAGTCCGTTCAAGATATTTTGAACCAAAACTTGTAGTGAACAATTTTCTTTTAAGCTTGAAACGTCTACATTGTAAGTCGTGGTGAGTTTTTGTTTAAAATGAACTTGCCACTATACATTCCTATATTATTTTTATCGTTATCGACAAAGATGTAAAGAAAGTAATATCTTTAAGGTGTCGTTTCAATATCAAAAGCCATAAGTTGAATTTTATGAGGGACACTGCATCCGTTATCTGCAGGGGTTCATGAAAGTTAATATATTGTGAATTCACTATTATATTTACCCAATGTACCCAATAACTCGGGGACCGTTTTCTTGAATACTAGTGTTACGGCAACCTAAGCTACATTCCATGTAGGTTCCTTTGGCTGCATTCATTTCCCTCAACCGCTGCTTGCGCGGCAGCATTTGCCATAGACTGCAACCAGGGTAGCCGTGAATTATAGGCGCTCACCAAGGCCTGGTGGTGCCCTACGACAATTGCTCCACGTTAAACAGAAGTTGATTGAAATCAGTTAGTAAAATGAATATAACCATGTTGCATGTAACAACTTGTGTATCTTTAAAACTTTTGCTTTTTTTCGCCTTAATGTTGTTGTTTAAAATGCACAGTGAAAGCTTATGTTGTTTAAAACACAGTTGAATTTGCTGTTGTACAACATCGTTTTGTAATGAAGGAAAACACTTCACGGTGTTCACTGGGCAATGACGTCACTCGCTCGACTCTAAGCTCAGAATCCGTAGTTGGTGTTAAGAAGTTACATAAAATCGGAAATCCTAAAACTACGTCACTGTGACGGTAACTGGGAAATTCCAAGTAGAGGTATCCGTTTTCAAGTGGTCGAGATTCCAGCAAGGTGTATAAATATTTTTTGAATGATATGCTAAATGATTTTAACCAAGTGGACATGCAGTGTTCGCTTAACCATTAACGACACGTTACTTTCGTAAGAGGGGTAGGGTAATTATGCACATCGTGGACCAACCAGAGCGTTTATGGTAAATGAAAGCCGTGCAAGGAAAGTTGGTGTGTGCCTTAGACTCTGCACTACAAACATCTTTCTAATTTTGTATTAATCAACAGGGTAATTGTTCCAATATGCACAATATGGACCAGCCAGGGGATTTATATTTGGAATCTGTGAGTTAATCTATAGGATTGTGCCTTAGACACAACGAATACCTTTCTTATGTTTTAAGAATGGACAAATATATGCAGTACTTTCCTTATATGTATGACAACATTTGTAGCACAATAAATTCATCTTTACATATTTGAAAAAAATAGTCTTTTTCTTTCTTCTCAGTATTATGAGGCATGTGTTAATTCTTTTTACAGACACAACAATATCTGCAAAGAAAGTACTCATATTGGTGTGTATATAGATCAAGTATGTATCTTTTGTAAAGGACAAGACGTGGTCATTACCTTATATATTTATCTGACTCCCCCTCCCCCCCCGCAAGGTACTGTAACTGGTGTTTATATATAATTTATTGTTTATAATATTCACGTTTAGCAGAAACTGTATGGCATTTGACGAGACTTGCAAATGTGTCTGCTAAAAGTGACCAAGTGTAATCATATGTGAATAATCTAGACCACTCTCGGATGAAAAGTTGAGAGTTGTAGGGATTTTTCTCAAAATATCACATGTTCTCGTTTGACAACTAACCCAGCGACATTTGACGAGACTTGCTTTTGTGTCATTAAAAAAAATCAAATGCTACATGATAAAAAAATAGACCCTATCAAGCATAAACATTGACAGAGGTCGAAAAATAAAACCTCATATATTCAGTGTCTCGTGTTTAACCGTAAAATATGTAAAAATGGTAAATGCAGAATACTGCACGCAGGAATAAGTCATGGGTATTCGGATGTTGCAATAAAAATTGTGATATAGTTGTAATTTTGGATATACAGCACAAATATGATATTCTATAGTGTTCATGTACTACGCCTCCTGGTGGCCACTTCCCAAAAATGAAAACAATATGTATGTATGTATATATATATATATATATATATATATATATATATATATATATATATATATATACACACATTCGGTATATCTTGTTATAACATAAAAATATATCAGTTAAAAACGATATTGCGGCCTATAGGGAAGTGAAACTCGCAAAATCTCGTTTGACGATACAAACTGCGATGTTTTGCAAGGCTCTCTACCTTTAAAATGACAAAGTTAAGAAATATCGATAAATATTTTCAAATTTCTTGAATTTTGACCAAAAAAGCTGCAGTTGATGTGGCCACAATCACAATTGACAAAATCATGATGAAAGAGAACATTTTGAGGTCACTGGTGTTTCGATTACATTGCCCTGGTCCTTTGACATATTTGACCAAAAGGAATAGGTTTCCAGGATTTTTTATTTTCTTCCTGCTCAATATGTTTAAATGCAATTGTCGACAAATTGTCGAGTGCAGAGAAACAAACAGACATGCGGTACTGACCAATATACTTTGCCGAAAATCTCTGATTCCGGCAATCAATAAACTAGACGACCAGAGGTCGAGCGTTAAAATAGGACAATAGGAAGACACACTGGCAGACACACAGGGGAACATGTGGATGTGTTCAAATAAATAAAGCAAATTCTGGTGGTAAGCAAAATCATCGGTATGTTGATTTACGTATGCTGATTTCTAAAAGACTTAAAGACAGGCGGACGTACTAAAAATTAGTTCAATCCGATGGCTATCTAGTGTTTTTAAACCAGCTGCTGGCTGGCTCGGGTTCGCGACTGAGATAGCGCGGGGCTCATTGTATGAATGACGTTCCCGCGCACCTGAAAGGAAGGCGCCTGACTGGCACAACCTGAAAGGAAACCCGCAAAAAAAAGTGTATAGTGTAAGGTAGTGTAAGAAACATGAACAAATGGAAGTCGGTACCTCAGCCAAAAAAATATTATCGGCTGTTTACAACGGACCACGATATCAAATCAACAGAATCGGTGACCGTTGCAATACCCCCCCCCCCCCCCCCCCACGGGAGCTTGTATCATATATAGGCTTACAAGTCCAATATAAACGCCTGCTGAGTCTTGTATACATGGCTAGTGTCTACCGTGCTGCGCACATTCATTTAAGTCAGAGAACATTCTGTTGTTTTTCATGAAACACTAGTAAAAGGTTGAAGTACAAAATCATTGCGATTTGCGTTTTAGGATATAAAACAGAAATACTGAACTTTTCTGGGAAAGAAAGCATCTATTACATTTAATTAACAAGAAAACATCGATACTGGGAAACAGTGCACCAGAGCAGTTCGACTGAAAACATAGAGAGAAAGACACTGCGGATTAATACTAATGCACAGGAGAGGTTTAATATCTACACCATGTCTTAAATTTACAGGCTATAAACTGAGATTTTAAAAAAATTGAAGGAGACCTACGGTTAAAATAGGAATATATATATAAAATGATGGCAGTCATGGCTGTCAGACCTAAGGACGGGGGTCACTTGCCTGCCTACCTTAAATATTAAGTTAATAATAACGAGAAAGACCATATTGTTTTATAAACGCTAGGAAACTCTCAGATAAGTAATATTTATAAAGAAATGACCCAGAAAAAGTAACATATTTAACCGAAATCTACACTAATAGCAATTCAAGCGCCTGTGGCCTTTCGGAGGTTCCTCGATGTTATGACCAAGCAATGGGAACTTGCAGGTGCGGTAGACACCGGGCCTTGGTGACACCAGGATATAAAATGCAGATGTAAGAATTAAATAAGTCAGCATTAAAAAAATGGAGACGGTTAACACCAACAACAACAAAAATTTTTTTTTTTGAATTCAAATGTACAGTAACTTATGCAAGAATCAACCTAGGACTATGGGCCAAATTAATGATGCACGCAAGGTTTTGGGAGCATCCCATAGAAGAGATCCCTGCCCCCCCCCCCCCCCAAACACACGGCTCAGAATGTAGGTTTCCAGTCTGAAAGTAAAGACCGATTCAGTCAGCGGTAACAGGTGACCTCAGATGTCCGGACAGACGTGTCCATATACATGCAAATATAACTGTGTATGTTACAAACCATGGCTTTGACTTTTTACTTAGGAAAACATTGATAAAGAAAAACATACCATATTTGCACGAACAAACCTATTGAATGTAGAATTTTCAAGAAACAATACATTAATACGGGGAGTACTGGATATGGCCGGGCATATGACGGGGGGGGGGGGGGGTGTAACCGTATATATATCTTGTATATATTATTATGTTGTATATATATATATATA
This sequence comes from Sipunculus nudus, assembly GCA_026874595.1. Classification (NCBI taxonomy): domain Eukaryota; kingdom Metazoa; phylum Annelida; class Sipuncula; order Golfingiida; family Sipunculidae; genus Sipunculus; species Sipunculus nudus. Next base: position 65,788,872 of record CM049319.1, on the reverse strand, counting down.
AATATGCGCATCAATTACCTGTGCTCACTTTTTTGCCTCCTCCCTTCCCTTAATCCTTGCTACGCCCATTTATATATATATTTAATTGAAGAAAGTGAAGTTGAAACATAAAATAAGGACAGCCTGGCTATGCAATTAGAATTTAAAAAAGTTGGAAATGCAACATGAGCTAGCATTAAAAGAGAGGGAAGAAAGGTTAGAAAGAGAAGGACTAGAAAAAGAAAAAGAAATTTAGTTAAACGACTTGAATTAGAAAGACTTAAACTAGAACATAGTCTACGTGCTGCCCCAACACAGTTTTGATATTACTAAACACATTAGACTTGTTCCACCTTTTCAAGAAAAAAGGTTGATAAATATTTCTTACACTTTGAGAAGGTAGCTGAAAATTTAAAATGGCATAAGGAAAATTGGACTCTGCTGTTACAGAGTGTAATGACTGGTAAAGCCAGAGACATTTTTACAGAGCTTTCAGTAGAAGCTGCTGCTGACTATGACCTGGTAAAACGGTTAATCCTGAAAGGTGATGAGTTAGTTCCGGAGGCTTACCGCCAGAGATTCAGAAATCGGGAAAAGCGCAAAGAACAGACCTACGTCGAATATGCTAGGACAAAAGAGCAGTTGTTTGATCGCTGGTGTAGTTCTAAAAATGTAATAAAAGATCATGACAATTTGCGCCATTTGAATTTGCTTGAAGAAATTAAGCGCTGCATTAACATAGATGTTAAAAATTTTCTCGATGAGAAATGTCCTGAAACACTAGACATTGCTGCTCAATTAGCTGATGGTTATTCATTAACACACAAAATGTCCTTTACTAGCAAATCAAACCAGTCATTCACAAACAAGAATGTAAATCAGTATGGTCAAAATAAGTTTACAGCGCAGTCACCCAGTACTAGTAGTCCTGATAGTTCAACAAAGTCTATTGCTACATCTCAGTCCACGTCCACTGTGTCTAAGTCCAACAAAGCCCAGTCATTTTCAAAGAAAATCTGTAATTACTGCAAGAAGGAAGGTCATCTAATATCTGACTGCTAGAAACTTGCGAATAAACCAAATAGCAAACCTTCTGGTTTTGTTTCAAAATCTTTGCATAGCATACTACAAGAGCCAGGCTCTTTTCATGTAAATAAGGGGTACAACTCCTTTATTGACTCTTATAAAGAGTTTGATGCTACGGAGGCCCAAGTGCCGTCTGAATCCAAAGAAGGATCCGTAGCTTGCGGGGTAAAAACCTCAGTTGATTCCTGCGAGGAATTAAATAAGGCTAGGTCCTTTCAAGACTATTGCGAGAAGTATCCTTTAAATAAGGCTAAGTCCTTTTATGACTCTTGCGAGAGTATTTCAAATAAGGCCAGGTCCTCTTATGACAAACAGAAGTTTGTTTCTGCTGAGGAAAATTCCTCTGTTGACTCCCTTGAGGAGTTTGATGATAAAAAGGATGTATATTCCTTAAATGACTCTGAAAAAGAGTTTATGACTGACACTGTCAATGTCAGTTCATTGTTTGATGAAGCTGAGGTAGTAGATTCCTCTCTTGACTCTGAGATGGAGTTATTTGAGCCATTCATACATGATGGTTTTGTATCACTTGCAAGTGATTTTTTTTTTCAGATTCTACCCCTATTAGAATTTTGAGGGACACCGGTTCAGGCCAGACTCTCATGTTAGCAAACACTTTGCCACTTTCTAATAGGTCCTTTACCGGTACACATGCACTTGTTAATGGTGTGTTTTCAGACAGGCACACTTCAGTTCCGCTTCACAGTATCCATTTAAAGTCAGATTTGATTTCTGGGAAAATTACTGTTGGCATAAGAACTACTTTACCCTTTAAGGGAATTCAGTTGCTACTAGGCAATGATGTTGCCGGTGATAAAGTACAGCCTGTACCAACAGTGACAGAAAAGACCTCACTTGATCAGGACACTGATCCGAAAAGTCAAAAAAACTCCTGGTATGTATCCTTCATGTGCTGTAACTAGATCTATGGCCAAGAAAAACACACATGAGGATAATGGTCCAGATAATAACACTCTGGGAGTCACTAGTGACTCGTCTAATGACTCGCCTTACAGGATGCAGCATTCTCAAGGTCCGAACTGATCACGGAACATCATAAGGACCCTGATATTTCATGTTTGTTTCCCAGGGTAGTTTCTAAAGATGAACTTCTCAGAATCCAGTTTGTTACTATGTTAATGATGGAGTGCTTATGCGTAAATGGCGACCACCTGATGTATGCGCTGGTGAAGAGTGGGCCATCAAACATCTATATATTAATAGCGTAAGTCGATTTTTGTAATTTTCCGTATGTTCTCTGATACCACCGTACGGATTGCCGTGATTTTCGACATACACATGCTCCGGGTTTGTCCGAAGAGATTCCACCCACTTTTATTTGCAATATTTGCGTATTACTTGCATAATTAATAATTTTAATATTTGCTCCCCTGCGGGCGCCTCTTTTCTTTGTGTCTTCGGGCCCGGTAACACAGTGGCCATAGAGTGTGTGATGGCGGGACAGTTTCACTCCGGGGGCCCTATGTGGGGTTTTCGTACAATTTGCGGTAAATAATCCCCACCGGCAATCCCTTCTCAAAAGGGGATTCTTTGAAAGAATTGTTTCGCAGGCCTTCCTGCGACCGGGGGGTCGCACGAGGACTCCTACCTGTGACCAACCTGACCTGATATGCTTGAGTGCACATCAACTGGGTCGCGGAAACCGTGATGGTTGAACAGCGCACAAGCGGTCGCACGAAGTCCAGGGCCTAGTATGCGATTGAGATGCTTAACAATTATTCACAAACATATGCATATGTAGACCTACTATGTAAGAGATGAAAAGAAAATGTTTACCAAATTCACGTCGTGGTTGGTACAGTGTGATGTGTACACGTGTGGATTTGTAAAAGTTATAAACATAATATTGACTTGAAATGTTTTTAATATCGAGATTTTTTCTCATTACTACATTTACGAATGTATAATTCTTGTAAAAAATGTTGATTTAATACGGTTATACTGGTATTTGTCTCTTTTATATCCATATGACATCTCATTCAATAATGTTTATGTAATACTCTTTATTTTAAAGACTTTATATTCTTTCATTCAGTATGTATGCTTATTGCGTATAAGCCATGGCCATAATTGTTATTATTTTCACAAATAAAACTGGTATTTTAGCATTCTTTTCTTAGGTCTATTCCATGGGCGGTTTCTTTTGTACGTAATTGTGATATTGTTGATCAGTTTCTCATGTCACATGATACATGTTTAGGTACTATTTCTTAAAGATCCCGACCACATGTTAGGCACTGGCTTTGAGCGAAGGTGTGCGACTGTACGCTGTTCCGAAATATGTTCCGAACGCTGTTCAAAAAGATATTTATCCACAACGCCATACATATAATGGATATATATATTAAAAGCGTAACGCGATTTTTGTGATTTTCTGTAACTCCGGATTTCTGGTGTATATCCGATACCACCGTATGGATTGTTGTGTACGCCCAAACCGTGCGTAGCACGGGTAATTGCTGGTCAAATAGTAATGCCCAAAAGCTTTCGCAGTGACGTTCTGAGCAAGGCACATGAGGCTCCTTTGTCTGGCCATTTAGATATAAATAAAACTTATCAGAAAGTTAATACACACTTCTATTGGCCTAACCTCAGGGAAAGATGTTGTCCAATATTGTAAATCTTGCCATACATGCCAGATGGTAGGCAAGCCCAATCAGAATCCTCCTCAGGCCCCACTTAGGCCTATTCCTGCTTTCGGGGAACCATTCAGTAGGATTATTGTTGATTGTGTTGGACCACTGCCCAAAACAAAATCTGGACATGAATACTTGCTGACAAGTATGTGGGCATCTACCAGGTTCCCTGAGGCAATATCATTGCGCAAAATTAATGCCAAAAGTGTTGTTAAAGCTCTGACCAAGTTTTTTACAACTTTTGGATTACCAAAATCCGACCAGTCTGACCAAGGGTATAATTTTATGTCTGGCTTATTCCCACAAGTTATGCTTGAGCTAGGTATAAAACAGTACAGCTCTTCGCCATACCATCCTGAAAGTCGGGGCGCCCTCGAGCGTTTTCACCAGACATTAAAAAACATGATCAGGACTTATTGCTATGACACACAGAAAGACTGGGATGAAGGAATCCACCTATTGCTGTTTGCTGTCAGAGAATCCTTTCAAGAGTCCTTGTGTTTCAGTCTTTTTGTACTAGTTTTTGGACACTCCGTTCGAGGCCCATTGAAACTGCTTAAAGAAAAACTCTTGTGTGAAAATCCTGATTCTCTTAGTTTACTGCAGTATATCTCAGACTTTCGCACTAAACTACACAATGCTGTGAGGTTGCAAAGTCAAATCTAAAATCTGCACAAAGTAAAATGAAAACAATAGGACATTTGAGCCTGGTGAAGAGGTCCTTGCTTTACTTCCTATCCCTGGCAGACCTCTGCAAGCTAGGTATTTTGGTCCTTACATTGTTGACAAGAAAGTCAGTGATTTAAATTACATACTGTTGGCACCAGGTAGGCGTCAGAAGAATCAACTGTGCCATGTTAACCATATTATGACAGAAATAGCACATCAGATGTTGCACATAATGTTACTGCCGGTAATTGTGTAAAAACTGACCCTGACCCAGTTAAAGTAGATTGTAAACTGATTGTAAGTGTGATGTAGACATTCAGTGTGGTACAGTACCATTAAAAAACTCAGACGTGCTTAACAACCTGGATGCCAAACTGTCACACCTTACCGCACAACAACCACAAGACCTCGAGAAACTGCTGCGGAATTATGAGCATTTGTTTAATGACATTCCAACGCGAACTTTTTTATCTCCTTGATAAAATTTGTGTTCATAACGCAGACGTGATCTGTCTATATTAGGTTCCGTAAGAGTATGAATGTTTCTACATGTGTGTTTCGGAGAGAGAGATTATTATGAAAATTAAACTGTCTCACTCTCACTTTATGTTTCCTCCTTAGCAGTTGATGAAAGCAATATGGCCAACAAACGTACACATTATATATGTATCCCAATACTTGTTTAATAAAAAAATAAACACACATGGCAGACATTAAAGTGCAGAAGTCTTCAAATATTCAAAAAAATTAAAGAGTAAACCCATTTTGACTTATTTTTGCGTCACTGTTTATTGGTCAATTAGTTTCGTATTTCCAAGATAATTACAAATAGCGACCACGTCGTCAGAGTCAGGCGCGTGGGGTAATGCTTCGTGAGAACGCGGACAGGGCGCCATTGTGGGACCCAACCCTGCAGCAATAAACCGCCAGCCACAACCGGACCTGTCACTGGGGCAGCCAGGGCGCAGCTCTGCCTTTATGTGTGAAGTAAAGCCACTCTGACTCCAGACTGTTACAGACATAGACGTATCCCATGAAAACCATGGCCGCCAGAACTCTCTGTCTCATACTGAGTCTGGGTAAGTTTCAATAGGAGATTAGAAATTCGATTATTTGTACTATCAATATATATTTATATGTCTAAATAATATATGTATATATATATATATATATATATATATATATATATATATATATATATAATCAGCAAATAATATCTGAATATTACCTGGTATCAAATAGTTTAAATTTAAATTTAGTTTCAAATTCAATGTAAAATACAGATACAGGGTAAGGTCAGATGGAAGTCTTATATATTATTGTCAATTTGCTATAAAAAATCGTATTTTTTGTCATCTGTAAACCTAAATATAATTACATTTTCGTTAACATTTGCTATTTCCATAATAATTATGAATGGCGAATGGAACCTATATTTAATATTTGTATCCCTGTTAATATTGGTACTATGAGATGCTTGATGCAAAAATGCACCCCTAGTTTTAATACAAAAGCGAGACCTGAAATTATGCCTTTCCCTGGGCCTTAACTTAGGTCATGATATAAGTTAGATCTTTTTTTCCTGAAAAAAAAATCAGCTGGTGCCCTCTTATTCCATTCTTGCCTCATTAAAAATATAATTCTTAACGATTTCGTGAAGAACATATATGTCAATTTAGCTTCGTTCAAAAAGCTATAGGACAATGATATGTCACATTTATACGGTCTTAATAAAGTAACTCAGTAATTTGTTGTCATTTAGATATGTCTTGTTTTATTCATGTATGTCCGCCCTTCTTTTTGGTTTACATTTGTTAACAATCACATAAAATATTTAATAATTAGAGTTTTGCTTTAGTGATTTTTTATTTGGTTAATGCCAGAGGCATTAGTTTTACGGCTTTTTTCCTAGACTTTCTTTCGCAGTCATGTACCAATATTATGTATGGAGGTATATATATATATATATATATATATATATATATATATATATATATATATATATATATATATATACATAAACAGAATTTACAACGAAAATGTTCAGTTACACATGAATGTGTAACTGAACATTTTCGTTGTAAATTCTGTGTATCAGCTCTTAGCATCAGGCTAATGGAGCACTGTTAGATTCGTTTTGCACCTATATACTTCTAGTATATATATATACTTCTAGTATATATATATATATATATATATATATATATATATATATATATATATATATATATATATATATATGGGTTGTTTATGGGAAATATAAATCTGCATTCTAAGGTATGCAAGATGCAAGCCTCCGCAATGTACGGGTACCTATTGTGGGATGATCCAAAACAGACATGGGGTAATAGTAATAAGTAATAGTAATAGTAATAGACTATTACAGCTTTTTCCATGTAATAGTAATAGTAATAGTAATAGACTGAAAAAGTTGAGCTGTAATAGTAATAGTAATAGAAACAGGAGGCAAAGTAATAGCATAATACATATTACTTTCTATTACTTCCTGTGAGCCCCTTGATCATGAAGCATATCAGCAAATAATGCTGAACAGACTCAGTTCTTGTCCAGTAAATGCACAGGATGTGCCTATTGTTGAAGCAAGCATGGGCCAGCTGCCACATTGCTGGTGACCACTGGTGGTAATTACATAAGAGTACTGGACAGAGTAGGTCACAGCCAAATAAGTTACCTGGCACAATCTGACCTTTGATTAATAAACCATGGATAAACAGATATAGGCATGTTTGATGTTAAGAGACAGATAAATAGTGTATTATCATTGTGACTTGTACATCTTATCTCACATCCATCAATCCATATGCATATTTTGAAATGTACTTAGATTTCTTTTCACAAGCCAGTTTGCATTTTAATCATACAGATTGCAATACCACACTAAGCATAATGTATTGAAGTCTACAATGCAATAAACTCATACAAGTACTACAATCACTTGGATAAAGTCATACTGCAGGCACATGTATTATCTAATTAATTTATATACATATTCTTTTAAAACTATTCTTTTAATACTTGACTGTTATTTCATAGTACACATTTTACAAACCTTCATTCAGTATCTAAAAGTATGTTAATTTATATTTTGAAAATTAAATGAACGATTTTTAATGATTTTAATTTATTGATTTTATAATATAAGAATATAAGTAACTGTCAATATTTTATTATTTTATATCTGAAATTTTGATATCAAATAATTAGATCCTGTTATGTACAAAATTTAAAGTACAAGATTGTAAAATGCCAAATTTATTGTGAAAGTGATTTAAATAATATGGTATTTGTTTTGTAAAATTGATGTTAGTTTAAATCACTCTCCATATTCCTAAATTATCCTATGCTGGTTTTGCTGTGATGAAGAAGGGCATGCCTGAAGAATAAAAGCCATGCATGCTACCATTATTGTAAAGGATTACATGTCAGTTGGACAGGCGCCAGTTGGACGGGTCCCATTTAGATGGTCCCATTTGGACGGGTCCCAGTTAGATGGGTCCCAGTTGAACGGGTTCCATTGAAAAGCTATGGTATTTTTTTACGTACGAAAATATCCGGGGATTGAAGCCTTCGTTATTTCTGAAACCCATTCGTTATTGATAGAGCGTCTGTCTGGGACCCGTCCAACTGGGACCCGTCCAGATGGGATCGAAAAAATCCGACCTGTCTATCTGAACCCGTCCATTTGGGATGACACCTTGTAAAGTTTACCACCTCTGTTCACTCTCTAGATGTACTATGTGATGGTATAAAACATGGCATCACAACCCAATGAACATATACACCCGTGAAGATGGGGTACTTTTGTCTCCAGTTTGGTTCTGACCAAAATCTTGACGTAAGCAGTATATTTATTGGATATATTTAAAAGGATTTGGAAACATGACACAGCCCTACATAAATTCCTCTCTTGATACATAAGGGACTAAATTGTTAGCTTTGATACTAAATATTAATATGCAATAATCATGAATAATTCCTCTGGAGACAATTTTTAGTTACAATGAAAATCTTTATTTATTAATTATGAGTCAGAAGATTAAATCTAAATGGAAGTATATACTATAAAATAAATTTATGTGAAATATATATAAAAATAATATAAAATGTACACGTATGCATATAATTATAAATCAATATTTTACATATGCCAGGGCCTTTACAATGGGTTGCTTTTAAATTACATGTATTCAAGAGTTCATATAATTATCTTATAATTTCGACTTGAAAGCCCCAATACCGATCATTGAGGTTTCAAGATATAAAAAAAAAACAGAATTAATGAAGCTGAAATAATTAAGGTCATGTATCTTTAGGCTTCTTGTGAATGACAGACACAGTATAAGAAAATTGTGTAGGTAGCTGGATGATATAGGTGCTTGTAATATTATTTAAACATGTGATTGTAGTGCTAGTTTATAGCACTCATGGCTACGCAAGGTCTAGAATCCTCCCATCAGTTTAAGTAATTGTAATAGTAATAGTAATAGATACCATTGTAATAGTAATAGTAATAGTAATAGTAATAGTAATAGAAGATAAAATGTGGTAAAAGTAATAGTAATAGTAATATCAGAAATTGAAAGTAATAGTAATAGTAATAGTAATAGAACAACTGTAATAGACCCCATGTCTGCTCCAAAACTGTATTTGCATTCACTTATTTGACCCATATACCAGGTTTACTTGGGCATAATCAATTGTGCATTTGTGAATATTCTTTGATGACAATCCTGGATCCGGATAAAGGGTAGGATCCCCACCTATATCTAATTTTTTACTGGCCCATTTCGAAAATCCCCTGAAAATTTCATGAAATTATATTCATGACTACGTGAGTTATGTTGTGGGCAACTCACAGTCACACACACACGAACACACACAAGAAGGCGTATCCTCCTTGCGGTAGCAATAAATGCAAAAAGCAATGTGCTTATACGTCTCGATGACTACAATATGTAATTAGCGGCCATCACGTTATTCATGGCGTCGTTGACGTTACTGGGCAAAAGAGGCCATGGGACCGTTGTATACCAGAATGCTCTGTTTCTTATAAAACATGATATTTTTTCCATGTTCTTTTGTTCACATAAAATATTTCTCATCAGTCAAAATAAAAAGATTGTCTAATATATATATATATATATATATATATATATATATATATATATATATATATATATATATATATATATATATGAAAAAATAAACAACAAAAGTCCACTAAAATAACACCTTTACAAATGCATTTCTTTTTTATCCGTTTTAATCATCTGTCCTCCAGCCATTGGTGACAATTATTGGTAACAGATACGTCTGTATTCTTTAAGAGATTGATTTCAGAATGACGTCGTTTTTGTTAACAATTAATTTAAATAAGATGTGAGATAGAACTGTCTGCTCAAAAGACAAATTTCTTGATGGCAATTCATTATTTGAGAGACAGTTTGTACAAAACATTAAAGAAGCATAACAACCACAGTCTTAATTTTGTTTCTCGAAAAAATATTCATAATTTGTTTTAATGTTTGAAGGCCCAATTTTGTGCTTTCTAATATACTCGTTAATATAAATATAAACCAATAAAAAAAAGTACCCGGGAGGAGAGAAGTTACATATGTATTTTTAAATTTTTGTTTCAAATGATCAATTCGCAAGTAAAAAAATCTTTCTGTTTTTGTTTTATAAAATAACATCAGTTCAAGGTTTTTGCATTGTGCTAATCTTTTTATGAAAGATAAATAAATCGTCGGCCAATGCAGGAGTAAATAAGAAAATAAATTTGCATTCACGTTGTGGCCAAAGTAGCTGCCTTTTTCAACATCCGGGCACGTACCTGTTAGGACGCCTGATCAGCGTGAGGTCGGGCTGATTTCAGTATTATTAATTCATTTTGTACACCACCTTACCACAGCTAGCCACTGACTGACCGCAAACCGGGCACATAAAACCCTCGATCTTGATTACCTTATTAAACCCTGCATAACGCTATATTTATAATTAATAATGGAAATTAATGGAAAATTATATATATAATTATATAAAACAAAGAGCACCTGATGAAGGAAACATTGATCGGTACTCCACCACACAATAAGTTAATATCTGTCTGTATAAGAATGAAATAGGGTAAGAAGAATAACGGATGTAAGCAAATTAACATATAATGCTCACCAGTGGCGTAAATTTAACTTCGCCGTGCGCCCATTGCGTCCCTCCTAATCCGCACTTGATCACATCACCATGTCCCGTTGGGCAGGTGCCCCTCACCAACAGGAACTTTCAGGGAACAATGAACGATTTATAAAATTTAACAACCCCTATGCCAATAACAACCTTATAATGTTACACATAAACAACTCGCCAAAGCTCCCTACACACAAACTTAGTAGTCCAGAACTGGACAGAATGATTTCATAACATACCGATATGCAAACGGACAGAATAATTACATAACATACAGACACACAAACGGACAGAATGGTTACATTACATACCGATACAAACGGACAGAAAGATTACATAATATACCGACATACAAACGGACAGAATGATTACATAAAATACCGATAAACAAACGGACAGAAGGATTAAATAACATTCCGATATACAAACGGACTGAATGATTACATAACATATGAACATACGAATGGATAGAATGATTACATTACATACTTGAAAACAAACGGACATAATGATTACATTACATACCGATATACAAACGTACAGAATGATTGCATAACATACCGATATACAAACATACAGAATGATTACATAACAATCCGATATACAAACGGACAGGATGATTACATAACAACCCCTGTATAGATTCTGTGGCGAAAAGCACATCCTGTAACTTGATTATAACTTGATATGTTGATTAAGTGAGGTAATTATGGTGATTTTTTAGCCCTCCCTGCTCTTTCCTTGGCTTGTAACTCGGCGGGACCACCGGTATGTGCTCAGAGCATGAAGAGACAACTCGACCCTTACATCTCTGCCGGAAATTATCAACAAGTGTGCAAGTAAGAAATTCGTCCTTCCTCCGCCAGGTGGCGTTGGGTATTTTACTTTACCCTCGGTCTGTCTCTCAGCAGTTTAATGCAAACAGTACTGAACAGAATTTCTTTAATTATCAAAGGGTTAAGAAAACCCTCAAGGATCAATCCATTAAGTTTTGGTCCTAATCCGAACCAAGATTTTTTTTTATAATAGAAAGGATATTTTCCTATTGTGACAAACAACTATTTCGACTTATATGGTACAATTTTTAGGTCTTACTTTGTGCTCAAAGGGCCCAATCACCTACACAGCATGTTGAGTAAACACGAAAAATAGCTACTTCCCTTTAAAATAAATATGTACCTGCCAAAATATTGCCCTGAAATCGTTTGCTTTCTCCTGTAAACAAATGTTAAAGACAGTGGACCGGGCGCGATGAAAGGTGTCAAAATAAACACAGCGCGTGGGGCCGTGTGCATCGCTGAGCAAAAAAAAACGTGTCAATCTGGAGATGCCCGGTCTGATTTAGCCCCCCAAAAAGGTAATACATGTTTCTGCTGGCTGAAACACAACGTGTTGCCTCTCTTAATCGGACCTCCGGTCACGCGACCTTGTTATGGTAAACAGACTATGTATACCAACAAGCAGAGCCATCACACTGTGTTGAACAGCCTTATGCAAGAAAATGGGACCGTGTGCTGGGAAACATTTGTATAAATCAAAACTGCACTGATGAGGAAAAGAATAGCCATAATTGAGCTCCTGTTTATGTCCCTTTAATTCTGGAGGTGGCCAGGGATAAAGGGTTGCAGAATCGTGATAATAGTGTACGAAGCGCAACATCATGTTCTTGGCGGGGTTTTGATGTCTCCGGCAGTAGCTTGTTTTTCAACAAAATAACTAAGTGTTTGTCTTTGTATTGTAATTTACCATATTAATGTAAATAGAGTGCAAGTATCTGCTTTTGTATTTGACGAATTAAACATACATCCCGATTAACTGAATACCATATTTGTCCACTTATAATATTCCTTTAAGCGAGCTATTGTAATAGACGGGGTGTTAATCTTTAAGGTTCTATGAATTTCATCGTCGCACATTGAATATCCGGATTGTCAGATTGACAGATTACAGCATACAGTTGACTGATATAGACATTTATTAGATATTCAGTTTTTGATGCTCATCTGACTCAACTAAAGTTTTTCCTTAATAATTTAGTATTTGTTTTTGTATTCTAATTTATCATATCAGATACATACTATACAAATGTAGAAAAAGTAAGTGCACACAGTAAATATAGTGCAAGTATTTGCTTTTGGTGTCTCATTTGACCGATATATTAAAATATCAGGAATTTATTAAACAAAGAGTTTAATTAAAACAACATTTATTTTTTTTTTATTTCCTCATTTATACAATTGTACAGGATATGCAATTATACGATATACAATTAAGCAGGTCCGACAATACACACACACAAACACACACACACACATATATATATATATATATATATATATATATATATATATATATATATATATATATATATATATATATACTAATATATAACAGTCAATGTGTGAAATCAATCAATTTGTAAAATGCACGAAATATTCTGTCATTTTCCAAATTGACTGAAAATCAGTCAGTTTATTTAAAACATGGAATGAATCGATAAGAAGTAGTCTTTTGTTTCACATATCTCATTATTGTTAAACAGACGTTGTTATATGGTATAATCAGCTACTTCATGGCTGTTTCCTCTTCCATGCTATTTATGAGGGTACTGATCGAATAATAAAATACACAGACTGGTGAGGGCAACCAGAATTATTAAGTTGAAATATGCACATTATCATATGATAATGAAATACGCATAATATTTTACAATTCATAATATTACTATACATCTTGTTTATGTAAAAACAAGAGACAAGCCAAATGGAAGCTTTTGATCAAATACACATTAACATCTGTAATAATATATGAAAGTTATGTGATGAGGAACGGTAACGGTTAAGCGTAGTTACATAGGTGTTAATATCAATGACATGATAAAGATATGCTTAAGTGAGTTACCGACTCTAGTAGTAACTTTTAATATGAACATTCTTTAAGTGGAGCCAAACTGTGACGGCTTGGAATAATAAGCATATGCTATATTACCTCCACCCTCCCAGACCCTATATTTTCAAATAAAAGAATGTCATTTTGCCATAAAAAATAACCTATAATTTCAATCCGTAAAATATGAGTAATTTACAAAAATTTCAGTTTCCTGAAATATCATTTTCTTTTAGAAATAATATGGCATAAATCACTCTTTTCGATGACCTTGTGGAAGCCAGGTATTAAAGCACAAACGAAATAAATCGTGCAGATTTGGGGGCCGGGATGCTTTCTCCATAAAGTATTTAAGGTCAAACACTTTTATTTCGTTTGTTTCTGAAGCAAGAATATGTTATTTAATACCAAATTTGCTGAAATTTTGAAAGAAACTTGTAACAATTTTCCCACACTCCCAAAGTGCTAACTGAAATTACACCCCTGAGACAGTAAAATATTAAGATCTAATATGATTACATAAATATTCCTGCAAGAACTAGATTATATAAAAAATAAATTATGCAATAATATGATGTAAAATACATGATTTTATTTTTTAGGACTAAGGTGTTTGAAAAAAAAGAACGTCATTTCAGACAATTTGTAAAATGCATGAACATTTTAGGCATTTTATAAATTGCCTGAGTGAATTTGGATGATTTACACAAACAAAAACTGTAACGTGTTTATCCGTGTTGGTATTTCAGTGTTTTATTTGAAATGCTTATCAGGTTAAAATATACGTTTGCATTTAAATATTTTCCTTATTTTGCTTTAGCATATATAATATACATACATGTATTTTAAAACCCCAGATTATGTCACCAATTATATTTTCACCAAGTTGTGCTTTCCGGGTATTATTCTGTTTTTTTATGAGGTAAAAGGGGTTTAAGGTAAGCAGCTATGGTATATTGTACATTGTCTATACAGTAGTATAAGTACAGAAACATTATTTCTAAATAATAATTACATTATTGGTAACCACGATAATTCCTAAATTAAGTAACAAGCAGGTAAATTCTGAAAAATATACCTAGTATTATTAAACCGTTGTATTCCATTAAACAATTAACATAATATGTATGGTAAATCCAGACATGATATTCAGGCCTTTTATTTTATAAACTGATCTTCAGTTAATTAAAACTCTACGTTTGGGTGGGAGACTGCCGCTTCATCCAGACACTCGCCATTATTCGCCATTACAGAGGACTTCGGTGATGTTGCATTTGCAGGTATCTTCAATTTTGTAGGTTAAAATTATTATCACTGTATAATAAATTAGCTTTAGAATTGCAGTATTCAGAGTTGGTTTACATATATTTGCATTTATAACTGTATTTATCTTTGCATTTGTTGGTAAGTCCTATTCCTCAGAGTTGTAAATCTCTGTTACTCGTACATACACACATTAAATTTCACTTCAGGGTAAAGAAGGGAGTATTGACTCAGTACCGCGCATGCGTAATGGGACACCTGAAAGGTTGTGCTGAGGCGACCCGCGTGTCACTAATGGCGTCCATGGAATCAGCTATCAAGTCGTATGAGAGTTATGATGAGTTCTGCTCTGGTAAGAGTTTGTACATATCATCTGTAATCTAAAAAGTTGATATTTTTTTAAATGCTAAAATAAGGTTCAAACTCAACCTAAAAAACCCAAATCTTTAGATTCGTCCAGGTACCCTGATAACTAACCTCAACGTCTGTTATCTTCCATCGTTTGATTTGCTTTTTATGAACCCGTATTGGTCTGGTTAAAAAAAATCATATCTAAATGTTGCTACTTACTGATAATCTTATTGCTATACTTATCCGTGGCTATATAAACTGATTCACAGTTTCATCCGAAATTATAACTTGCATGGTCCCTTGTCTCATCCGTAACTGTAAACTTTTTCACGTTATTCAACCGTAACTTTCACCCCTGCTCGTTTTTCTCATCCTGGGCCAAATACCTGATTCGATCCTTGTCTCATTCAAAACTGAAGTCAACATTAAATAAACCCCAAAATCATTTTTTTTTCATTTGTAACTAAAATCCTGATCACTTTCTCATTTGTAACTCAAAGCACATTAATCTCATCTGTAACTGAAAATCACTCATATTCCTACACGTAACTAAAAATAATCAGTATTCGTACCTGTAACTAAATATTGCTCACTTTTCTCATCCAAAACTCGACCTGGCCACTTTTCACTTTTCTTAATGACACTGAAACTCTGACTTTTCCTATTCTCATCTGTAACTTAAATCTAATCCTTTTCTTATCCGTAAATTACACCTGATCCCTATTCAAATCTGTAACGTAAACCTGATTCATATTCTCATCTGTAACTTAATCCTGATCCCTATTCTCATCTGAAACTTAAACCTGATCCCTAATCTTATCCCTTACCTATATCCGATCCCTATACTCATCTGTAACTTAAATATGATCCCTATTCTCAGCTGTTAATTAAACCTTATCCCTATTCTCATCTGTAACGTAAACCTTACCCCTTTTCTCATCTAAAACTTAAAACTGATCCCAATTTAATCCGTAACCTAAATCCGATCCCTATTCTTTTTCGTAACTTAAATGTTTCTCATCTGAAACTTAAACCTGATCCCCGATCTGATCTCTAACCTATATCCGATCCCTATCCTCTTTTTTAACATAAACCTGATTCCTAATCTCATCCGATACGTAAACCTGATCCCTATTCTCATCTGAAACTTAAACCTGATCCCTAATCTTATGTGTTACCTTAATCTGATCACCCTTCTCATCTGAAACTTAGACCAGATCCCTCATCTTATCCCTAACCTAAATCCGATCCCTCTACTCATCTGTAACCTACACCTGATCCCTATTCTCATGTGTAATTTAAGTCTGACCCCTTTTCTTATCTGTTACTTAAACCCGACCCCTTTCTGTTCTGTTACTAAAATCTGATCCTTATTCTCATTCGTAACTTAAACCTGATCCCTGTTCTCATCTGTAACTAAAACCTGATCCCTTATCTCATCCGTTACCTACACCTGATCCCTATCCTCATCTGTAACTTAAACTTGATCCTTTTCTCACCCTAACTTACACCTGATCCCTATTCCCATCAGTGTCCTAAATCTGATCCCTGTTCTCATTTGTAACTTAAAACTGATCCCTTATCTCATCCGTTACCTAAACCTGATCCCTATTCTCATCTGTAACTTAAACTTGATCCCTTTCTCACCCTAACTTACACCTGATCCCTATTCCCATCAGTGTCCTAAATCTGATCCCTGTTCTCATTTGTAACTTAAACGGATCCCTTTCTCACCCTTACTTACACCTGATCCCGATTCTTTTCAGACACTCAAACTCGATCTCTTTTCTCATTTTCAACTTAAAACTGACCAATTTAACCATTTCTTATACCTGTTCCCTTTTCTCATCCTTGACCTAAACCTGATCCCTTTTCTAATCTGTCACTTAAATCTGTTCCCTAATCTTATTCATAACCTAAATCTGATCCCTAAAATCATCTGTAACTTAAACCTGATCTCTAATCTCATCCGTAACGTAAATATGATCCCTATTCTCATTTGAAACTTAAACTTGAATCCTCTTCTAATTTTCAACTTAAAACTGATCCCTCTCTCACCATTTATTATACCTGATCCCTTTTCTCATCCGTGACCTCAACCTGATCCCTTTTCTAATCCGTGTCCTTAATCTGATCCCTATTCTCATTTGTAACTTAAAACTGACCCCGTTTTCAACCTTACTTACACCTGATCCCCATTCTCCTCTGAATCTTTAACTTGACCCCTATTCTCGTTTTCAACTTACACTGATTCCCTTCTCACCATTTCTTATACCTGATCCCTTGACCGTGACCTATATCTGCTCTTTAGTTTCATCTGTAACTTAAATCTAATCCTTTTCTTATCCGTAACTTAAACCCGGTCCTTATTCTCATCTGTAACTTAAACCTGATTCCTATACTCATTTGTTACTTACACCTGATCCCTAATCTAATCCGTAACGCAAACCTGATGCCTATTATAATCTAAAACTTGAACCTGATCCCTAATCATATCCGTAACCTAAACCTGATCCCTATTCTCATCTGTCATTTAAACGTGATCCCTAATCTTATGCTTTACCTAAATCTGATCCACTTTCTCTTCTGAAACTTAGACCTTATCCCCCATCTTATCCCTTACCTAAATCCGATCCCTCTACTCATCTGAAACTTACACTTGATCCATATTCTCATCTGTAATTGAAGCCTGATTCCAATTCTCATCTGTTACTTAAACCTGATCCCTATTCTGATCTGTAACTAAAACCTTATCCCTTTTCTCTTCCGTAACCTAAACCTGATCCCTATACTCATCTGTAACTTAAACCTGATCCCTTTCTAACCCTCATTTACAACTGACCCTTCTTCTCATCCGTGTCCTAAATCTGATCCCTATTCTCATTTTCAACATTAAACTGATCCCTTTCTCACCATTTCTTATACCTGATCTATTTTCACATCAGTAACCTAAATCTGATCCCTATTCTCATCTGTAATTTTAACCTGATCCCGTTCTTACCCTTACTAAATTCTGAACCCTATCCTCATCCGTTTCCTCAAACTGATCCCTACTCTCATATGTAACTTAAAACTGATCCCTTTCCCACCCTTACTTACATCTAATCCCTATTCTCATCCTTGACCTAAATCTGATCCCTATTCTCATCTGTAATTTAAAACTGATCCCTTTCTCGCCCTTACTTACACCTAATCCCTATCCTTATCTGTAACTTAAAACTGATCCCTTTTCTATCTGTAACCTAAATCCGGTCCCTATTCTCATCTATTCTCCCTATTCTAATTCTATTCACTTATACCTGATCCCTATTCGGTTCGGTCACTAAAACGTGTTCACTGTTCTTACTCATAACTAGAAACCTTATCACTTTACTCTTATGTAACTAAACACCTGATCATTTGATTTATCGCTTACTAAAATCTAATAATAGTTCTCATCCCTCGCCACTAGTATACATGTATAAACTGCCGTATAAAATATTAACCTAGGTTAAACTTTGATACCATGTCACTAAAAAACCTCTCTCTCTCTCTCTCTCTCTCTTTCTCTCTCTCTCTCTCTCTCTCTCTCTCTCTCTCTCTCTCTCTCTGCGTGAACGTGTTTTTAACGCGCGACTTTCATTCACAATGACCGCCATTCTTTGTTCGCGGTATTTTGATTCTCGTTTCCCGTCGCTACTTAATCTTCATCAGGTCGTGCAACTAGTCACAACTTGCGTCCGGTAAGTGTTCTTTTTATTAATAAGCTTTATATAACATATGTGTGTATGTATTGTATTCAATGTTGTGTGTGTCATAATTCTAATTCTAATAATACTGCATGGTATACTAAAGGTCTCTTGGTCTTATTAACATGTCCTATTGGCACTTGTAAGACTTTCAGGAAGCGTTAATGAAGATCGAGTTGTATTTTGGACTCTCGATTCTCGGGGTCCGAGCGTCCGGTGGGACGCGCACATTTCGGGCTGAAGGACCGAGAGAACCAAAGCTGGCTCTTGCAGCATTAATGACCATAACCGACTAGCTCAAACAAACCAGTGCATTGTGAAGATACTGACAACTGGAAAGAATCTCTATTGTATGAATATATACATAATCACATAATGAGATCATGTTTACATAACCATTCAACAATCAACATTTGACAAAGACCTTTTCCCTTGGGACACTCAAAATTCCCATGCGACTCTGAACATTTCTTCCGATTGAAAGTCCTGTACTTGTAAAAGACCTTAAGTCTCTAACTATAATCATAGACCCCATTTAGATAACTCGGTTTATCTAAAGCGGTTCTCAGAAATAACTGCAATTGTATCTCCATCATGTTCAAAGTATTAGGATTTCTTTGTCCTTAGTCGGTTGGTTAATTGTTTGGCTGGTTTGTCTTTACTTAAATATAATTGAACCGAGTTGTATAAAATGTTGTGAAGAATTAGAGGACATCCAAGATAAATTTGAGACAATCATGAGCGCCATAATATGTTTTGTTTAAATTATTCATAGCCATGATGGAATTTGTTTATCTAAGCCTAAAACGAGAGTCACTAACTGGTATGAGGGACCACCTTTGTTCTGGACTTCAGAGCTGACCTGTGTACAACCATGGAGAAAGTTGATCGTGAAAATTTATTCTGTGCAGCACAGACCAAACTTTGTTTGAAGTACCCGGGCGAAGTATATATGCTGTGTCTAGCAATTAGTGTCTTCTAAAATTAAAATACATCTTAACGATACCGGGACCCTTCTGCGATATACCGGTATGTTTATTATATTGTAAATAAATCGCGTACTGGTATTGTAAGTACACAACGGACGAGCCTTATTCACAGTTGATGAAATTGTCAGGGGTGAAAGTATGTATATAGTGTATTATAAAAGAATAAAACAAACATATCTGTCACAAACATGTAAACGTATCTAATTTACAGAAGATATTTGTCCGAAATTAAACAAAAAATGTCTGCGCAATCGTAGGTCGTCTACAAACATAGCATACGTATAACGTGTAACCAAAACTCCGACTGTCCGTAAATCAAAATATGTGTTCGAACAGTCATTCAAGTTTAAATCCGGACATATATTGATAATGGCATAACGGGGTATATTAATTATTGTGGGACATATAGAGAGTCCGCGACATATCGTAAAAATGCGATTTTAATATATTGGAGAAACAACAATACATTTTGTGAAACAACAACGTTTTTGCATTACAATTCGAGTAAAACCGGACGAAAACAGCATATACAGTACCCTCTTCAACCGTAAAAACAGAGTGCACGTGGGTGTTCGGATAAATGAGATTTTACCGTATATATTTTCTTTAGATGGCGATTACGATTATTCTGAAGAAGAGCAGGAAGTCATCTGCAACACAGCCCAGCCATACCAGTGTTCACAAGCACTCAGAAAAAAGCTGGCCCCCAAAATCCCGGACCCGCCAACATTTTGCGCGTAAGTATAAACTAAGTGATTAAAGGAGAGTGACAGATCCCATGTTTTCTCTGTGGTTCAAATATTCATATTCTGGCTAAAGTCTGTTTTGATGGACATGAAATGTTCAATAAGGTTATTTGTTCCCGTCACTTATTAGGAAATAAAATGCATAACGATTTCGAGGTAATTTCTTCCTCCAGTTTATAGATTCTTCAAATTGTTCGTATTTTTTTTTTTTTTGAAATATGGAGATGATACTGAGAAAATCTAGAATTTGATATGCCTATCCATGAATTATTTAAAATAATAGTCTATAACCCGTGGCTGAATGCTCGTGAATGGGGGTTATCAAACTTTAATTGTAGTGATAAATAATATAAATGTTGAAAATGAACAAAAATTCCTTTTTTTTATATTCAAAATATATATTTGTATCCTCATATGTGACGGAAGTAAAAATATCCTTTCTAACTGGTTGTTTCCCTCACATTTTCTCTGCAAACAAGGTCCATATGTTTGGGATATTTTTTACAGAGGTGACAGGGGGATGAGCTCAGTGATAATTGTATTATCGCTCACCTGGGGAACACATTGCGTCAAGCCAGATGCAGTTACATCATCAGATAAAAGACGCCACCTAGTCCCTTTATTTCATTAAGAGACAGAAAAGAGTCATTTAAAAGTATATAATCAAATTTAAATCGAATATATCATTCTCTTGCCCCGGAGTGTCCATACTGCAATGTTATTTAGACCTGTCGTAAAGAAATATTAGCATTTCATAACTTTCACCAAAAAAGGGCGCCCATTATTGACCCGGACGGAGCTAGCAGATTCAGATCATTCCTGCTTAACACATTGTCAAGGCGAAACACGTGTCTTCCATTATCTAATCATATGTGATTGTCGCCCCTAACTTAACGTGAAAACTTTACAACGGATATATCCTATAAAACCATACGATGGGTTTACGCTCGCCACTTGATTTCACTCATCAAGAAATTAGATCCCGGTCATTACAGGTGACATTTCCAGGTTCTTTTAAGGACGTGTATTAAAATACCAGACAATCATACACCCAGATCAATAGAAACTATGAGACATCAGGTTAAATTCACAAATATAATTCAAGACAATACTTACAGAGACACAAATGTGAGTGTGTGCGTTGAGGTGTCAATACGACAGTTCTTCACATTAAAATTACAGGATATTTACTGAGTCCATGGTTTGTATAAAAAAAACCATAAAGTCCAGTTCCTTCAGAGATCTCTGGTTACTGTTTTGTGTAGAATCTAGCGTATGGTTAGTACCATATAGATCTAGTCTTTCTGAGTTTAGCGATCTTCAACTGATCTTGCTTGTCAGCGACCCGTTCACATGAATGCAATAGCGCTCTTTGTTTACGTAGAGCTTAGAGTCCTTGACCTTGCTCGTGTAGCAATGGTTTCACGGCTTACGGCGGTTATGTATCTAGGTCAAGCTGAAATAGGCCGGCAGGTGACGAGCGCTCTTTCACTTTATCGCCAATACGAAGCTCTGTCGGCAGCACGGCTGAGTTCTCATGAGCTGGGTCCTTGCCTCATGTAGAAGCTTGCTTCTATGCCGTTCCTGGCGTTTCAATGTTCCTACTCCCGTGCGTGCGTGCTGCCACCTCAAGCTTCAAGACCCAACTGAATCAACATTCAGCGTCTCTTCTTGAAGTCTGACGTCACAATCGCCTGTTCACTGTGTACGGCAATCCGGTTCTCTGATTGGCTTATTTCTCAAGTGTCCCATATAAGGATATATGTGACCTAGTTTGACTGTTAGCGTCACCATGGCGACCCACACACGATGCGTGACACGGATAAATCAGCTGATAGCCGATGGGATTTCATACAAGAATGCACAATATATATATACAATCAAGACCTGTCAACGCTTTAGGATGACGCTTCACGTCAATACCAATAGAGAACAGACTTCGTTAAACTATGATACAAAACACCGTACATATTGTCACCTATTGTCTGGTGACATCCTGGTGACATCACCCCCTCCTTTTAAAGAAAATACACGGTATTTTCTCGATACATCGTATCGTTCTATCTCACAGGGTCCAGCTAAACATATTTACATATAGCAATACATAAAAGTCATGTAACAAGTTGTCATTAGTACATGCCCACGGTCTATGACACAGGGCAAAATCCTGTACATGTTTAGACTTACCTGGCTAGACATTAAGCTCATTACATCCTAACACTCAGGCAGTCTGCTAAGAAAATCAGGTCCATGGTTTAGTTTACCTGACACTGCTTCAATATCAAATCTAAACTCTTGTAGAACCAGTGCCCATCTCATTACTCTCTCATTAGCACATTTTGATTTGCTAATACACTTTAATGGTTTGTGGTCGGTCTGAATGGTGAACGGTCTACAAGCCAGGTACATCTCAAATTTCTGTACAGACCATATAATTGCTAATGACTCTTTCTCGATGGTGGAGTAATTTCTCTCCCTGGGCAATAGTTTACGACTGGCATAAGCTACTGGGTGCATGATCCCCTCGTGTCTTTGCATCAGGATACAGCCAATACCCACATCAGATGCATCACATTTCAAATAAAATCGTTTACTGAAATCAGGTAGCTTCAGTATGGGAGGGTCTGACAGTTTAGCCTTTAGAGAACAGTACGCGTTCTCGTGTACGGGTTTCCAGTCTAGTTTGTTAGGTTGACTTTTACGCGTTAGATCAGTCAAGGGCACCGCTATTTCCGCATAGTTTGGCACGAATTTTCGATAGTACCCTGTAAGACCTAGGAATGCTCGCAAAGCCTTCTTTGTCTTAGGTCTATCAGTGCTCTGTATTCTCTTGAGCAAAACTGGATTAGTGGCCAAGTTGCCCGTGCCTACAAGGTGTCCCAAAAACTCTAGGCTCTGGTAGCCAATGAAGGTTTTAGCTGGTTTAGCTGCTAAGTTTGCACATTCTAGTCTAACTAGCACTTCTCTAAGAGTTCTTAAGTGCTCGTCCCAAGTCTCTGCGTGTATTAACACGTCATCTACATAACATACTACATTCGGCATGTCGCTGAACATTTTCCGCATCATGCGGGTGAAAACCGCTCCGGCAGTTACCAGGCCGAATGGCATAACCCTAAATTGGTAATGGCCATCGGGTGTAACAAAGGCCGTCTTATCCCTGGATTCCTCAGAAACAGGGATCTGCCAGTAACCTATCGTCAGGTCAAGCTTTGTAAAATACTGGCTTTTCGCGACTTCGACAAAAAGTGTTTCTGGATCCGGCATGGTTTCAGGATCGAACACGACTGATTGGTTCAGCTTTCGGTAGTCTATCACGAATCTAGTCTTACCGTCAGGTTTCCTAAGCAGGATACAGGGGGACGCATAGCTAGAATCTGACTGTTCAATAATGCCTAAGTTTAACATTTCCTGGATTTCTGTTCGCATTGTCTCTCGCAGTTCAAAAGGCACCCTAAAGGGCCTAGTTTTTACAGGTACATCAGATGAGAGTTTAATGCTACATTCTACAACATTGGTAAGCTTGGGTACATCTGTGAATACATCCCCATATTGCCTAAGCAGACTGAGTATTTCACGGCGCTGACACTTGCCTAGGTCAGCATTTACCTGAACATCTCGCTCAGTCTGGCGGCGCGCATACGACGGTAACGACATGTGGGCATCCTCATCAATCCCTTCTGGGTTTAACTCTCCGAACACGGGAGGCTCTGTTTCCCCATCTACACCGTCAGGATCATGTATAGAATCAGGTGCGCCCTTGGCTACCGCTGCCAGAATATGCTGGGGCTCGTTTCTAGCATGGTACCGTTTCAGCATATTCACGTGGAAGGTTTTAACCTTATCGCCAATCTTAATCCGATAGTCTAAGTCCCCAACCCTGTTTACAATAGTATAGGGGCCTTTCCACTGTACCATTAATTTGTTCCGCTCCGTCGGGAGTAACAACAAAACTTCGTCTCCGGCCTCAAACCTGCGCGTGCATTTACCTCTATCATATAACAGTTTGTGTCTGTTCGCTGATTTGTTCAACGCCTCTCTAGCTAACGCGCATGTGTCGCTTAGTTTGTCTTGTAGGTCCAGGACGTATTGGTACGTGGTTTTAGTCTCGACGCTAGTATCTCGCTTGGTCCACAGATCCCTTAGAATCCGCATCGGTCCTCTAACGATCCTGCCATAGAGCAACTCAAAGGGTGAGAACCCTGTGCTCTCATGTGGCGCTTCTCGGTACGCAAAAAGCACGGCGCTGAGGTACCGATCCCAATCTTGCGGTCTTTCCTCGCACATCCGTTTCAACATTAACTTTAACGTTCCATTGAATCTCTCCACCATTCCGTTGCACATAGGATGGTAAGGAGTAGTGGTGAGCTGTCTTACAGACAAAACACGGCTAACTTCTCGCATGAGGTCTGACGTAAATTGTGTTCCCATGTCAGTAAGCACCTCTGACGGCACTCCTAACCGCGCATAAATATCAACTAGCGCATCAGCCACAGAGACTGTATCTATGTTCTTTAAAGCAACAGCCTCCGGATATCTAGTGGCATAATCCATAACGGTCAGAATATACCTGTGACCTCTCTCAGACGCTGGATGGATCGGCCCAACCAGATCCATCGAAATTCTACGCCAGGGCTCATCAATTAATGGCATCTGGCCTAACGTAGCTCCAGGCACCTTGCCTTTCGGTATGGTTTTCTGGCAAATGGGACAGGACTTGCAAAACTCAGCAATGTCATTATACATCCCTTTCCAGAAAAACTGAGTTCTCACGCGGTCGTGCGTTTTGTCTATGCCCTGATGGCCCGCCATAACCGCTTCGTGGCCCATCCTCATTACGTCGTACCGTAACGTCTGAGGTACCACCACTCGAGATCCATCTTGATCTCCCCGTTTATCACTCACAACCCGAACTAAATATCCGTCCTCAATTCTAAATGGACTATCATTTCTAGCCTCTCTAGCTAGCCTCCAATACGGCGCTAAAGACCCATCCTCCTCCTGCGCCTTCAAAAATTCGGCCGGACTCACATCGGCAACTGGGCTTGCAACGTTCAAGCTACGCGTCGGTATCTGTTTCTCTCGTGCAGCGCTCCGTGTCTCCACCGCGGACGACACCTCCTTTTGTGACTCTACACCGTCACACACTATGCCTGAGGACCGCTCAGACTTCCACGTCGGGTCCGGATCATACGGATCACGCGCTCCCGCTACGTTACCTAGCGCTAAATCACATACAGCATCCCCGACCACCATTGCCTCGACAGTACCGACAAAGTACGCACAGTCCACATTAATCCTAGCCGTAGGAAATTGTCTTACAGACCCGTCGAACAACCTACACTCGACCTGGTGTCCGGTGAACTGATTCGGCTCCACGTACGACTCACGTATTCCTGCCGAGGAACATCCCGAATCCCGCAGCACCCTCGCTGACTTACCATTCACCAGCCCTTCACACACAGGTAACGAGATTCCGCCTTCTGTCTGGGCAGCAAATCCTAACGACTGACTCGGACTCTCTACTTCCGGTTTCACCGCACCGACTGTCTCCGTTTCCGCCTCGACTACTGCCATTGACATAGTCTCCGGTTTCTGTTTTGGGTTATACGGGGGGCTAAAATTAGTCCTATACCTCTGCTGATCGCCAGCAGCACGCCCTACTTGAGGGGAAGACCTAGGCCTCGACCGGGCACTAGTCTTACATTCCCGCGCCTTATGTCCCAGTTCATTACATAAATAACATCTGATGCCTCCTGATGGCCTTAATGTCTGACCGCCCGGACTGCGCTCAACCTCTCGCTTCTCTCTAGGCTGAGATACCGGTTGCGCTGGACGCGGCACATTATTGCCATAACGAGGACCTGCTGTAAGGCTGTGTACACCGTGAGCCTCCGTATAACTCTCGGCTAAGTCTACCATACTATCAAAGTCACGACACCGTCTCTCTTTCAAAAACATAGAGAGATCCCTACTACAGCAGTTTACGAACTGCTCACACATCAACAGGTTAACTACCCCGTCGTAGTCACCTCCGACCCCTGCCATCCCTATCCAATGGTCTAGGTATCCACTCAGTCTCACCGCAAACTGACTCGGCGTTTCGCCTCGCTCAGGCCTACAAGTCCGAAACTTGTGTCGATAACCCTCTTCGGTCATTTGGTATCGCTTTAACAAGGCTATCTTTAACTTATCGTAATCCATGGCCTCACTAACCGATAACTGTGTGTAAGTCCCTAGCGCCTTACCCCGCAGTAACGGACTCAGGTGTAACGCCCAATTCTCCCTATCATAGCCTTGACATACAGCTAATCGTTCAAATCGCTCAAGAAACGCATCTAGCTGATCGTGAGCCTCATCAAAAGGTGGAAGCTGGATTTTCGGGAATACATCCCTACTTCTCTCTTCTTTAACCCCAGAGTCAGACTTTAACCTTAGAACCTCTAATTCGTGGGCTCTAGCCTCTCGCTCGCGCTCTAATTCCCGCTGTTCCTTCTCTATTTCACGTTGCCTAGCTCTTTCCTCACGTTCCTCATCCGCACGCCGTCTAGCCTCAACATAATCTTGTAAAGCCTGGTCCTTAAGCCCCAAGGCCTGTCTGCATCTAACAAGTGACTCTAACGTTTCCATGGTAACGCTCTAACCTAGTAAGATTCCAGTATCTAGTAATATCCGCTCTTAAAAATCCGTAAATACGTACTGTTAAAGCCAACCTAACGAACCGGCGGTATCCGTACAATAACACTATGGTAGCTCTACGCATCAAAATCTACTTATACGGACGGACGGACGGAAGGTCGGACGAAGGGTCAGACGGATGGACGGATGGATATCAAGATATCAATAAACACCATGCACCTATGATTACCATGCCAATCGGGAGGGGTAAACTTACCTGTCAAGAGACCCTACCACGTGACCAATCACAAACTAGTGTAGAAAAAATTATACCAGGGCGTATCTAACAACATCAAAAATTTTCACTCTAATCTGGGTTTATATCAACCCAATAATGATGTCCAGGTATCACTGAACTAGCATTACTCACAAAACATGCATGCGTTCTAGCCAAATCTACAAGGTATATGCCGATCTTGAAACAATGTTGTGCTTCAGGTAATATTCTCACTGAATAAATATTAACTCCTAACAGTGGGGTAATTTCATTGTGCAAGTATACACTACAACATCAGTTTGGTGTCATTTCCAATTATTAATTCAGATCAACTCTAGTTTGAGTATATGAATGTCTGGTTTCAGTACTGTTTTCTCAGTTCAAAACTTCTGAAACTTACTGTAATTAGCCAGTTTTTTTAAGGCTAATTATATCCTGGCACGCTCGCCATACAATGTCACCCCTAACTTAACGTGAAAACTTTACAACGGATATATCCTATAAAACCATACGATGGGTTTACGCTCGCCACTTGATTTCACTCATCAAGAAATTAGATCCCGGTCATTACAGGTGACATTTCCAGGTTCTTTTAAGGACGTGTATTAAAATACCAGACAATCATACACCCAGATCAATAGAAACTATGAGACATCAGGTTAAATTCACAAATATAATTCAAGACAATACTTACAGAGACACAAATGTGAGTGTGTGCGTTGAGGTGTCAATACGACAGTTCTTCACATTAAAATTACAGGATATTTACTGAGTCCATGGTTTGTATAAAAAAAACCATAAAGTCCAGTTCCTTCAGAGATCTCTGGTTACTGTTTTGTGTAGAATCTAGCGTATGGTTAGTACCATATAGATCTAGTCTTTCTGAGTTTAGCGATCTTCAACTGATCTTGCTTGTCAGCGACCCGGGTAGGTTTACGTTCACATGAATGCAATAGCGCTCTTTGTTTACGTAGAGCTTAGAGTCCTTGACCTTGCTCGTGTAGCAATGGTTTCACGGCTTACGGCGGTTATGTATCTAGGTCAAGCTGAAATAGGCCGGCAGGTGACGAGCGCTCTTTCACTTTATCGCCAATACGAAGCTCTGTCGGCAGCACGGCTGAGTTCTCATGAGCTGGGTCCTTGCCTCATGTAGAAGCTTGCTTCTATGCCGTTCCTGGCGTTTCAATGTTCCTACTCCCGTGCGTGCTGCCACCTCAAGCTTCAAGACCCAACTGAATCAACATTCAGCGTCTCTTCTTGAAGTCTGACGTCACAATCGCCTGTTCTCTGTGTACGGCAATCCGGTTCTCTGATTGGCTTATTTCTCAAGTGTCCCATATAAGGATATATGTGACCTAGTTTGACTGTTAGCGTCACCATGGCGACCCACACACGATGCGTGACACGGATAAATCAGCTGATAGCCGATGGGATTTCATACAAGAATACACAATATATATATATACAATCAAGACCTGTCAACGCTTTAGGATGACGCTTCACGTCAATACCAATAGAGAACAGACTTCGTTAAACTATGATACAAAACACCGTACATATTGTCACCTATTGTCTGGTGACATCCTGGTGACAGTGATACTGCCTTATAACAACCGATTAATATAGCTATTGTATTAAATGCATCCATCTCCTTGTAGAACGAGATTATTTATCATATTATTTCAACAAAACAAATACATTTTAGATTATACGTTCGGTCCAGAGTGCTGTAAAAACTGGCATACTCTGCCACAGGTTAACATCCTGCCAAAACAAATTTTAGATCTCAAAAAAGATCAGTAATTCGATCATTGGCAGCCTCAAGTTTCAGGATAAAATGAAAACGTATAGTGCTAGATATAAGCTATTCCCTCAAAACAGCCGAAGAGGTCCCATTTGCATAAGCCAGCTACAACAGTGTCCTGTGAAATATTCCCTTGGATAATAATGAAGCTAATCCCTGAGATTCGTGGCACGGGTGGATGGGTTATAGAAAAAAGAGGCGGCTCATGTAGATAGGTCATGACACTCCCGTCTATGGTGTGGAAACAATTTAAAATTAAGGCTGTAATCTGTGCAAGTTTGGCTAGTAACGAACGATAGGAGCTCATGAGGCGCTATTTTTTTTTGTATTTGAAAACCCCTTAATAATAGTCCTACTACTACGGGTACTTTCAACATATGATATATATAGTTACAATGTTCTACACATGTTTACTTGTATATGGCATATAATACTGTTATGCTATTTGTTTATGTTTGGAATTTAAATTACTATCAGGGCCTTGTGGAAGTTCAGTATGTTCTGAACAAGCCACCCTGAATAAAAATATATCCGTCAATAAATAAATTATATCTATAATTGCGATATGCGACCTGTGACATCACGGGTTTAAGTGCGCAGGTAAAATGGCAGCAGCCTGAGCGGGTTCGTGAAACAGGTGGAAATAAACCTGTTAGAGTTAAAAAAAACGCGGGAAAGCGACATGGGAGTCGTCCAGGGATAGCGTCCAAATGTGCGGAGAGATTTTGGTGTCATATATTACGTTAACGTGGCCTCAAGCTGTGGAGAATACAAAGTAAATCCCAGCAATCCTCGACAACAGAGTTTATAGCAACTTGTTAGTGGAAGTATTAGATTTCCTGCTACCTTCACGGGCTGACTGAATTGTATTAAGTATTAATGTTCTCATAAACACGATAAATAAAACCAATAAAAATGACAAGCGATGCCATAATTACGTACGTATTTATCGAAACATCGAGTTGTTTTCTCAGATGGACTTTTCTGAGATTTTTCCGGTTTCCCTTATTGCTCCATACCAGCTGCTGATGCATTCTGTCTCATGTTGTGTAATTACATGAATGATAATTGTCTTTAATACTACAAATTTATTTAATTCTGTTGCTGTCGACGGTAACGATTATGGTCATAGAAAGTAGAGGAGTAAAACTCTTTTCTTTCTAAGCTGGTTCGATCCCCGGCGCGACTATGAGAGTAGGTTGATTAAAAATAAATAAAACATACACAACTGAATAGAAAAAATGCTGTTAACACAATTTTTTTTCAGTTTGAAAAAATGAAACAGTTCTCAGTGTATCCAGTCTTTTCCGGTTTTGGCATGTGCCTCCATATAGCAGTTTATCCACCGTCTGTCGTTAAACCCCAAAACGTAAAATGTCTATCAGAGTGATATATGTATTTCATAAAATCTGGTCAGATTGTTTTATTGCCAGAATTTAATTGACTTTTTAGTTCACTGTGTGTACTTATGCCATGGCGCAGCGTCCACTGTCCACCGTCCACTGTTCACCGTCCACCGTCTGTAACCAAATATCTCAACAGCCACAGCAGCTGCATACATGAAACTTTGCAGAATAACTGATCATGGGATGAATATGCAAAAATAAGTTTTTGGTGGCGTCACCTGTGTTGACCTACTTTTTGCAGGTCGAAATGGTCTTTTCAACTTCTTCCTAGCTAAGTCATAAAGTATTCATATTTTGGTCCATATCATAGGCAACAATTTCTTAGAGAAAGGGGAATAATTGGAGTATAAATTCAGTCAAGTGTTTATCAAGATGGCGTTTTTACGGAATTGCGAATTGTGTCAATCGCCAAATTTGACAACTTGATGTGTTTCCATACATGATATATTATCTGTAACCAAATATCTTAGGAACTGCTGCAGCCTTCAGTTTAAAATTCTACAGGAATATTGATCATGTGACTGCTAAATGATTTTGACCTGCAAGTGGCGCCACCTGTATTGAGCCACTTTCTGCAGGATGTAATTGTCTGTTCTATTATTTCCAAGATATGTCATAAGTTATGCATATTTTGGCTTAAATGAGTATAAATTCAGTTATGCATATTTTGGCTTAAATGAGTATAAATTCAGTCAAATTATTTTCAATATGGGGTCTCTACAGAACTTCAAATTGTGTAGATCGCAAAATTTGACATTTTGATGTGTTTCTGTGTATGATGTATTGTCTGTTACCAATTTAGGAACTGCTGCAGCCTTCAGTATTAAATTTTACGGGAATATTGATCATGTGACTGCTTAATGATTTTGACCTGCAGGTGGCGCTACCTGTGTTGAGCTACTTTCTGCTGGCTGTAATGGTTTTTAGCTCAGCTGACTATAAGTAATCTGAGCTATATTTGTGGTCCATTGTCCGTCGTCCGTCCGTCAATCTGTCCGTAGATGTGACACGTTTTGAAACCGTAAGGCCTAGGAATCCAAAATTCAGCATAATTTTAGATGTCCCCAAGATCTCCTTCCAAGCCGAAAACTGGGTCTTTGCGTCTCCGTTCCTTTGTGAAATTAAGCAAAAACCTCAATTTTTTATTAAAAACCTATTTTCACACCTCAGGACTGCCTAATATCAAAACCACTCATCTGTTTTACCTCATATTTACCATAAATGTTCCTCTTTATAGTTCCTATGTACTTTCCAGAAATTATGTTTGTATTATATAATTTTAAAAAGTTATGGGCTCAAACATAATGCATTTTGTAAAAAAATCAGGAAAGATATTTGATCACTTAACACAAAACATGTTAATGCTAAGGACTTTTTTTCCGGTAATATAACTTTAACTAATCAAAATTAAATTGTATACCCAAAATTAGATCAAAATGTTTTAATTTTTTTTAAATATTAGCACGTTTTTTCCTGTAAGTACTGTTGATTTAATTTTCACATTATATACACATAAGGAATTTATCTGTTAAAATCTGAAATTTGAAAATAAAAGCTGCAAAATTAGGCTAGTTATTGAATTTTTTTTATGCTCTTGTTGTATTCCCTTCGATTGTCAAGCAATCTACTTTGGTCACTGTAGGTCATTCAGTGCAGCTCTCTATGCTCCCAGGGCTGTTGTTATGTAATCCCATTTCTAGGGCAAGCCCTCTCTCCACTGAGTTGAGCTTGATCAGGCTCTCTGCAGTTAATACCACAGGGAACTTTTTTCTCCCCCCCCCCCCCCCACACACTATTCTGTTGACAGACCTGTACTATGAACTAGATGAATCTTATAATTAACATTTTTTTCAGCAACGAGCAGTAACAACAGAGACCCCTCCCCCACCCATCCCTTCAATACACAGGACTAATAAACAAGATGAATCTTATAATTTTAATGTTAAATACATTTTTTGTTGAGACTTGGACAATTATGATTTTTTAAAGGAAAAGATGTTCAGGAATTTAATCCAAATATTCAAATGTAATAAAATATTAGGATCTAATGTAAGTGCTTACTGACTAGATTTAATAAGATATGAATACTTTGTAGCATTTCATTCATATCTCTTAAAGTTAGCGGAGCCTAGGTGTGAATAACACTGTTAACTAAGTATTAAAATTAGGAATATTAGTCAAACTTTGTGGGATTAATTTTTAACTCATATGGCCATATATTTAACTTTTTATAACTTAATTACCTTCACACATTATTTGTTTACGAAATGTCGCTTTTATATAACACTTACCGTAGGCCCATTTTTCCTTGCTGCATCACTTAATGGATTAGCTAATGTCCATTATTTTATAATTTACAGAGTTTAATTTAAAAGGGCCATTTTCCCATAGCTTTTCAAATGATTATATACATGAAAAACCAAAAGAAATAATAATATTTTGCAGTTACTAATATTTCCAAAATTCAGCTGAGCGATGTGAACCATAGGTCCCTTGTTCTGCTTTATTCAAGATATGTCATTTAGTATTTATTTGTTGTAATCCTTTCCAAAACCTTGCATAGTTGTTCCCTCGACTAAGTAGTTGTGTGTAACAATGACGGGTGGCGCCACCTGCAATCCTTCCTGTGCAGTACGAACCTGGGTGTCTTATAGATGCCCATATCTCAGGAGTGGCCGGTTCAACGTATTGAACTGAAATGTTGCATGTCGATAGATCTTGGGTCTCTCTATCTCATAATGGAGACTTGTAGCGCCACCGACAATACTTAGTTTCCATCTCTGGATTGGCCATCTGTCCGTCTTAGTGGTTGTTCAGTGTATTGGGTTGACATTATGCATGTCCATAAATACTCGACACCTCCATCTGGTAAACAAGACTGCTAGCCTCACCTGAAATCGTTTTTACGTGCTGTCCATCCGTACATTTGCTTTGGGTGAAAATTGCTCATATCTCAAAAGTGGTTCAAGGTATTGGTCTGAAATTTGGCATGTCCATCCATCTTAGAAAGTTTTCTTGTAAACCAGACAGGTGGAACCACCTACCTTCCTGTTTTCATAGAATAAATTAATGCCTTTTTGTGAGGAATAATTTGCCGTATTGGCCTGAAATTTTGCATATCCATAGATCTTGGACTCCTCCATCTTGTACACACGATTGGTGGCATCATCTGCAATTGTTTTCCAGTGGCATCCATCCATACATTTGCTTCAGGTGAAAATTGCTCTTATCTCAGAAGTGGTTCAGGTATTGGTCAGAAATTTGGCATGTCCATCCATCTTGAGAGTTTTCTCGTAAACCAGATAGGTGGCGCAATATTCCTTCCTGTTTTTTTTTGTAGAATAATTAATGCCCTTTTGTGAGGAGTGATTTGCCATATTGGCCTGAAATTGTGCATATCCATAGATCTTGGGCCCCTCCATCTTGTTCTCAAGACCGGTGGTGCCATCTGCAATCGTTTTCCCATGGCGTCAATCCGTACATTTGTCTTGGGTAAAAATTGCTCATATCTCAGAAGTGTTTCAAGGTATTGGTCTGAAATTTGGCATGTGCATCCATCTTGGAAAGTTTCCTCGTAAACCAGACAGGTAGCACCACCTACCTTGAGCAACAGGACAGTGTCCACTTAATAAGGAATGAAAGGTATTTTCACATTCACTTTTTTCTTTCTTAAGCACCAACCATCGTCCACAGTAATTCACAGAGTGAACATTAGACCCCTGGGTCTCTTGTTTTTAATATACAAATAACGAGAGAAATTCTTCCGTAAGGTTCGAGAGCACATTTGGATATAGAATTTTGAAAAAAGAGTTGAAAATGTTTGCACAGATTTCTTCTTATCTTTCTGTCATATGGCCAGGTGACATCGTGTCACTCATATGTTAATCTAACCAAGGAGGTCATGTCACCTCCTTGACCTGACTTACGTAATACAGTTTAGAATGTTAAATAAGGCAGAGACAGAGAACACGTTTAGAGAAAGGATATTGAGAAAATTTACTAAATTTACTTTTCACATTCTGTATGCAGAGAAAAAGACGCTGATTTAGCCGAGTATAAAAAATGTGTGGAGACCAACGTAGCCGGTTGCCATGAGAAAATCCGCGAGCAGTACCTTGGCAACATGAGGAGAGAGATCGAGGGCTACCGGACTCATGATTATTTATGCGAGGATGGTACGTCATAATGTTACAGATTGGTACCTTGCGCTATAATTGTTCAGGTGAACTTATTCGGCTATTACAATGTCATTCAGCAGCAATTTTATTGTTGTCTGGTGCGATACCTGAATTAAATATATACCTGTCGCGGGGTTTTAACATTGTCCCTTTTTTTAAACCCTGACCTACTCCTGGTAAAAAATGGCGTTTTTGGTGCTCTGTTAATACTTTGGACATTTATTTGGTCCAACCAAAATGTATGATCATTTCTACCATGTTTCATGACCCAGCCCAT
Source organism: Sipunculus nudus (assembly GCA_026874595.1). Classification (NCBI taxonomy): domain Eukaryota; kingdom Metazoa; phylum Annelida; class Sipuncula; order Golfingiida; family Sipunculidae; genus Sipunculus; species Sipunculus nudus. The sequence continues at coordinate 65,753,757 of CM049319.1, read as the reverse complement.
CCACAAAATTCCATTGGAATTCATTATCAGCATTTTGGAATACTGGGTAAACAAGGGTAAACAAATAGCCTCTGCTGGCTTTATTTGTAAAATGAAATGAAAAATGGCCGATGCTGCCAGGCCGAATTTATTATTACCTTTATGCGCAAGGTATCAGTCTAATGCTGGTAGGTATTTAATTATATTGGTATTTATGAAACTGAATATATCATCAGACCACATATACTAGCATGTGTTGATATAAACACACACACAGACATATATATATATATATATATATTTATATATGTGTGTGTGTGTATTCTCACTGTGTAGTAACACATTGATTTGAGCTGACCATATAACTGATATCGTATTAAAATAATTAACGTTTGACGATGCCGGTAACTCATAATGGCAATGCCTCTAATCTTTCAGAATATTTAATTGCTCGTATTCCTTCTGTGGTGTTTATTCGAACTTGTGTATATGTGTGTAAACTCATGTTGTGTTTTGTTATTCCGGTGTTATGTTTTGTCTACTGTATATGTGTCTGCGTGGATTATTTTAAAAGTCTTGTTCATGTGCCGTCTATGTGGTGCTTCTGTTTTATTGCATTTAGGGATAACCCAAGGTGTATGTTAGGTTCCTCCAGATGCGTTTTGGGATATCCCTTTTCGCATCTTTGGATACCCACAGATGCATGATGGGATATCCCATACTGGGGGGGGGGGGATTTCTGTATATTCAGTTGTGTTTTGTTATTTCCCCGTCATGTTTTGTCTACTGTATACGTCTGTGTGGATTATTAAGACACAATTGTGTTCATGTGTTTTCTGTGTTGTTTGTTCTTGTTTGTTGTTGTTATTGCCGCATTCCAGCTTGTTTTGTGGAATATCCTTCAGTGCATGTTGGGATAAGCCCCGATGCGTTCTGGGATACCAACGCTGCAAAAAAAAAAAAAAATATCACGTAAACTGTACCATTATCGAAAAACTTTTAAACGTTCATGACATGTTGATATAAGTACACTTTTTTATTTATTATTTTTTATTTATCATTAACATATATTTATGCTATTGGTTATATATTAAACATTTATAAAGCACATAATCCATATAGCATTTAACATAAAATTAAACCCTGACAAATTGTCCAAAGTGTTTTAACCTGTTTTTGTGCTCTTTTGTATGTTTTCGTTCATTGTCAAAATGTAACAATATATATGTTGTATTTTGTGTTATCTGTGTCTGTCATCGTATCCTCAGATGCATGTCGGGATATCACCCGGAGCCCATACCCCAGACAATGTCGGGTTGTTTATTTAACCCAGATCACCTTAAAAATTCAAGATGTTCCTGGATCGATGGCAAAATTACATAAAAAAAAGATACTTTTGTGAGTAATGTTTCACACAAGATAAACATTAAGGGCAACAAACAGACAAAATTGAATCCCTGTCCCGAATCTCTGGCCAGATCAAGAAAAGTAAGTCAACTCATCCTCACCTAAAAAAGCATCTCTTACCGGATTCTGTAGTCTAGTGGTAGAGCTCGGGACTAAATGACGGGAAATCGTGAGAGCGAAGGGCGCTCTTCAGGCTTAATGGGAAAGCTGTGCCCGACGATCGTGTTTCAATAGCAAACTTATGCTCCTTTCTGGGGCTCCTCGGATTTATGAACAAGCACTTGGGACGTATAGCCACCCAGTACCAGGAGCTCCGGAGGTATGGTAATATAAATCCATGGTCGACGACAGAATAGTCGTGAATTACCGCTCAGTCTCATATTCCCAAACCGAAATGGAATTCTGCAGTTGTACATATAGTCCTACTTAGTTAAGCTAGAATTCAACCAAAAGTGGACGCAGTTAACTCCACCAAAAAGTATAATTTAAAATGCATTTCTTCCTTAAATGTTATATTCGCTTTCAGAACGTTAGGACATCATCCAGTGACGCTGAGATTTACAGGTCATACAAAAATGTTATTGTCAGATGCGACCATCAATCAGTCCATGTTTTAATCTATCAACTGCTTGATTAACCTGTCACACGACATGATTTTGCCATGTCTTTCAAATGTTATGTTGTCAATCCTGTTTATCTGTCCGTTTTTCTTGTTTCAACGTCTAATTTTTCTTTGTACAACTGAATATAGTATACCATCATCGTCCACTTGAACAGATCTGCAAACCGGGAAATCCTTGCCGAGTGGTGCTGAAATCTGGTATTGGTATTTGGTATTATAAGACACCCCAAAGTATTTAAATTTGGAAACAATCTTGATCATTATCTGAGTTCATCTTGTTCTTTGTTTGTCAGACGGGGAGGAAGGTTGTGATGACGAGGTAGAGAGGGAGGACGCCATGTTTGATTGTGAACAAGAAGACATAAGCAGTCTGACGGTTGACCAGGAAAAGTGCAGGTCAGGAACATCCCATTACTTAAACACCCCTATTTGACTAATGCACCCTCCCTCTAACCCTACGATGTGCAGAATCGGATTCACAAGAAGACGACTCTGATAATTAGGGTTTATGGGCTTTGAATTTCAAACCCCACACCGGGGGTCCTAAGTATACCAGCGGTGTAGGTACAGATGTAGTGAAGAGTGTAACGTAGTAGATCGATGCAAATACGTTGGATAAGAAGTTTTTCAAGGCAAATTACAAAGCACTGGTGTTATTGTGGTAAAGACTGCACGGAATAAATACAATTTTGTAAGAATGCGTATGTGAAATGTAAACAGAAAGTGTTTCCTTGAAATGTAATAAATATTGATTTCAAATTAACCAGTAGAGACTAATAGTCAAATAGAGGTTCGTTTTGAGTAGAAATGACCTCTGGCGGAAGAATGCTATGACTCCTGGTGACAGGGGGTGGCAGGTTGACTACTTGGGGTACCCTTCAGCTCCAAATACTTTTTGGGTGCAGATATATTTCGACTAAGGTTCAACTATTGAGCCCAAAGCGACTTCTGAGCCTTTAATAATGGCAATCGGTAAGCCAGATCCCAGCGTGCCGAGGGAACAGTCCAGTGTCCTTCAAGGAGAAACTTAAAACAGCCACAGAAGTAAAGTAATAGAATTAAGAGTTTATAGAAAGAGTACTTGTAACACTATGCTTCCTAATATTAGAAATTAATGGGGATGGGCAGGTGATAGCCAATATTTCTTAACCTAGAAACTTTTCCCAGCCTATAAAATAATGTAAATGGCTGATAGCTCTGCTCAGATCAGCTTGGCGACATCCATTTTATGATGAACTGTCATGTGATTTGCTAAGACCCCTTTTTCCCAGGATTTAGACAAAAATATCAAGGGAAGTCAGAGAATTGACAGTGGCGCCGCTCTGTTCGTGAAAGATGGTAGTAATAAAGATAATGCTTACCCGTGGCAGGGCCCTGCGTGAGGAAGCTGAGTGCGCCTGGAAGGAGGCTCAGGGCTGCTCAACCACTGAGGACATCTACCGGGAGGACTTTGCATCACGAATCATGGAGTTCAACCGCGACTTAAATTGCGGTATCCACATCCAGGGGGCGCCAACCGTCCCGCCACCCAAACCAACTGAACCAGGTCAGACATGTCATCCTATTATTGATACTCTCAAGACATGCACGGGTAATTTTAAGTTTTGATTACCATTTTTTTAAAATAACATCTCAATTTCAAATTCCATTTAGTTCTAGTGCTAAGAAAAATATCCATTCAAATTCAAATAAAATCATTCTATAAATTCAATTTAAGATTAAATTCATTCACTATATACACATTCATCGTAGCGAATGCTGATACACAAATTAAGTAAGAGAGATTGAGCTCACCATATCTGCTCATGTGCATATATGACTGAAAATACTAAGCTGTACAAACAGGACCCTTTTGAAAAATCAGCTTTTGGCTGAAAAGGCCATCCTTGTGAAACATTGGGGAAATAAATTAATTTTTTTGTATTTACCCCCGGAAAAGACCCTAGATTTTGTTCCTCATTGTAGCTAAGAAGCCGTGTCCCCAGTTGACAGAGTGCACCAAACTGACCAAGCCTTCCGGCAACCACGAAGAAGAGAAAACCCGTGTAGCTCTACAGGTGAAAGCTCTGGTGGTCGAACTTGAGAAGATCCGAGCCGGACAGACGCCCGATCGTGACGTCATTTGCAGGTGAGTTATGACATCATAATAACCAAGTTACAGCTTGTACCTGTGAAAGTAGGCCTATGTAAATGCGCCATGTAGTAGTTATATGAAGCGGTGAAGTCCTCCATTTACATAAATGAACGAGAAGTGTTATATTTTAGAGGAATAAAGGGATCTTTTAACACACCAGGTATGTTGAATATAAATGAAATATAGTGTTTTTTACTTTAAAATATTATGGTATCTGCCAATATTTCGTTCTTAACCCGTTTGCTTACTCCTGTACACAATGTGAAAGTAAACTTGAGTCGGGCTCGATAAGTAGCGCAAAAAAAAAAAACATGTACGCCACCTGGTGGCCGTACCACGCAACTTCGCAAAACAAAAAATTTTCTCAAGCTTTTAAACCTCGTATATTCTGTGTTTCATCTTTCATGTTTTTTTCTACTTTGGATGTTGTCACGCATGCTAAATATCGGGATCTCTGATAACAGTCTTGTTTTGGTAAACACTGATTATTTTACCCATATGAGCACATAATCATTACAACGTATAAAACAGGTGAATAGGAGGTAGAAAGTATGTGTGCCGGGAGGTTTTGTTTGAAACGTTTCAATTCATCCAAAATGAACTGTTGGCATAAGATAAAACACAAATTATTTCAAATGTTTATATACGTTTAATCTTTACCAACATTTCATGGCCGATATAACGGTATGTTTCTGCTGTTGTCTTAGATACTATTTTAAGGAATAAGCATCTGTTAAATGTGGCCCATGACCTGGACTGATATGTCGGGGTTGAAATAGACCTTTCCATCACACTAGTGACAGCTTATGCCTACGACTGAAACTTAGTGTTCGGGTCGATAATATCGAAAAAGAAACACCGTACTTGTTTTATCTAAAATTATGAAAATAAATTTTTAACTCATGGTTAGATTCGAGGTTCTTGTCGAAGTCACTGTCATGTATCTTGTATCATTAATCCCTCGGGATTCAATCGCCACACTATAGTGGGGATTGAAAGACATTCGTGAAAGAATCATTTCTGGTAACTTAGTGTGTCGTTTATTCGTTTATGGTGTCAAAGGTTGAAAAGATTTCTCAATCTTGATTCAAATTCATTCTGACACGTGGAACTGAATATTACACGAGAGTAGAACTATGTGCTGTTAAGTTTCCTGTTTTTAATAATGGCTTCCTCAAGGAAAAATATTTAACAAGTGTACACGTAAATGATGCACATCAAATTAATGACTGAGGTATTCAGAAAGAATATGAAGATTTTGTTGCTACGGTAATGGAAATTTTGAAAAGAAAAAAAAAACCCACTTAATTATGGTTTAACTTTTAATTAAAACGAAATTAAATGTAAAAATGAAAAATTATGACTCTATCATATTTTATTTAAATTCAAAGGAATAAGAAAATGGTCAATATCAGCAAAAAACCTAGTCTCAAAGGATTAAAAAAAAACTGCACGGGTGGCTCACAGTATCCAGTATACTCACATATGACCCCTTCTCCCTTTGGTAAAATTCTTTGAACCTAGGCTATTTCTGAAATGTTAGATAAATTTTATTCTTAAATGTTTGGAGGTAGGGTTTTTCCCACTTTAGTATTTGGATCATGACTCTAATTTCCTTAGCAGTAATTATTTTTCGTTATTTTTATTTATTTTTTCCCTAAATAAGTACCAAGGATAAAATCCCCAAACAGATGGACATGAACTAATGAAACATAAAAATATATGTTACCCTTTGTTATACCCTGAAGATATTTTTATTTCATTCTCATTTCAGTGTTTTGCAAATTCACCATGACTACAAAAGACTGTGGACATGCGTCACAAGTTCCCTGGTCACGTGCCGTGGCGATGACGTCCTTGGAGGTAATTTATATTTTCACTTTAATCATTATCATTATTACTACCATAGAAGTTCAGCCGCAAACATAGCTAAAGCGTGTCAATCAATTAAACACCCAAAATACAGTGCGAAACAACTTTAGTTGTCTTTCAATCTTTATAGCTCCGTGATATCATTATTTATCCTAATATTCAAATTAACTGTTACCTTTAGTTTTGACAAGTTGGGAGAAAAATCCTTAGAAATGAAACGGAGGTACATGCAGTTCATATTTGAAGAGGCGTGTCCCCCAGACATGTGGAACATTAAGGAAAATTAATTCATTATTGATTCTTTGTGGCACTGTTAATTAAGTTTATTCTGTCATTAAATAAAGTGGTTGTTCTATAGTGCCCCTTTTAACATAAACCCATCAGCTCCTCATACTTACATATTTTACCGCCTTAAGGCCAAAATAAAAAAAAGGTATGGTTCTCAGGCACTTTTTTTTCAGAAATCAATGCGGGCGGGCGCTTTTTTTATTTTAAATTTTAGGTATGTTTCGATAAAAATGTCAAATGATAAGGGAAAAGCATGAAAATAACAGTTTTATTTTGCTAAATAAGTAAAAGCACTACAAAACAAAGGAAATTGTATGGTTTTATCTTCTTGAAAGAAATGTCGGAGCGGCAGCAGCTCAAAATTGGAAAGTTTTTATTGAAAATCAAAATAAAAATTTTTGATGCGGGGGTTTAAAATTGATGCGGGCGGTGCCTGAGAACCATACCTTTAATTTTTTTTGGCCTAATATACTCAAATTAAATTTACATTCCATTTATTTTGTAGGAGAAAAGCCTGACCAAATGATGGATGGACTGATCAAAGAATGCAAGCTGGACAACAGAACTGAAAAGCCCCCGTCCGAGGAGTGTTTCGACTGAGGACATACCTAAGCATGTACCGCCGTCTGTTGACGGCAAAATGAACTATTGATATACGTGGTTGTCACCCGAGACAAAGAATGTTCCTCTAAAAGAAAGTTTCTGACTTTTAATCATTTATGATAAACTTTTCTCTTTGAAATATGTCTCTTAACTGTTGAGTTCCGTGGCGATTTTCAAGTTATCTAATGGTAATCAAATGTAACTATTAAAGCTGAACAATATTTCCAGCTAACAGAATGGCGCTGCTGACCGCGGTACCCCAGTGGTGATTAAGACGATAACATTTTCCGCAAGAGGGCAGTTATTGAGAACTCTTTGGGAAGAATCCTGGTTAAACGCCTCAGGGTATAAAGCTACCTTTACCGCGCGCTATTGCGTCAGTCGGGTGTACACAAAACGCTACATTTGCGGTAAGTCTGCGATCACTTCTTCAGATGTTACGAGGACGTAGTGTTATGTGTACACGATACTGCGGTATTTCAGCAGCATGTTAACAAACCCAACTTTCTTCCAGCGATCTCCTTGCGTTATGTTGACAAATTTTATTTAAAAAAACATGTCCTTACTTTTTCGTCTGCTTTACGACCCATGAAAACGCGGCGTATAACCTGTACGTGATGATGACGATGTTCGTCCATCGCATGAACGTGATGATCAAGGTTGTGTAGTTGATGTAGGTTTGTGTGTCCAATGAATCCGTCACGAAAGAATCTCCCACATATTGGACACGTGTGATTGGTGGTTGCTGTTGACTTGCGGGCCTTACGTTTCCTCCTGGATTCCGCAAGTTGTGCTTCTTCTGCACCTTTGTGTGCGGCTTCACGCCACGCTGTTCGATCCTGCTCTAGACTTTCCCCACGCATCCCTGTTGATCGATATTTTTTTCAGCGATGCTTCATGACTGTTCTTGTTGCTCCTCCGCTGACCTCCGATGGATCTCTCACAAGACACCAGTTACATAAGTTGATTTGTACCAATACGTAGCGCTAAGTCGACGTATCGCAGACGTATCGTATATGTACACCGCCCTTAATTTGATCGCGGCAGGGGAACACAGTATGCATTTAAAAATGAGGTATATAATGCATGTTCGCCTTTTACTTGAGGGGAGGTAAAGCGCTGCGGTATGGGCATTGTGATGTTAAACCCTCTAAATCATCCGTAGGTCGAACACATAGTGACGCGGTATGCAAGTTCAGTTATCGGTAGCTCTACTGCGCGTGGCATGCGGATCTTCCACTTTAAATTCCATTTAGCCGCGTCTCATTCCTATTGAGAAAGCCTCTCCCGGTGTATTCTCCTTGCATGATAAACTTCCGGTGATAATGTTCGATGATATCCTCTACGGATAATTAACACTATACCATGGCAAGTCCAATGACTTCTAAACATTCGTTAAGAAAACATGTTTCGTGTTGTAAATGGAGAAACTTGGTTCAGTACAATCCGTTGATTGCACCAGAAACAATGGAAATGATGAATATATATTTGTGATTTATTAAAAAAATAAAAACTTTGATAAATGTGGTTCTTATTTTTTTTGTTGATGCAAGCTGAATTGTAAAGGGTTAACTGATTCTATCCCAATTTGATTCTTTTGTCACATATTCATTACCAGTTCGATATTAGCCCTGTCAGGGCTTTAGTATTTATGTTTGCCATTCCAAAGTGTAAAATAAAACGTGAATTCATGTATTGATAGACGTTACACAGTACCAGCTCTTATTACCAAGTCTGTCAGTAACAAAATTATTTATATGATTTGCCGCAAGGTGGCAATACCTGTTCTAAGCGTTGTTCCGCAGCAAGGGCAAGTTTGAACGGTCTGTTAGATGGAGGGATAATAAAGTCTTAACCCCTGCATCAACTGGGCCAGTCTATTCCTTATCTGCAATAAAGACCTCATTTAATTTTCGTCATACTTAAAGCAGGCAAGTGTTGTATATATTTTTGAATCTAGTTGGTATAGATATGTGTCCAACCAATCTTTTGGTCACAGCAACCAATCTTTTTTGGTTACATACTAAACAACTAGTTTTGGTATGTTTTACCAATATCTTGGTTAATTTTTCATTAACAAATAGGTTAAATCAGAAAAGAAATCAGTCATATCAACCTATTCCAGTTGGTAGGGCCAGTGGACACGTTTACTTGTGCAATGCCACTTTCTGTCCCTTTTATTAGTTGTTTTATTCGCCGAATTTGGTGTTAGTCTTGTTACAAGCCATTCTTCAAATTCGGGTTATTTTGTAGCGGGTTTCAGCGACACAAAGTCCGCCCCATCGTAGAACCGAACCTGTGACCGCTCGTATACAAGTCAGACGTTTCGTCCCTCAGCTAGTTAAGCGTGCTTTCACTTGCAACTGATCAAGAGCACTTTTGTGCCAATATCAGTGCTTGACTAATAAATTGGTAAAAATTACCAATATGTTGGTGAAATCAATCAATTTTTAACTCAACAAATTAAATTGCTTAAATATATGCAACCAAATGGTCGACTAATAAAAATTGGTCAACATGACCAGTCGTTTTCTTGAGTGCATGACCAACGAGTTGGTTGAAATAACCAATATGTTAGTTAAACCATCCAATATCATCTCAACCAACCAAACTGGTCAAATATTTGAACAATATATTTAAGAGTGTACATTACATATTTATGTTTAATGTTCAACTTTCATGATCAAATGGTTTACTAGTGAATTACGAGTGAATTCGAAAATTATGGCATAGAAATGGTTGCAACTAGATTTTATTGGATCATTTAATCCATGGATCATTTAATCCATTTTACTATACCTGTAACAGAATAGGGGATATTCGACATTAAAAAATCTTTAAAAATTACACTTGTTATGCTGTGAGCTTGAAAATAGGTCAAGGTCACCGGAACTGGGTCAAAGTAATTAGTCAGAGTAATTAGATATGATTAAGGTACATCATTTCTAAGAATCAATGAAATTGGATTTGAAAAAGTGACATAATTATATTTTAATAATAAGAGAAACAAATATCTCAGCCTATGGATAATTTACATAGGAGAGTAAATACCACTTCAGAAACAAACAAGTTTAAACCTTTAAATTTGCCCCAAAAAAATATACGGGGAGGGAACTTAAACTTTATACTTTCCTTCAATAATCTAGCGCTCCAGTCGAAACCAAAGGGGCCAAACCACCTTTCTGAATTTTATAAACTTAAGGTAATCCCTTTCATAAAAATAGGCCAGAAAACATGGATATAACCGCATACTGGCTGCTTGTTTTGTTTACATCAACGTGTTTATATAATATGTGGGGCCCGCCAAAATAATCAAAACAAATTCAACAGGGGCATCTGGTATGCAAGTCAGATAAGCCAGAGCTTTGCAAATGGTGTTTTGCAAAACAAATGACCTTTCTGCTTCCGCATATATGCAACCTACCATCCTATAACTATAGGTTACAGGTTTTTCCCGTTTGTCAACTTAGCTGTGTTTACGAACATGCTGTTGATAAAAAAATTCATACAGCCTTCACGAACGCGTTTTAAGAACATTTCACAACCAACAGCCAAAATTACACTTAGATCATTAAAATAAAGACAGAGGAAGCCAGGAATCACATTACTTCTTCTTTTTTAAAAGGTAGATAAATGGGCACCTTTAAGCTTGATAGTTGGATCCGCCACTAGGTATTGCGCAAAAGAAGTTCCGATTTAATCCATCATATCTACATGTATTACTTAACTTTAAATGTGCGTTTGATGGGTTGGTTCAGGAATATAGTGGAAATGGATAAGTCATGTTGTATTATCCGTAATTTTGGTATTTTGACCATTTCTGAATGAGTCAGACTCTTTGATAATGAGGAACCTTGCAACACGATGACACAATTTTGTGAATGACTCACTTTTTAGGGACAAATGAAGCCTGTTTTTTTATCAAACTGTCAATCTTTAACTGACAAAAGGTTGGGAAGATATGATGTGGTATGGCCGTAATGGCGGGGATGCCTATAGCAACTGAGCGTACGAGGTAGTAATCCGATTCTGATCACTGACGGACACAGTCGTGTATAGTTAATTGTAAGTAGCATTTACTGACACTACTATAAAGGTGTTAAATAAGCATATGTGATCAACACGCACCGATTTGGAACTTATAAAAGGAGTTTCATATTTTTAGTGGACTCAGATTGAATGGTGACCTTTAAACCTGATAATTAATGAACTGACATACTTCGAAACTAAACCTTCTCTTCTCAAAACATGTAGATAGATATACTTCTTTCTTAAATAACCTGCATCGTTTTATATTAAACATTATTGATTCATTAAACAAAATATGTGGGCATGAGAACTAGAAAGTGAACCAGAACATTCCGGTGCAGGGCGTGTCCAGGGAGCGGGCTGCTGAACGACAAACAGGTTATAGATGTATTCACATTAATTATTTTTCATTTTCGGTACATTTGTGAGAGTTGAGTGCCTACATGATAACAATATGGTAGAACATCATGCGAATAGTGTGGCATCTCGTTTCAATAATGTCCATTATGTCCTATTATATATCTCTCTGAATTTGATCAGACTGGTACATTTCGTTTTAATAAACTTAGCACTTCATAAAATCCCTATTTATATTCAATAAAGCATATATGCACCAATTAAAGCAAAATTGAGGCTGAATTTCCCCCAACATGCGAAGACGTTGGGTTATCCTAGCACCAACCAAACAATGCCTACTCGAGGGCACCCCCCCCCCCCCACCCCCCGCTCGCACCTTTCTAAACAATTGATAAGGACAAGGAGCTGATGACCTTTGAAACTGGTCAGGGTTGGAGTAAATTTGACACGAATGACTGATAATTTTATGAAAGGTCAGTATGTCAGTCCAAAATCAACCTTGCTTGCAGAAAAAAAGGACAAAAACATTCTGATTAAAATACAAATTCATCAACCCCAATCAAGCCCGCCATCATTACGGGGTGTAGGCTTAATAAAACTGCTTTTTGAGCTGTATACCAGTTGGTACTATCTGTTAACCCATCTCTCCATTACAAAGTGAAAGCCGGATACATTATGTTTGTGGTTATATAGAGAGCACACCCACGAGACCAAAATCCTGGATTCCGCCCAGCAAATCACTGATCCTGACACGCACACACATACACAGACAGTTCAGATCATTTACCTCGTCAGCTGAAGATGCGGATCATCTTGTACCTTGTACTGCTGATGTTCATACCAACAGGTGAGTGACGTATTTCAATCTCTGCGCCAGATATAAGAACGATGACGTGTATATGTGGATATTACATCATTGTGACCTAATTTTGAGAGATAGTATTTCAGGTCAAGCGAACGAAACCCACTTTAAGTTCCATTTAAAGAGCTATTAAAAAACTATACATTACTTTTAGGCCATTGCAAAACAATGAAATGTTACATGGACTAAATGTTCATTTAATAAAATTGTTTCCGTAAAGCTTTTGTCATTATTTGTCTAACTTGTAGATTTTATGTGATTTCTGGCTTAACCCTCTGTACATATTAATGACGTCCATTTAATTCGTGCTACGACCAGTTCTTATAATGCCCTTGCGATGGATGTGTGATCTACACGGTGCCAGCGCAGATGTTGATAAACAATAAACCACGTGGTCGTAGGGGGTGAGCGCATATGAAGGAAAACGCGCCATATTTTGTCATTTGCTAATTATGCCGTGTCTAATTTACCGCTGGATTTTTAAAGTGTTTGAATGAAGCTCGGCCATATCAGCGGGGCTCCCAAATGCTATAAAAATGTAAATATAAACGAAACGGACAGAATGTGCAAAGTCGGATCGGCTATATTTAATTATTTTTTTTTTGTAAAAGGCTCAGAACCTTATCTTTATTTAGTACGCGCCAGGTATCGTAAATAGGTCTCTGTCACAATAACCATTAAAGTATATAGTGACAGATAGATCAAGCTTTGTGTTGGTCATATGGAATTACTGAGACACATTTTGTATTGTATACATCTTCTAAAGTGGAACATGTTTAAAAAACCACCTGTCTAACAAGACCACCTGTCTATTAAAACCAACCTTGAGTAAACAGAGATCACCTAATTAACAACGGTTATAACTGACCTGTCCGATAAGACCACCAGCAACTTTTTCCCAGTCCCAAAGGTGGTCTTCTTAAATAGGTTTTACCGCTTAACAAAATTGACTATCCGTGGTTGATTTTGTCACGACCGTCACCGGAATATATATATATATATATATATATATATATATATATATATATATATATATATATATATCGATTCATTCATATATGTCATTTCACCTTTTTTTCTTTAGGACAATCTGGTTTTTCACATCGGGTTCTTATATGAACCGTAAATTAATAAGGTTTTTTTCAGAGGTCAGGTCCATGACTTCTGGTATCAGTTGAGACTGGGGATGAGTTTGGGAAAACTGGAAGAAAGCCAACATAGAAGTGCAACATTTTGTGCATAATTTTTCTCGGGGGATTTTGACTGTCCGAGGGTCACGGTTTGAAATCTGACGTCGTAATACCCTAGACTGGTACCCCGCTCTATTATGGCACCGCTGCTCTAGGCCAATCATAGAGACGGGCGTACAAAGCCATCTTATGTACTCCTGGCAGACTGGTTCCAACTCCAGTATGTATTATATATGATAAAAATAAGCATTTCGTTTGCTCAAAGAAGTTGCCAAAAAATGGCTGTACATTTTGCGTGACATTAATGATTAGATTAATAGATATTGATAGTAAATCAATGCCACGTGCAGTGAAATATCAAAGATTCAGTATATCTTATTATCTAAACATACATCATTCAATTTTTGTGCAACAACACATTTTTAAATATTTAAAAACTAGAAATAACCAAAGAAAGTCATTTATAGGAAATCTTCACGGATAATCAGCCAGCATCGCGTGAACGTCCATGACAATCGGTATGAGCGTGCATTCTGTGGTTGGAACCAGTCTACATGTAAGTCAGGAGTTGCAACTGGGAGTACTTAAGATGGCATTGTACGCCTGTCTCTGTGCTTGGCTGAGGGCCTTAATAGAGCAGGGTACCAGTCTAGTAATAACCTGGCACCCTTTAAGTACTTTGAGGAATTCAAAAGGGTGTCTAAGATGGCTGCCAAATCAAGAAAACAATGATCACTCCTTTATCATTTGACACATTTTAAATACTCTTGTTACTAACACTAGTTTTTATCGGCTAAAGATTTCAATGATGTATGCCATTAATCAAACTCTAACCCCTTTGATTTCCCAGTTTCAAGACATCTTCCAATATGGCGTCTAGGACAACTGCCTTGTATCATGATAATTCCGGTACCTCTCCCAGTATCAGACGTATTACACCAGGGTTTTGAATAGCATATTAGAATACATACTTTGGACATCAGGCACAGAGCCGTAACCAGACCTGACCGTCCGGGGGTGCAAGACGCAAGAGATTTCCCGATTCTGTACCAGTTGAGCTGAAGACGAAGTGCACTGCGTGTGTCTAAGGAATCTTACACATGACATAGGGTAACTTGGGTCATTGTGAACCCCTGGGGGTATATGGATCCCTTTACGCAATTCTGCTTGTAGAAAAAATATCATAGCCCTCTTAATATTTTTACTTGCTGTTTTCTATTTGTCAATATGTACTACAAATAGGCAGTACAGTAATCAGTTGCTAGGATATGAGAATCAGTCTGAAAAAATGGATATAAATTTGAAAGGTTAATAAAAAAAATGCAAAAATATAGCTTGATCTAATATTAGGATCATACAGTTTGTTATTAAAGTCCAATTGTTATGATGTGGTCCTAATTTTAAAATAGTAATAAAAAATCTACTAGTATGAAGTAACTGTATAATATAGTAATTTATAGCCACACATCCAAATTTGTTTGAAGTCATGCATGTCAAGTGCAAATGCTAAGTTGGGGTAACATGGCTCCCTCCCATTTGCATTCTTGCATATAGGTAAATGCCATGTTATGGAAATCAAATTAAAAAAAATACAATATTTTAGTGTGTTTTATCATTTGAGCATTAGTTTGAATATGTATAACAATCAAACTCACATTTTTTTGTCCCTGGTCGAAATTAAACAACTCTGCCAGAAAGTCCATTGAAAAGTACAGGGATCCAATGCCCCAGTGTTGGGAAAATGTGTATCCCTCTGACTTACTGCCTATGATGCCAGTTTACATAAAAGGTGTCAATGGCATTTTAAGTTTTTACTTTTCATTAGGCTCAATGACTTGTAGTTGCATACCCAGTGACGTAAGCATCATGCAATGTACAACCGAAGATGGGAGTGACAGTCAATCTGACCACAAACAATGCAATCCAGGTCAAAAGGTTATGTAGCATGGTGATTGTACCACAAATGAACCAAACCTAATTATTTCTCGTTTCCCTGAGCAGCAGATTCCCAAAAGATATGTTTTAACTTAAGTTTTTTTAAAGTATTTTTGTTTCAAACTTCTTTATAAGTATTAAGTAAAAAAGTAGTAATGTAGGCCTACCAGGCCACCACCATTTTTTGTGTTAGATGAGTAGCTAGGCGTTTTTTTCTTTACTAAGCCCCTTCATATTTTCATTAGCTTCCTTTTTTACTCGTTTCTCATCTTTTTTCATTTCTTCTCTTCTTCCATTTCTCCTTTTTCTTTTTCTTTTCTTTCCTTTCCTGCCCCTTCTTTTTTCTTCTTACTTCCTTTTCTCTTTTTCTTTTTCTTTTCTTTCCCTTTCTTCCCCTTCTTTCCTTTTCTTTCCTTCCTTTTTTTCCTTCAAGATTTTTTTGCCCCTACCCGTTTTTGGGGGTCCGGGGGGCATACCACTGGTTACGCCACTGATCAAGCAGAAATGGATTGGGGGGGGGGTCCCTTTTTAGGCCATCGCAAACATTTTTTAAGGGTTTCAGACAAGTTTTTTGGACCTCCCCCCCCCAGCCCTTTTTTATGAACCTTTGGAACTTTTTTAGGCTTCGTCATTAGTCCTTCTGGGTTGAACCCCTCCCCCTTTTCCTAAATCTTGGATCCGCCCCCTGTCAGGATTCGAGATTAAAACCATTAACTTTTATTCGAATGCGGAGATCGTCAGGGGGGACTTTCCGCTCTCAAACAGGACGACCAACCACCAAGCTACGGACAAACACAAGCTCGTGAATCCAAGGTTACTAGAGATGCATTGACGTAGTTCAGCGATATTGAAATAAAATTTTATAAATATTTTTTTTTCAAAGCGGACAATAAGACCTGTTCTGGAGTAGACGAATGGAAAATGACAATTCGAAGTTGTGGAGGCAAGACACCAGAGGGCGCTGAACCACAAGAAAAATGCCGGTAAATTTTTTTAGCTAGTTACTGGGATATATTCAAAATGGGCACACGGGTGATTTCGTACCGGTTTAATTTAGACTTTAAAGCAGAAAAAGGTCACTGGTTATTTCTCTCCCTTTCTTTACTTCACATTATTATCATATATGAATGATTACCCGCCTTTAGTGCATCAGTGAGAGCAGATACAAATCAAACATATTGACATAATCCTAAATATTATTTAAAGCTAAACTATGGCAGGGTGTTCAGTTGTTAATTGCCGTTATCTTATGGAAATGGAGCTTGTTGGATCATAGCGTCTTCATACCATCCAGCTTCTAGCAACTACGGTTTCAGACACCTTGAAATAGACGCCAGAACGGCTCGATGAATCAAGGTCCCTGAAAGCGTTGCTCCCAGTGGTTTGATGGCATGAAGATGAATCTTGGGGATTTTGGTCGATATGTGTAATCTTTACATGTACCTGGTAATAAGTGAAGATTCATTCATTCTTTAGGGCCTTACGGAAAGAGACCACTTGTGCTTGGGCAGCGGCCGAGGGATGTGAACGGCTGGAGGCTGCTTACGTCTCACGTTACAGGCAGCTCGTGACCAAGCTAAATGAAAAACACAACTGCCAAATTGTTCACAAAGGCCCAACACCGCCATCTGCCGGTATGTTTCGTAAAAAAGTAGCAGCTGGTAAGCATTAAGAAAACCAACCCTTTGCTTTTCCCAAACCAGCGTCTGTCACTCGAGGCTAACATTGTTTTTTTTCATACTTTATTCTTTGTACATGTTTGTGAAGTAAACTGTCTCCATTTTATATATTACTAATAAATTATATATATATATATATATTATATCATTTTAATATATATTTTATATTATATTATATATTATATATTATTTTAATATAAATATTATTATAATATATTATTTTATTTCTTCAGTATATACCATTTATGGATTCCTCGGGTCAATAATATGCTAGTTTTTTTTTTTTTAAATCCTGGGACAGCCACCCTTACTTTACACTATTACTTGAGCAATGTAGAGTGAAACGTTAATTAAAACATTAACTCTCACTTGTATTTGCTATATCAGCCGGTCGATCTGGAACTGAATGCATTGGTGCTCTGTTACGACGTTGTGTCGACGAAGATGTCAAGGTCAACAAAATTATAGAAACTCTCGGTGATCCAAACCAAAATAAAAGCACTGAACTTCCTTGCAGGTTGGTTTGTTTTTATTTACAACTGTTTCTGTCGAATCCGTGCCTGTACACATAGGCAAATATAATTATAAACTTATTTGCACATTATGATTTCGGTGTTCTTCTACGAAAGACTAATTAAACTTCGAATCTCACGTTGCATGCACCATTCACATGCACACAAATTGGCTGATAACACAATCTTCTCTGTAAAAAAACCCCTCTGATGCATTTTTAAAGCAAGCTATTAACTTGCCTTTCTTGTCAAATTTATGTGACTGTTGACTTACTCCTGAAATGTATTAATGGACTAGAGGTAATTTCTGTTGCGAAATGTTCTTATATGCCCATGTGATGACGTTTAAGATTGTTTAATAACGAATAATAAATACTCTTCAATCACACCCTGTCATTTTATCTGAGATTGTGCCAAACATATACAAAATATAATAATTTAGTTTATTTAAACTAACATGCAGAGAACATTGCCCGCAGTTATCAAGACTTCGCTACATCACCGACCGTTTCTTCACCATCTTGCAACCTTTTGATGAATGTTATAGTATCATGTAGCATAACTTTAAGGCCCCCTTAAAGTTAATAGGATTATATAAAAGCTTACAGGTTATTTTTTCTGTATCAACAGTTGATTCCAGGTTGTCTTTTCGGGAGGGGAAGGGGTTCTTTCTATGGTCGAAACCATCCACAAATTTTACACCCGCCTGTTTTTTGCGTGGATATTCTGATTTTCCCAAACTGACCTTTGAACAGAGTATTAAACATTCTGAGAGATCGTCACCGGAAATATTGTTGTTACCTTGGCCAAATTTCCAAATTTTCCCTTGGAAACAAAAGATATTAATCGAAGGGTCAACAATCAGAGTAAATAATTCATAAATTTATGTCCCTATTCTACTTTTTGGAGAGTGTTAAAAAGCACATCCTTTCTAATATTTGCCGATACACGTCTCAGTGGACCCAAACAAACTTCGCACCTGGATGTTGTCCTTGAAGTATTTTCCTCTCCGATCCCTCGCTCTTATGGAACCCTGACATGTTTATTTTTCTCGGTTTTTCAAAACCGCTCATGGTCGCTGTCATTTTGCGTACACACTAAAACCCGGAAGTTATAGGTCGATATATGGGTTTACCGCTAACTAATATGACCACTTAGATTTAGCCCAGTCGATGACTGATATCCTTCAAATTTCACAGACGAGGTAACAATGATATATTATGGCATAGCATTGAATATATGGATTTGCTACTTCGTATAAAGCGCAGTACGGTGACTTTCTGTTGAACGTTTGGTAAAATTGAGATTTTCATATCTGATTATTTTGATTTTACAGAAGCATGGAGATGCTTGGGTTACAGACGTTGAATCTGACATGCGTTTTTAATTCAGCGAAGTTGTGCGGTGAGTATATTGTAATTATAACTATACACCTAAACGTGAAACACGATTCCTTAGTGTTTATTTAAATTTATCTGCTTCTAGATTTGCAACATGCCGCTTTATCTTAGAACACCACTGCCAGAAGGCAGGCCTTTAATGTTGCTGTCGTCCATAGTCGGTTAGTTGGTTAGGTATTCGGTTGGTTTGCCTGTAATCAACTTTGGTCAAAAATTTTACCGAGAGATTTTTTTTTTATAAAATTCTGCGGGGTCGAAGAAGTTGTTGGAGTAGTTTTGATAATCATAATATGATTTTTTGTTCATGAATCTTTTCCAATGTTTATATAATTTGTTTAACCCGGCCGAGAGCGAGTCATTCAGTGGTATTAAGGACAGATCTGACCCGTTTACATACATTTTTTTTTCAGTCTATAAATTGAATATGTTAGTGAAGTACACACCAAAATATGTGTCTCCAGGTTGGCATATTCCGCGTGTTTGACCAGGTGTTTATATGGGACGCCGTTGGGTCATTGGTACATAACAGGCCTGTGAAACCCACTTTCCTACCGACGCACGTTTAACCTGTTTTCCTTCGCAAGAGAGGACACAGATTGTGTAGTTATATCGCGCTTATTCTGAAGTTAATTTTAAACAATTCTCAATGGGTTTCAATGAATTTGTGATTAATGTGGACCCAACAGGATTTTTTAAGTAAACTTTAAGTTTCATTATATCTCCGCCAGGTGAGGATTCAGTCCGCACTTCATTGTCGTATCTACAACGCTCGTTCAATATATAATTTGTTTTTAATCCTAATTAGAGTTATATAGTGTGACATAAGTATTTACGTGCGTTTATCTGGACACAGGAATGAGCTGGCTAGCCAATCATGAAGCTGAGATCTGTATTACGTCATATCTGACGACACAGGAGATGTCCACTGAAAGAACAACGCCCAGGTCCAAAGGTTTTTGTAGGCTCTTTGTCTCTCCTTGTCTTGTCAACTCGACACACACACACACATATATATATATATATATATATCCTAGGCTTTTGGAGCGTTTTTAAACCCTTTAAACATTCTGCAGGTGTAGCGAGTTTGATACGCCGAAGCGCCCGAATGGGGGTGGGTGTCGGGGTTGGTAACCCCCCCCCCCCCCCCCCCCCCCCCACACACACACACACACGGTTTAGTAATTTTGAAAAAAAAATAAAACGCATAAAATATGCATTTGCAATGCAGTATTTTGACCAATTTCTTACTTATAATCATATGCTATACCACAAAAAAAAATGCCAAATATTAGATATTGAATTTACTGAATCATGTGCCAAATTGATAATATTCATACCCCAATATAATATTCTTCGAATCAGAATTAAAACTTCAGATCCATTTTTTTTTTTTATTTTACTTAAAACCATAGGCGTACATGGTCTGAAGCAAGAAACAAATATAGGCCTACTGACAGGCAAAGGATTTTCAAACTTACTTGAAGTTTAAGTTGTAATTATCAAATTAATATTACCATGAAGAATTAATTAACAGAAAACTAACCTGATTTCTTTCATATATAACTACATATTGAGCAATACAAAAAAATTTTATATTCCAAAGCAGACCTCTCTATAAGATTATCAGATTAAATATTACGCATTCAAGTATACCTCCAACCGTTCTCACTAAAATGATTTGCATTATATTGAATGAACCCTTACCTCTAAAAACTAGAATACGGATTGTCAACTAGCGATTACGTCTAAATCGGAATATGACGGGTGAAGTGAGGCATGGATTGAGTGGCAAGGGGAAATAGAGTGAGGTGTGTTGCATATATGCATGGATGTCTGCCACGTAAACATAAAAATAGATGGCGCCACCTGTCACAAGATCGAGAAAGCTATCTAGGATGTATATGCATCAAACATGGACCGATGGTAGACTGGTACTCCGCTCGATTATGGCACCGCTGCTCTAGGCCAATCATATATGCTTGGCTGAGGGCCATAATAGAGCATGGTACCAGTCTAGACAGATGGACGCACTGGAGAGGGAGGAAAGGCGGCGAAGCTAAATATTCATCGGGGGGCCCAATAATATATATATATATATACCGCCTTTGGTATTTCCAGGACTCGTCTGAATTTTTCCTCATGCATTTTTTTTTTCAAAATCAATCAAAAGACAATTGCATATATGAAACGGTATTTCCCCCCTGCAGGTGGCGCTGTGAGACACGGCTTCGCCACGGTTTTCGCGGGACTGATCGCAGCACTTCAGTTGGGTGTGAAAGAAAACTAAACCGGAGAAATCACGTGGTCAGCTCTGACGTCATCATTCATACTTCACCTCGACATATAGGTCTTCCCTTTGGTTTTGCATGACAATTTTTTTTGCACTTACGTCATACTCCACGTAATCAAGGTAAAATATTATTTGGAAAAATAAATTGTTCAACCGTTACATTTTTGTTGAGAATTGTTTTTTCCTCATAGGGGACAATCTATCATGCCCATACCTTGATTTTATATCAGTCAATAGCAGGCGCATGTTGACGCCCACGTCATAAAATCAATACTCATTGCATGTTATTTCATTTATGCTGATGGAAAGATATGGGCACACACTGCACACAGCTCATTGTAGGTATAAATAGTGTACCAGCAGAATCATTTTTATTATTATTATGATATACATGGCTAGATTCTCACAAAAGTCTATGGATATGTTATTAATATATGTGGTATTTATTGAGTACCCATTTTGGAACAGAAAATGTATTAGTCTGACATAAACATATGATAATTTGTAAGATTAATAGACTTTTTCCTGATGTTCCAAAAATATACTGAAATTGTCCAAGTCCCCCACCCTTAATCATTTTACATTTTACAGTTGCAAAAATGGAACAATTTGTCTCTGATTCATGTTTTAAATAAATATTTTATTGTGTGTGCAAATTAAGTCCATGAGTGTTTGTTTACAATAACAAGACTGCCTGACCATATGTGGAACAACTGCAAAACCAGAATTTCTTGGCACCGCAGGTGCCATAGTTTCCCAAGACAATTAACCCCTCCCCCCCCCTTTAAGAATAGGCCCCCATCCTCAGCAGCATATACTGACACTTGGCAAACGACAAGGGTTTCTTCCATCTATCAACTTGAGAAACAATATTTTTCACCAAATATGAGAATATTAAAGGTCAAGGCTACTTTTATGGGAGAAATCATGGTCCCAACTGAAATATATTCCTCATCTCATAACCTTTATCTACGTATATGCATAATATAAAAGAAATCTGTACATTAATTTTTTACTTAAAATGCTCACAGTACTCTCAAGTGGCAATGAAGAGGGTATTAAAAGGTGCAAAAACAAGAAAAGAACAGCCGGTGCCACCTGTCTTTCACAGAAGACAAAGCTATCCTAGATCTTTTGCCAATTTGATTTTTGGACAAATCCATTTATCCTTTATTGAAATATTTCAGATTTTAATTTTTACCAAATATGGAAATATTCAAGGTCAAGACCACTCACATAGGAAAGGTCATGACCCCAATATGAATATACATCATCCCATAACCCATATCTATGTATATGCATAATATAAAAGAGATCTGTCCAATAGTTTTTGACTTAAACTGCTCAAAGTACTGTCAAGTGGTAATGATTTGGTATTAATAGACGGGAAAACAAGAAAAGGACAGGAGAAAACAAAGAAGGTCATGACCCCATTTTAAATAGGATTTGTCTTCTCACCCATATCTATGAACATATCAAGTTTGGTAAAGATCCGTGAAATATTTTTCAAGTTATCTTGCAGAAAAGAATCTTTACGGCGGTGGCGTAACAATGCTAAACCTTAGTATCAGTAAGGATAAGAAACATGAACTATGAAACACCCATTTGAAGCTTGAAACTAGATGTGTCAGAACGACACGAATGCCCCCGCCTTGGGCAAATTAGAAACATTAGTAAAAGTTGGAAAATTTTTTAAGTTCAGGAGGTGTTGTATGGTCAAAAGTTGGTCAACAAGGGCAAAATGCAAACTCGATCTGTAACGGGTCATTATCAAGCAACACACCAAAAATCATGCCAGTATATGCAGGCATTGTGAAAAAAAGTCCATACATGTGCATTTTCCATAAAAATTTCTGTCTTTCATGAAATTTTCTATGTTTAGGCGCCGTAAAACAATGAAAAGTAGGTCAACTGGGATGAAACACAAACTCGATCTGTAACTGGTCTATATCAAGCAACACACCAAAAATCATGCCAGTATATGCAGGCATTGTGAAAAAAAGTCCATACATGTGCATTTTCCATAAAAATTTCTATTTTTCATGAAATTTTCTAAGTTTAGGAGCCGTTCAACGGTCAAAAGTAGGTCAACCGGGACGAAACGCGAACTCGATCTGTAACTGGTCTATATCTGCCCACACAACAAAAATTAGGCCAATATCTGCAAGCATTGCGAAAAAAAGTCCGTACATGTGTATCTGTCATGAATATTTCTAAATTTTCTATGTTCAAGAGCCGTAAAACAGTCAAAAGTAGGTCAACCGGAACGAAACGCGAACTCGATCTGTAACTGGTCGATATCTACTCACACACCAAAAATCAGGCCAATATCTGCAGGCATTGCGAAAAAAAGTCCGTACATGTGTGTCTGTCATGAATATTTCTAAATTTTCTATGTTCAGGAGCCGTAAAACGGTCAAAAGTAGGTCAACCAGAACGAAACGCGAACTCGATCTGTGACTGGTCTATATCTGCTCACACACCAAAAATCAGGCCAATATCTGCAGGCATTGCGAAAAAAAGTCCGTACATGTGTATCTGTCATGAATATTTCTATTTTTCATGAAAATTTCTAAGTTTAGGAGCCGTAAATCGGTCAAAAGTAGGTCAACCGGGACAAAACGCGAACTCGATCTGTAACTGGTCTATATCTGTCTACACACCAAAATTCAGGCCAATATCTGCAGGCACTGCGAATAAAAGTCCGTACATGTGTATTTGTCATGAAATTTCATATTTTTCATGAAATTTTCTATGTTCAGGAGCCGTAAAACGGTCAAAAGTAGGTCAACCGGAACGAAACGTGAACTCGATCTGTAACTGGTCTATATCTGCTCACACACCAAAAATCAGGCCAATATCTGCAGGCATTGCGAAAAAAAGTCCATACATGTGTATCTGTCATGAATATTTCTATTTTTCATGAAATTTTCTAAGTTTAGGAGCCGTAAAACGGTCAAAAGTAGGTCAACCGGGACGAAACGCGAACTCGATCTGTAACTGGTCTATATCTGCCCACACACCAAAAATCAGGCCAATATCTGCAGGCATTGCGAAAAAAAGTCCGTACAACTGTTTGATTTTGGAATGACGGAAGGATGGAAGGACAGAATGACGGACATGGGTAAAACTATATGCCCCGGCCACTTTGTGGCGGGGGCATAAAAATTTTTTTTAAATAGTTTTCTTGTTGTAACTCCTTCCTTTTTTTAACCTCCAAGTATACGTACATCTGCAGAATCCCATTCTCTACAACTGGAAGGTACACCACTGATCATAAAAAGTGCAAATTTATTTCCACTTGTGTGCAGCAGTTAGCAGATGGATTAGAACATGATGCTGACAAACACCATCATATTTTAAGGAGAGTATGCTTAATTTCATTATATTTAATATACCTGGTATGGGAATATCTACCTTTAATCATTAAATGAGTTATGTAGAACACAACTCCTGCATTTTGTGATGTTGCTGCTCTCTGCTGGGTATAGTATATACATTTCAATTAATATTCAGCATCACACCAACCACAATAATGTGTCAGATATTTTGCCATCACAAACATTTGTGTAATCAGGATATGGAATACCTAAAAAAAAGTCATACGGAAAACCTGATGTGGAATACTTTTTTTACTATTCTCCCCGCTGATTGCATTAGAACAGGTCCATAAAGTATGTCACTGATTGCTGATGTAGCCTACCTGATGTTTTGCCACAAAAAATGGAAATATGATTTGTGTGACTCTGGCACATCAGAGAATTATTTTAAACTCATTCTGTCCCTATGTATTACTCAACACAAGAGGTAGGCCACTACAGGTGAAAACTATGTCACATCAGGTATTTTTGTGCAATAGCCTGGGACTTCAAAGACACACACACACACAAATTATTCTTGTAACAAAGAAAAATAAATGAAATAATATGACTTTTGTTGGAAGAATTTTTAATGGCAGCTACATATATATACAACTTATCTTAAATATCCACCTAACTATCCCAGAAGATATTAACATCCAGCAGTTTGCTCCCTCTTGTACTTCAGTCAATTGGATGTACAAAAATAAATACAAGTCCTGTTTGTGCTGCAAGATCCTTGGTTGTATTTCAAATTGTACTACATAAATATATATGTATATATATTTACAATAAATTCTCACTTAACAAATGCCACTCTCAAACATGGTCATCCCTGGTGACTACGATTGCTCTGGCCCTCAGAAATATTATGAATACCACAATATAGAGTTCTCAAAAGGTGCCATTTTAATCTACCTTTCCATGAATGTGATGTTTCTGTGGTGCGATGCCATTGCCTGAAAAGGACTCCTGGTGGAGCGCTGAACATGTTTCTTCAGAAGTTGCTACATGTATGAAATCACCTGCGGTTGTTACATACACAGTATCTGCATCAATGGAAAAGTACATGGATAAAACACTAGAGCTATAATGACCACTGATATAATGCAAATGCACTGCAGGAAAACACATTCATGCAAAGGGAGCTGAACGCGTATCCCGGCGAAGGCCCCAGGCTCACGGAAAGGCACTTCTACATATAGAGATCTGAATGATTGGCGTCTCTTTTCAAGTTTGTTTGTTTGTTAGTTACTCCTGTTCCTTACCGATGAAGCCAAATTCTCGTAATGGCCATATCTACAATGAAAAGAACTACATATTACTGTACATAATTATTCAAACCCTTGCTGAAGAGTAAAGTTGTTGGCAGAATTAATTATAAGATCTGAATGAGTGGCATCCCTTTTCAAGTTTCTTTGTCTGTAAGCTCCTCCTGTTCCTTACCTATGAAGCCAAATCCTCTTAATGGCTATATCTGCAATGACAAGGACTACATATTACTGTACAGATTGCTGAGGAAAAGAGTCACCAAATTCTCTTAATGGCTAAATCTGCAATAACAAGGACTACATATTACTGTACAGAATTGCTGAGGAATAGAGTAATAAAATGGACAGATGTCAGGCTGAATTCATTAAAAGTGTATAAACTTCTTAGTAACAATATTTTATGCATTTCATGGCTTTCTAGGGACCGCATGCAGATCATAAAAGTCATCACTAGACAGTAGGAGGCCTTGACATACAGAGCATTAAGGTTCTCACTTGACAAAAGGCCTTGATATAGAAAACAGTTAGGGTTCTCACTTCGTGTTATATTGACCCTCTGACATTACGACAAGATTACTGGGGCCAGAGTGTCATTATATCTAAGTCTGAGAACGCATTATAAGGCCTTATGAAAATGCAAATATTTTTGTCATTTCTGACAATGCTTCATGGCCTACAGGCACAATGTCAATCAACATAAACCAGATCAATCATTAGCATTTTTGTGAACTTTCTAATAATACCAAACATAAGCGTGAAAAGTTCATTTTTAACCCAGCACATTAGTAAACCCGGGCATGTTTGTTAAATTTATGACTGCATGAACACAAGGATGGCTTGCACGGGTAACAGGATGCAGGCAGCTTGCAGGCGACACAGGAAATGACCCG
Source organism: Sipunculus nudus (assembly GCA_026874595.1). Taxonomy (NCBI): domain Eukaryota; kingdom Metazoa; phylum Annelida; class Sipuncula; order Golfingiida; family Sipunculidae; genus Sipunculus; species Sipunculus nudus. The sequence goes on along the minus strand of CM049319.1, from coordinate 65,727,078 downwards.
TGTCCATGGAGATGGTGTTTCAGTTTAAGTTGTGAGCACACATATATACTATTGTGTTTATTCATCAATTTTAGCATAATATTGAGATTATGGGCCGTTTACCTCAGTATTTATGCAACCTGATGAAAGACCACTGCGATACATTCTCCCATATTACTTGTATCACCACTTGATATACAGAACATTCAGGTTCTCACTTGACAGTAGGAGGCCTTGATATACAGAACATTCAGGTTCTTACTTGACAGTAGGAGGCCTTGATATACAGAACATTCAGGTTATCACTTGACAGTAGGCGACCTTGATATACAGAACATTCAGGTTCTCACTTGACAGTAGGAGGGCTTTATATAAAGAACATTCAGGTTCCCACTTGACAGTAGGAGGCCTTGATATACAGAACATTTAGGTTATCATTTGACAGTAGGTGGCCATGATATACAGAATATTCAGATTCTCACTAGACAGTAGGAGACCTTAATATACAGAACATTCAGGTTCTCACTTGACAGTAGGAGCCCTTGATATACAGAACATTCAGGTTCCCACTTGACAGTAGGAGACCTTGATATACAGAACATTCAGGTTCCCACTTGACAGTAGGCGGCCTTTATATACAGAACATTTAGGTTCCCACTTGACAGTTGGAGGCTTTGATATACAGAACATGCAGGTTCCCACTTAACATTAGGAGGCTATGATATACAGAACATTCAGGTTCTCACTTGACAGTAAGAGGCCTTGATTTACAGAACATTCAGGTTCTCACTTGACTGTAGGAGTTCTTGATATACAGAACATTCAGGTTCTCACTTGACAGTAGGAGGCTATGATATACAGAACATTCAGGTTCTCACTTGACAGTAAGAGGCCTTGATTTACAGAACATTCAGGTTCTCACTTGACTGTAGGAGTTCTTGATGTACAGAACATTCAGGTTCTCAGTTAACAGTGCCTTTATTTCTCAAGGCATTCAGTCCTCAAAGGGGCTAAAAGTACTTCCAAATAGTTTAACACTTCCAAAATGTTTAACACATTCAAAATCTGTAATACACCTCCTTAATGTAAAAAGGCACTTCCAAAAAGCAAAAAGACACTTAAAAATGTAAAAGGGCACTTGCAAATTGTAAAAAAAGTTCCAAAATGTAAAACACTTCCAAATTTTTTGACACTTCCAAATTGTTGAAAACTTCCAAACTGTAAAACACTTCCAAACTTTAAAAATGCACATCCAAAATGCAAAAAAAAAAGCACTTCCAAAATGCAAAAGGGCACTTCCAAAATGCAGAAAGCACACTTCCAAAATAAAAATTATGTCTACAGGCTTTTTCCATAACCTCCCATGACACTGTTGTTACCTTGATGGGTTGGCACAAAGGAATTTCCTTGCAAGGGATTATAAATGTATCTTACCTTTGCCCTTTTTTCTTTTGAGTTACATTCTTTTGGAATGTGTGGAATGGAATAAAAATTCATACAGAAATCTTGGGATTTCTTCATGATTTATATTTACAGCAAAAAAAATCACTTATCATAACTTTATGAATTTTTTACTTTTTTAAGGAAGAAAGCCTGCATTAAAGCAATCATGTATGTCATGGAATAGACTTTTCCAACGTACCTTAAAGAAAACTCTGCTTCTTAAAAGACCATAAGGAACTGGACCGTATGCCCTGGAATCTGACGAGTTAGATTTGTTGTCACCCTCTAACCACACATGACCTCTTGGAATCTACAAAACAATTGTGTCTTATTAATTAAACAAAAATACGACAGAGACTAATCCATGACAAAGCTTTAAAATTAAGGGTTGGACGAGGTCTAAATGACTGACAAACTGAACTTGGAAGCTGAAGAGCCTAAGACAAGTCCTCACCAGTGCACCATAGATAAAATTAAGAAGCTTCCATCGAACCTTATAGTGGTATGCAAATTAAACAATAATATCAAAGATTGGTCAATTTCTTTCATAATCCATAAAACAAATTGCATTTTTGCATAATCGATCATGCAGGATAATGTATGCACATCCAAGAAGTCATATTATCCCTATAAAACACATTACTTTTATTCTGTCAGAGAAATAAGGAGGACTTTGCACCAAACAGCTAATAGCATTAAAATTAAAATTTGAGCAATGAACTAGTGTCCACAACCTGACCATTATTTTTACCTTTCAGCAAGATGAAGTTATTAGATTGACTATAAAAAGTTATTTGATAGAATTACACTATAGGTATAATTCTATTATATTCAGCATATTTTACAGTAAAATTCAGTAGTGCGCCATTCATCAGAACACCAGTTATCCGTAATTGTAACCTAAGAACTGAAAATATAACCGTATATCTGAACTTTTTTCAAATGAAAATTTGGCCATCTGAATATAAATATTATTGCATCGGAAAAACAGATTGTTGCATGTGTATTTCACTCTCAGCAAAGACTATTAAATTATAACACGTAAGTTCATTGACAAATAAGCAAATTGATACAACATAACCACGACAACACCGATCGCAGTTTGAATGTTTGATTTGTACATTCTAAATAAACATGTATTTATCACATATTATTCCTTTCTGGTCCCTTTTGGATAACTGAAGTCTGTGACACCTTTTCACTATTTATCATAGTAATATCTGGCTGTTGACATTGATCCCACAATGTTATCTTACACATGACCGTTCTTCTGAACATTTTTTTATCTGAACAAAAACCTTGTCCCCCCAAGCTGTTTGGATGAACTTGGTAAATAAAGTACTTGGTAAATAAAATTACCTTTTAACAATCAATCATCGGTTGATGTTTTCTTTCAATCATTAAATATGATTTCACAACCGATTCCTACCACCAGAATCTTATGAGGTTCATCATTAACTATAATGAGGTTGTTTGTGCAATTAAACCTCCCACTGCAAAATTTGAGGGAAAAAAATCAGGACTACTTCAAAAGTCACAGCATTCACAAATAATTTCTATCCTAGCTGATTTGACCTTGAAGGTTCAGGTCAAGGTCACTTGTTTTCTTATCAAGGAACTTGGATGGAACAAAGTGTTTCAAATTTGAGGAAAAAATATGTGATACTTCAAAAGTTATGGGGTTCACAAAAAATTTCTAATTCGAGGTAATAGTCACTGGTACATGACTGAATGTGAGAGAATGACTAGGGTGAGAGGCATCTTAAAACTTTGAGGTGGTGATAAGTGGGAGATGTCCCAGCACAACAAAAGACATGTACATAATTCCTGTCCCTTACATATTTGTAGCTCATGTTTGGTGAAGGATGTTCCAAGATGTCACCTTCTGTTCCTGTTACCCGTTTACAGATATGCTGCTTTGGATTGGTTGGGGACCGAGCTATCACTATGTCTCCCCTATCAGAAGAAAAAGTATCATTAAATATAATGAACAGTTTATTAAAATATTTACTTATGTAAGATGACCAGCATCATTATCAACAGACCATTCAACTACAAAAAGAGGAAAAAGATACAAGCAACATGCGCTTGCACCAATGGCAGAAAAAAAAACATATCTTTCTTATATTTTGATATGTATATCATAGAAACTGATTATTGTACTGTGCTGGACAAACCAGCAGCTGAAATATCAATTAATATTAGTATAATTAAAAATATATTCAGTCAACCGGCCTGGAGAAACTGGCAGCAGTCGTCAGAACAGGTTTCAACAGGTACACTAATTTAAACAAACACGGCTTAAATAACCACTCAAACAATAACAGAAGAACCTCCTTGTACTGATGAAACAAAAAAAAGTTTATATCTCTGAAATGTCTCCAGCATGTTTTCCATGAGACACAGATAGACTTAAAGCCAGCTAGTCATCTACATTTTTCATTGAAATTTATTTATTTATATTAATAACATCTAGGATATTCCTGCTTAGAAATGTTTTTAATGCCTCTGTGATCAAAATAGAAGCTTGTTTATCTGCAAGCTGTAAGTAAACAAAGCAGTGTATACAAACATTAAAACCATTTTACCGTACTTGAGGTGGTTGGCTGCATATATAATCAAGTTTAAAGGTCACTAGTTGTAAAACACCCTATGCAAAATTCTGCTTCACCTAACTTGCCACCAGATATCCTGGCTGAATGTGTTTTTATTATTTTGACAGCCCCACATGTTATAAACATGTGGATATAAACAAAATGAACAGCTTGTTGAGGTGAGGTTGGTGTTTTCTGGCCTGTTTTATAAATGGTTCAACTGATTATCTTTATTTAAAAGACATCTGATATCTGGATGGACCTCTTAAAATCTGAAAACTCTTGAGTTTGGAGCATCCAAGGGGGAGATGATCTGTGTCAAATTTATAATAATTGTTTCAAACTGAATTTTGCTTTTTATTTTATGTGATTGTAAAATCATTATATGTTAAGAAATTGTGTCATTATGATTATTTAATAAAAGTGAAATATATAGGCTGGTGGTCAGTGCAGTGTTTACAGAAATGATTGGTTTGTCTGAGGCAGCTAGTGGTGGTCAGCAACTGTTACAAGAGCAAAATTTGCACATCCCATTGGATGCTTGAACCCAAAAGGCCAAGCATTAAGAGAGATTTAAAGATCATTAATCGATAATCAAATCAGGCATGAAATAATCAATTCCAATTATTGCATTTTTATTAATTTTCATACCTTTTCAGGCTCTAGCTCTTTCCTAGGATCAGATAAACAGCGTTCATTATGAAGCAGTAATGTTAATTATCAATGAAAGTCACCTTACATCCTTCATGTTAGCACAATAATGGATGAGAAGTTCTATATATCACTAATTATACTTGGTCTGCATAAATTCTCAGGTATATAATAATCTTAATCTTATAGCATCATATGGAGTGAAAATGTTAGTAGTTATACGTCTCTGACAGAATATTGTGATTGTATACAACAATGACTGATTGGAGAATAAAATTAAAGACAAAATTGATAATCATAATGAATCGATGACCCCTTAGCAATTCACAGGCCTAATATTTATATATATTGTGCACGTCTCAGTCATATTATAACATGCTTGGTAGGAGGAGATGCAAATATTTTTCTGATAGATTAAGTCAGTAGCACAGGTTTACAAGAGCTGCACATCCATAACTGCATGTAACAAGGAGGTTTAACCTTACAACTTCTTGCATGTACAGATCAATGGGAACCACACACTACAGAGTAAGACTTGGATTTACTTTCATGAATAAATGTTGCATTTCATTTAGAACTACAATTTGAACACTATATCTATCCATGATGAGCTATGAACACAGGGTAAACTCAGCAGTAATTCACAAAACTCAAGATCATCTACACCTCTTTACTCATTTTTGTCTCTGACCTGATCAGTTCTGATATTCATTTACATGTTATGTGCAGGTCAATATAAACTAATAACTTCAAAGAGAAGGCACATGTATTTCGCATATTCTTACTTTGTGATTCGTCGAGAGAAGATGGTGAGATGTTCCGTAAGGATGATGTCACTAGAGTTGATGTTAGGCTGCATGGATGGACCTGAACACTGAAAAAAATATGCATCTGTATATTGATATGACGTAAAAAAATGTGTGTAAAATTTGTTCTTAAATATCACCACAACACAAAAAATGCCTGAGACAGACATATAAACCCTATATATATGAAATATACATATATATATATATTATATATATATATATATATATATATATATATAATTATTTTTATGAACACTGGTTCACTTCTCCTGAATTGTTCAGAATTTTACAGTCATTTGCAAAGTAACATCACAAGCTTACAATGACATAATCTCCAACAAACTCCATTGCACAGTGTGCCAGAATTTAAAGTTATTTGCAAAGTAACAGCAAAAGTTTACAATCACAAATTCTCAAACAAACTTCAGTGCCAAATGTGCCAGAATTTTTGAAGTCATACAAGTAACTGCAAAACCTGCAATGAAACCTACAATGACAAAGTCATTGCAAAGTGACAGTTAAAGCTTACAATGACAAAGTCTCCAACAAACTCCAGTGCACAGTGTGCCAGACAAGCATACTGGGTCAGAACCATGCCAACACCAACTATCTTCACCATGGCCTGTCCCACCATCTTGTTCCTCTGTAAAAACAAAATAATTAGTCTATGTAACATTACCACCTTGGGGACAAAGGATTTTTATAAGGTGGATTTATTTCTAGTCAAAGAATATTTCTGGCAATACTGTATTTCCTTGATCAGACCTTGGGCCTTTAATAGTCCCATGTTTTATTAAGTGACCTGGGGCTAAACAGTTTCTTAGAAAAAGAACACCAGCCTTGACTTGAAGCCCATCTTGTTCACAGGTCAGGTACCAGTATAGTTTCCTTGTTTGCTGCCAGATGTCTTTTCTGGTGACTATAATGTGTGCATTCATGGGTCCAATTGACAGGAGATTGTTGTATGATTTCTGCTTCTGTGTGCGTTAATAATAGTGGTGGGCCGATCATTGAGTTTTATCGAAACTTAGTCGGTTTGCTGCCACTTTCAAGCACTCGATTACCAAAAGCAACTATCAATTACATCATAATAATGATTGCTTTCTTTCCAGAATGCCTTTATGTTTTAGGCAAAAATTAATCTTCCATTTTTTACTACATTTCGCGCTTCATATAATGAGTCTGTGTGACCTAATAAATTCGGATTGTAACTGAGTGTGACACGGTAGATGCGAGAACGGAGGACTTAGTCAACTTATTATCTGTAAACTTGCAGGGAGCTGCAGAATTAGTGCTGAGTTTTTTAAGGAGAATTACATTGCAAAATATGGGCAGGATGGATTTAAAATACTCCATAAATTCTCCAGGTCTATGCCAATTTTGTGAGTATTTGGATTTTCAGACTATTTTTGGACTAGTCTGCAATATTTTTTTGGTATGATCTACCCCAAGTACACCTGGGCCCATAAAATCTGCCTTTGTGTGTTAGAAGAACAGCCCCTCTGTATAGGACTAACATTCTTAGATGCTCTTAATTCCCAAAATGAAAGATATTAGGCGACGTTGCCGATTGTTAAATTTGATCTTGATTGTGTCTTTATACGTGGAAGGATCATTACACTCTTGCACAAGAGGAGAATACTTGCCGGGGAAATGCAGGAACAGTTTCACAGATGATTGCATATTTCTTTAATAATTGCATATATTTGTCTGAACCGATTAATAATTGATAATCAATCAGTTTGCTCAAACCGGAGATAGATTAAGAAAACGGAACTGACTCCCACCACTACCGGTAGTTAATAACATGTTTGATTACTATATAAATCTTTCTTTCTCTTATGTTTCTTTTATCTAACATATCATGCCTTTTTTCCATAACTAACACCAAATATTACCTATTTCATCCATCATGATTAAACCTGATCACCAATCCCCTATAATTCTGACTAAGATATGTCATTTAGGAGATTGTCAGGAAATTGACTATGGGACATGGTAACTGTATTATATGCAAGGTATGTATCCAGGATCCTGCCTTCATGAAAAAGCAGGAACTTAAAACCCTTGCTGGAGAAAAAAAATTGTGTAAAATCAAATATTGTGTTTATGGCAGGGAAACTAAGGTAATCTAAGACAAATAGTAACTTATTTGAATAACCAAAAAAATTAGGCAAAATATCATGTCTAAATATGAAAACAAAACTCACTATCCAAACATAAAAAAAACCCCAAAGCTTGAAACTATCAGAATCTGAAAGAATTACTTTTGTGGCTTTTGCTCACAGAGCCACAACCCAACGTAAAATTGCCGGGGGGGGGGGGGGGGGTGGGGGGGGGGGGGGTGAAGTAATGTTAATGAAAAAGAGTGGGTCATGGATGATTTTCAGCAATTTTACAGTGGTTCCCTGGGTACTACTATAGAACAAGGGTTTCAGCCAAAAACCCATAGGATACTGCTGCTTGCATCTTATGTTGCCAATTATTTTTATCTGCAACTTGCACTCTCCTCCATTACATAAATCCTAAACTTTATAAATTTGGCTGTATACGCTCATAACCTCATCGAGACAGTGCTTGAGTGATCCTACATTCGCTCTGAAGCCTGCATTCTATAGTGGCTCCAATCCCTCTTACAGGAAGGGCAGTTCTTGATTGCCACGACCGTGAGTTTGAAATCTCAGTATGAATACAGGATACCTCAGGCACCTAAACCGGCCAACTTAACTGGCCCACCCTGTCTATTGCAAGAGATGTATGTAATTAGTAACACATACCTTCACTACTAACTGTCTATTTGTCCATACCTTCTAAGTTTTCTATCATTTGTATCCTGTATTCCTCCCCTTCCGTCTTTCCTAAACCAACGCTGCCATGTTGCCATAGGTTTCCCCTACTTTCCCCATTACGTCATCAGCAATCACCTTCTCACACAATCTCATCCATTCACTATCTCGCTACACTTCACTCGTTCCTGTGCCATTTCTCTACGATCATTTCCTACTGAATTATTGATCTATCATTCATCTAGTCCTCCAACAAGGGGGGGGGGAGGGGGTGGGGGGCTCTCCTCCTAATTGCTCCTCATTATTTATCATTCATTATTATCATTCTACCTATTACAGGGGGGGGGGAGGCGGGTTGGGGGGTCTCCCCCCAATTATTCCTCATTATTTATCATTCATTATTATCATTCTACCTATTACAGGGGGGGGCCATGGGGGGTCATCCCCCGATTATTCCTCATTATTTTTCATTCATTATTATCATTCTACCTATTACAGGGGGGATTGGGGGGTCTCCCCCATCATAATATCACATTATTTATCATTCATCATTATCATTCTACCTATTCTAGGGGGGTTTGGGAGGTCTCCCCTGAATCATTTTTCCACATTCCTCATGTCCATGTCAAACATATGATTATATGATTTGGTCTAGGGATGATTTCGCCCACTATAAATGATGTCATCACAACTGGGGTTTCCCAAAACACTTTGACAACAACACCAACTCACGTGATCATGCTCATTCACCCATAAACATCTTTTGTCTAAACTGAAATACCCCCATTTTCCAACAACTTTCATCAAGTCTTCATAGCTCAGTATTAGAGCAGTGGTTCCCTGGGTACTACTATAGAACAAGGGTTTCAGCCAAAAACCCATAGGATACTGCTGCTTGCATCTTATGTTGCCAATTATTTTTATCTGCAACTTGCACTCTCCTCCATTACATAAATCCTAAACTTTATAAATTTGGCTGTATACGCTCATAACCTCATCGAGACAGTGCTTGAGTGATCCTACATTCGCTCTGAAGCCTGCATTCTATAGTGGCTCCAATCCCTCTTACAGGAAGGGCAGTTCTTGATTGCCACGACCGTGAGTTTGAAATCTCAGTATGAATACAGGATACCTCAGGCACCTAAACCGGCCAACTTAACTGGCCCACCCTGTCTATTGCAAGAGATGTATGTAATTAGTAACACATACCTTCACTACTAACTGTCTATTTGTCCATACCTTCTAAGTTTTCTATCATTTGTATCCTGTATTCCTCCCCCTCCGTCTTTCCTAAACCAACGCCGCCATGTTGCCATAGGTTTCCCCTACTTTCCCCATTACGTCATCAGCAATCACCTTCTCACACAATCTCATCCATTCACTATCTCGCTACACTTCACTCGTTCCTGTGCCATTTCTCTACGATCATTTCCTACTGAATTATTGATCTATCATTCATCTAGTCCTCCAACAAGGGGGGGGGGGGGGGGGAGGGGGTGGGGGGCTCTCCTCCTAATTGCTCCTCATTATTTATCATTCATTATTATCATTCTACCTATTACGGGGGGGGGGGGGAGGCGGGTTGGGGGGTCTCCCCCCAATTATTCCTCATTATTTATCATTCATTATTATCATTCTACCTATTACAGGGGGGGGGCCATGGGGGGTCATCCCCCGATTATTCCTCATTATTTTTCATTCATTATTATCATTCTACCTATTACAAGGGGGATTGGGGGGTCTCCCCCATCATAATATCACATTATTTATCATTCATCATTATCATTCTACCTATTCTAGGGGGGTTTGGGAGGTCTCCCCTGAATCATTTTTCCACATTCCTCATGTCCATGTCAAACATATGATTATATGATTTGGTCTAGGGATGATTTCGCCCACTATAAATGATGTCATCACAACTGGGGTTTCCCAAAACACTTTGACAACAACACCAACTCACGTGATCATGCTCATTCACCCATAAACATCTTTTGTCTAAACTGAAATACCCCCATTTTCCAACAACTTTCATCAAGTCTTCATAGCTCAGTATTACAGCTCAGGACTTCTTAGCAGACAGTCGCTGGTTCAAGTCTTGCTCATGGATATGTTCTATATGTCATATATAATAATCACATACATCTCCGTCTCTTCCAGATCGAACTGCACTGGACACCATACAGGTACAAGACATACCTAACAGTCAGATACTTAGACATTACAAGTCACATCACAACTCTTCGATTATTTAAAAAGAACCCCAAAAAGACTTTACCCCATTTTTCCTCTCTATTCCCATCAAATGTATCGCCCTCTTAAGGACGCTCTGATAACCAGGGTGCCTGAGGTATTCTATATTTGCTCCGAAATCTCACAGTTAGTGATTCGGCCTGCTTCGCATCTTTGTTAATGTCATAAAAGTGTAATATAACATATAATATAATTGTAACATGACCTGTCATTGAATGAAAGTACAGCTGCATATGACTAATATGAGTATATGACTATTTTCATTGACATGTTCTTCCTATAAAGTAACCATTGTTTTATGTATTATCGCTCAAATGAGAAATCCTGCATAATGTTCTTTGAGAGTGGGAAAACAAACAGCATCTGAAAAAAGACGTAAAGACGTCCCTCACTTTACCGACTTTTCCAAAAAGTCACCACATAAGACGCGCAAGGGACAGGAGCGGCTTCAAGTCAGTCCCATGGTGATGCCCGCGGTCTGCTGTCAAACTAACTCCGACCTTGACACATGTTGAAACGGTAAAATATGCGAGCTTTCGGAAACGATTACTTCGCAAAATATAACGCCTTTAGATGTAGTCGTCATTGGTGATGACACGTGCGCTGACATGCCGGCCTAGTGATATCGTGTTACAGCCCTTCACTGGTGCTCCGTCACAACAGCATCACTTTCTCATCATTTAGCGTTCGGAGGGGCATTTACCCGGTCTCCCTTAAAGGAGAATACGAAAATTGAGAGGAACCCATATATTTCGGGGGAACATTTAATGCGTGTTCATGTTTACAGTTATTTCCCAGTTTCGCTGCAAAGAACATTTTAAAAATGTTGTATTTGTAATATTTCAATAAAAATATGTTCCAACAGAAAATCATATCAACACACACAGTACGCTTTAAAGATCACAAAGTTGATTTAAATGTATATAAATGTGTAGAAAAATCATCATTAAAAGTTTATTTAAAACATTCGCATTAAGCTAATGGACTTTCGTATCTATCATACAAAGTTTTAAATTGTAATATCTAGAATTCTAAACCATGGAGAATAAAAAACCAAGTTTCTGTCTAGGAAGAAAGTTTGTTTTTTTTCGATATTTTCAAACTATTCAAAACAGTTTAACAATGATGATCTCCAAATGTTACAAAAACCTGCAACACTTTACATTATCATATATTTATATATATATATATATATATATATATATATATATATATATATATATATATATATATATTGCGTTTGCATTTCAATAAATTATTTCCTACAAGATTTCAATAAATTAAAAAAGCTAACATTTAATTAATTAAGAAGACAACATTTTGACAATAAGTTTTCTAATAAATGTGTCAGCGCAACTAACATTTCGTTTTAATGTTTTAAACATACGTAAAAAACAGTTGACCTTATATGTTTCACGCGGTCAATGCAAAAACTGCTAAATTATACAATGTATTCCGCAGACCTAGTTCCAATTCAGCTAAGTCACGAAATTGACCAACGCCACAACAGATATTTAATGTAAACAGGAACAATGATTTTCATATATGTTCTGTTCAAGCCATACAACATCTTGTGATCATTGTTTATTGTAAAAAAAAAATTAACTACATAAGAATACATATTACATTTGTATATATATATATATATATATATATATATATATATATATATATATATAAAGAGAGAGAGAGAGAGAGAGAGAGAGAGAGAAAGAAAAATGAAGAGAGAACAAGAAAGAGCGATTGAAAGAAAGAAGGAGAGAGCACGCTATTTTTCATAATTTGACTGAATTCATTTGAGTCATATATCATTAAGCTTTTTGTTTAACCCGGCCAGGTCTCCAAAGCTATCAATTGTTTGTTAAATAGTTTAAAAATTCCAAACCGTTCTGACATATATAATATTCACCATAAATACATTAAGCATGATCTTATTTGACGCGATCGACAAATGTTTTTAAACTGTGTGAAGGTATTTGAGGGGATCGATGGATTTAAAACTGCATGCAGTCTGTATACAACAGACCTGAACATATAAGTTGGACCCGATCTCGCATGCGCTCGACAGCTGTCACTTGTGTATATATTCGTAACCATGACGACACTGCTACAGGTTTAAACGAGAAATGTACAAACACACACATATATATAACATATATATGAAATGTATAAAGAGTTTTAATTACAACCCCTATAGCTGCATGGGGCCGTGTGTGTGTGTGTGTGTGTGTGTTTGTGAGGAGGTTTCTGAGAATTCATTAAATATTTAAAAAACAGGAGATTATATATCAATCAAAGCAACTCTTATTAAAATTAATAAAAAAAAAATTAATTTGCTTAACCAACCACTATATATATATAAATATATATATATATATATATATATATATATATATATATATATATATATATATATATATAACTCCATAGTGTCATATCTCTTTGCTAGAGTAAATATATCTTTAGAATCACCACATGTACACACTCAGCCATAATCACCTATAATATAAATGTATTAGTGTCTATATACCCTGCTTACAATTTCTCAAAGCTATATATAAGCATAACTGTCGACAGCCATGTGTTATAAAAAAGGATGTCAAAAGATTATAATAAATGCGGATATATATATATATATATATACATATATATATATGTGTGTGTGTGTGGCGTACCCAGGAGCCCTCATTAAAGTTATTACGCTTTGGTGGTCCCACGAGAATGAACCAAGCGGTATATTCTTTATACATAATGGAATAAGCCAGGCGTTTATGTACATCTGTATAACTGTGTGACCTATTTCTCCACACATTCTCAAGAATCACATAAACACAGGAAATAAAATCGTTTGGTGCATGTGTCGGATCTATAAGAGGGTGGATTGTATACTGGGTGTTGCATGTGCATATATGGTATATAGAGTTAATTATATATATATATATATATATATATATATATATATATATATATATATATATATATATATATATATATATATATATATATATATATATAGAGCATTCGCATTGCAGAGCGCATATGGCTCTTCTAAAAATGAAAGTGATTGATTTAAAAAGAAAACACTAGCTCGCGCTTATAAATATATGGATCGACCCCTTCCTTACTGTAATGAATGTTTAATTACTTAATATATATAGTGCCACCTTGATATACCGCCATATAAATTACCCTGTTATGGATAGGCCTATGCATATGAACATGGCCTGGGCTATGGATATAGATGTAGACATGCAGACATATTGCAGAGGATTTTTATTCTAACAGAACAGCAATACGTAAAAAAATAATCATACAATGCCCAAAAGTCCATGCACGTATCTTTGTTATATTTCGAAGTATGAAATATGCAAGTTTATGAATTTGTTCAAGACAACCGTTAAAAATCATTTTTCACGTAACCATGACAACCTCAAGCAATTTCTAAAAACCAATATATATATATATATAAGGATATCAAGTAAAAACAATAAAACTTTGCCGAAATCATTAAATTTCACTTTTATTTTTCATTGGAATTACAGTCAGTCACCGATGTTTTGGATTGGCTTGAGCAAAATCGCCTTGGGCATTTGTCATAACCACGAATAATCCACGTACCGGTATAGCTATAGTACACATTTGTAGCGACACGCATGCATTCGTGCACGCATATATATATATATATATATATATATATATATTGATGCCTCCTGAACTTGGAAAAAATGTTACATGGAAGTATATCCCCTTCATTTTACATGCACTGCATGCATGACTCTTATATATATATATAGCTTCGAACTAAAGCCTTGTTATTCGACAAGCGGCACGGTTTATACTTAACATATGTAAGATGAAACAAACTCAGTTACTGATAAAAGTGGTATGAGCCGTTATTTAAATGTCTGTTAACATTTCTATATACTTTGTGGAAATCAATAAAAAACGAACAAAAAAAAATATCCCTAAATCGTCCTATACTGCAAACAACACTATTATTATTAATTGGTTCCTTATAATTATTATAAATGCAGCTATCGACATCCTGTAGCTTATATATGCTTATTAAGAAGTGTACATATCCAAATGTGATAGGCCAATATATTGTGTTGCAAACGGTCCATATAAGGCATATATATATATATATATATATATATATATATATATATATATATATATATATATATATATATAATGGTTAGTTCGTAATAGGCGCTGATATTGCCACAAGCGCATGGACAAGCAGCAAATACTTTTTTTTAAAGAAAACATCGTTCTTTAAAATTTGTTCTTTCATCGAGAAGAATAAATGAAAAGGGATCGAACAGAATTGATCATATTGCGGTTGCTATAGCAACACGCTTATAACCAGAAATTCACGTTATTCAGTACCTCAGAAAACACCATATTTACGACAATTTATTTCAGAAATAACTGATCTTCTCTCTTCACTCCTAAAAATGTAAACTGCAGTTTAAGACAGGCACTGAATAGAAAAAATTAATAAGACTGATAGCCAAACAATGCATGTCAATATAAAGTGGCACTCTTAATATTAATGGTCATGCAATATAACAATGGATGATAAATTAAAGCTAAATTTCGATCCCCATATATACAGTGACGGTTTCGGGGGGGAGCGGTTCCAGGAGGTCCCCCCCCCCCCCCGCCCCTTTGCGCCGCAACAACCCTTTGTTCAGGATTTCAAACCAATTTTTGCGACCTGGACCCCCTCCTTTCCGCGGACCAGAGGACCTTTTTTCAGGTTTATTGCATGGGTTGGACCCTCCCTTCCCAAAATTATGGACCCGCCCCTGAGATATGGCCTATATATTCGTATTTTTATTTATTATATACTTTGCATGCATATCTCTTTATATTCTCCGCGTACACGTGTGATTCAATATACAAATATACTGTCATATAACCACAATATGAAAATATGTTGCCATGGCAACGCATTATTATTCATAAAAGAAGCAAATATCTGACCCCTCTGCTGAACAGATTGATTCCCATATTAGTTACTTGAACCTTAAAAGATTCCGAAAAAAAATAGCCATGCCTATATTGATAAAGCATATATCGATCGATCTATATAGATGTATAGCATATTAAATAAGACCGATATGGGTCGATATGTGCTTAGTATATCATATATGTAGTACATACACGTCAAACTGTCAACCGTTCACACGGGTAACACTGCTATTTGTTTACTTTGTATAGTAAAAGTGATTATAGTTGCCAAGAGATTTCTATACTTGTAAGTGTATTTATATTTAGGCGCATACCGCGAAAAGCAAAATATAAAATATACCCGGTGTCATATATGATTTTCCCACTCAAAACAACAATACATTTATTGTATTGTCATTACGTGCATACTTGTCATATGTGGGTTCACACACGATACATAAATTGAGTTGATGTTTGTTCAACAAAGATTCAATAGTAATATATATATATATATATATATATATATATATATATATATATATATAAATATATATATATATATATATATATATATATATATATATATATATATATATGTTGATCGACTGTTATATGCACGGCCGGTTTGGTTTGCAGATATTTCCGCTAATGACAAACAGATAACAGATACCCTGTGCGCAAAATTGTACGTGGCCAGATCTGCATGTTTCAACAAAACCTGCAGGATGTAATTTTCAAGTTTTTGGTTACACGTATGAGGTAAATCAAATGAAATCATTGGCCAATGACATTACAGGCCTAAATACCTGTTCCGGCTATTATATGTGAACACGTGTTAAAATATTTCATTTTTATATGTAATTGAACAAACGAATGAACGTAATTAATATCGCAGTCTCGGTCTGCTTAATTACGATACATTTATACATTATACATCTCCTAATTTTCTTATCACCGATATTCAAATTGTTTATTATTAGCCGCGGGCCTAATTAATTTAATCATACTTTCTATATACGAAGTTCCATAATATCTATGTCAAGCTAGAAACGGTATTGAATATGTGTTGAAATTGTTAAGTCACCAGTTCTCATAGATATATATTTGTAAACTCTTTCCGAGTTCGTATTGGGGAAGTTTATATTTGGGATAGCACTTGGGATTTATGTGACGTGTCCATGCAAACGTTGGATTATCTAAACTCCGCAAATTCTCTAAATCCAGCAACATTTGTGTATGCAACGCTCAGGATGCCAACTCACCAGCCCAGCCACGTTGACAGCAGCTGATTGGTCAATTAACGCACATGTGTCCAAAACTCAGCTTCTGATTGGCTGAGACCCGGCGAAACTCCTGTGAATAAAAGACTGTCGCCTCTGTGTGTAAGTGTTACTTACCAGGATTTCGGGTTTGTTAACACGGATTTGCATGAATTTTTGCTGATCAATAGAACTGTCTGCTTGATCCAAACTGACCAATCGATCTTTTAACACAGCTGACACGAGAGATCAAGGTATTTGTTGAATTTTCTCGGCGTAGCTTTGCATGTATCTCTCTCGCGCGGACGGGGAAAGACCTTTAGCGGAGGTCGCCTTTCTCTCGTTGCTGTTTTCTTAGGAACTGCTCTGTGCGTTTCCATTTCTACCTCTGTCCTTAATGTAGATTTATAATTATATAGGGATGATGTATAAATTCGCTTGATCTCTTTTCTGTCAGTACTGCATGCTGTTCTCACCCACCCGTGTAGTTTGACAGGTGTCACTGATAAATTTGGTCTCTTGATGTTATTGTTTGCACTAAGCACTTCTCGGGTCTGTATGTTAAATTGTTATAATACTATAAATAGTCCCAGGACTATTTAAAGTGCGCAACTTTGCATGAATTTGTTATATGTTATCATTGGTGCACGATAAATGGTTGATGTCAGTGTTGCATGATAGTTGATACTAGTAATTTTTTTTAGTTTAGCAGTGCATAGGGTTATTGTTATGTAACCTTTTAAATCTGTCATCGCCAGGGTTGAGGCCAGGTTTATATGCAATAGTACCTAGGTACCAAGGTACAGGCTACAGTGATAAAAGCATGGTAATTAACCAAGTCAGAGATAGGTATATAACTGTGCATGTGATGTCAATTTCCAGTATCATACTTGTACCTGGAGTTCCTTATACCAGGTACAGGTATTTTAGTTCAAAGTACATGTACTCGGTACTTCCTACTTACATGGCCCCAACCCTGGTAACTGCATAATTTGCTCTGGTGTATTTAAAGTTTGAGGGAGCTGGAATAGCCTGGATGCAAAGTCAATTCAGTTTTAATAAAGAATTGACTGTCAAGTGAATTTTAAGTGTCTGTGTTTTAGGAGAATAGAGTGAGAGTCAATTTCACTTTCATATTATATAGCAGTGACATTTGACATAGCAGAGACCATCAGTTTCTGTATTTAAACATTTCAAAAGAAATTGTGTGCTTGTGCAGTTGCTCTTTCACTCCACAGCTAAACAGATTTCAGTCTGATACACATAGTTAAATCTAGCCAAATCATGAGAGCTCATTCTCTGATTGAAAATGAAACAAACTTGATCATAACAATTAGGATATCTAGTGCACAGACAAATAAAGACTGGACAGACTTAGGTGGATGTTGGCCTTTCATGCCATGAGTAAGTTTTATATCTTTTCATATGATAGATGTTACTGTTTAAAGATCCTCTATGTTGGCTCATACTGGATAATGTTATAAAGTATGACCATCAGAGAACCACAGATTAGTTAAGTTTTTATCACCAGATGGCAGTACCAGTCCATAGTGTTGGCATATAGCAAGAGCAAGTCTTATTAGCATTACCAACAAGGCCATACCTTGGGATAAGTTGGTGAGGTGATATTTATTTAAATATTTAAAATAAAGTGTACTTATAAATGGAATATTGTTATAGCAGTGGACTGCATGCTTGACTGATCTTGTACTCTTTTAATTGCCAGTGCTGCATTGTGACTAGTGTTGCAGCTGAACTGATCCAGAATGCGCTAAGTAAGAATTCCAGTTTCCACAAAGCGTTATCTTCACTGTATGTTGTGACTTCACAAAAATTATTTACTTTGCACTCATATTAATTTTTAATTAAGTTAATTTAAGACCAATTTCTGTTGTCTAGAGGTAGCTCTAGCACAGAGCTCAAAGCTGGGAAGTTGGGAGTTCCAGTCTCAGCCGAGGCCGTGAGATTTTTCATGGTTGGCCCCCACCTTAGAGTGAGTGCTCTGCAAGGCTTAATACCCAACAATCTGGTTTCACTCGCACATTAGTGCACCTTTCAAGACCCGCAGGGGAGTTATACAAAACCTTGGTTGATGCCAGGATAGTTGGGCCAATTGCGCTAAATCTGTACATGACAGTGTCTGAGGTTAAAGAAAGAAAAATAAGGCTGTTTGTAAGGCAGTTACTAATTAAGAATATCTCAGATGATGCAGATAGTAACATCCATCACTTTTTAGTGTGATAGAAAAGATGTTTCTATCCACTTGTAGCAAATTATGGGCCAATTTGTCCCACCCGTAACATGTCCATAGTTAAACCCATAAGTTTTATGACCATGCAGACCTTAATTATCAGCTATATACATGCTGCTAAATGAATTTAAACAGTGAAGTAGGGTTGAAAGTTTACATGAAGAAGTAACTTGGATACAGAAATCCAAAACTTGGATTTTGGTATCAATTATGATGTCTTGGTTAAAATAAAATATTTTTTTTGTCCCACCCGTAACAGGTAGTGCTGCAATTGTCATGATTATTAACCAAGAACTGCATTTTGTGTTACACTGACCAGAATATAAGTGAGATTAATATTTCATATGTGTCTGGGGTACATGTCACTCTAACAAATCAGAATCAAGTGTTTCATCCAAAAAGGTTGGTATTGTCAATCATAACTGTCCCACCCGTAACAGTGGAATAGCAGTGTGAAATTAGAGAATAGATAAACCTTAACCCTTTATACAGAAAAGCACAAACGTGAACTGTTTTGTCATGCCTAATCTGTATGCTTGTCCTCTAAATTTATTATACAGCATGTCAAAGATACATCATTTTGTCCCACCCGTAACGTGTCCCACCCGTAACATTGTCCCACCCGTAACAAGACAAAGAATATTGCTCGCTGCAGATTAAATAAGATTTAACAACTCCTTTCATGTTAACTTTGATGGTATCTTCTTCAACTCATTTTAAAGGTAATACTATACTTTTAATATATGTTTTAATGTACTTTTTAGGCCTTCTTTGGTTAATACTTAAGATTTTCAGGAAGGCAATTTATCATATTATTATTTAATTTTTAATGTCTAAAATTTTCTTTCCCTGGATCAATCTGGATTTAATTTAATTTATTATGTTTTCAACATTATAGATTATTTAAGTCATTTAAAATATAAGCAAATATTAAAGGGAAACTGCATATTATGACAGATGTTTTAGTAAATTAGTTGATAATGACATATAACAGTGAAAGGTAACATTAAAGACAGATACCATCAATAATGGTAACAATAATGGTATGGATTCCAAAAAGAAACTTGCAAAATTGAAAGGTTGGGAAAACATGAGTACATTTATTTAACATATTCTGTACTTTTACAGTGCTTAATGGACTGTGCTAATAAGCATATTTTAAGCAATTATTTCAAAGAGTAGCCATGCTGGGTTATTTTTTATAAATTAACGGCTGCAACTTTTCATCAGAATAACAGAATGACTGTGCAGGTTATTTTATAGCATTTTCTCACCATTAAATTCATAAATAAAAAGGAATATTAAAACATATCTGTTGTAAAAGTAAATAGCATCACCAGGCTTTGTCCCACCCGTAACGGTCCTCCATAGACTTTCTTTTTGCAAATTTGACAAATTCCTCATATTATATTTAAAAAAGAAATATACTGTGCCTTGTTTTTCAATAGTCCATGGTATATTTTGGGTTTGTGACTTGTTTTATTGTCTTATTAATGTATAAATTAGATGTAAATATTAATTAAAACTGTATTTCTATCAAATATGTCCCACCCGTAACACTTTTTGTCTAAACATATTTAACAGTAAGACTATTGAGCTGAACTTATTCTACCTATCAGGTGTCTCATTGCCTCAGGTACATGCAAGTTAAAGGAAAGTTTCCATCAAGTAAATCCTGGGACCAGCAAGGTGGAACACTGTGTGTGTTACGGGGGGGGGGGGGGGGGGACAGATTATGATGACTTTGTAATAATGATTTATCATTATCTAACCATAGAGGAACGTGGGAGCTGGGAGATTTCTGAGATAATTATATCAGATTATGTACATGTATAAAAGATAAATAATTAAGATTTCTTTTACAATAAATTTTGGTGTTAAGGGTGGGACATAAATGTACAGAAATATCGCAATTGGCCCAGTTGTGTGTAACCCCCTGTCATGTAATTTGAAAACTAGAATGAAATTCTGCAGGTGAACATTACTTAGTTAAGCAAGCATAAAAAATGGAGCCAGTTACCTCCACAAAAAAAAATATTTAAAAAAAGGGGAATAATTTATACCCATATTTAACAAAGGCATGTGTGCATGATTCTACCAGGGTTGGCAGTTTTATCTGCAACCAGTTTAATCCACTGGATTAATCTGGATTAATCTGGATTGGATAAAACAGGTTTTATCCAGTTTTATCCTAAGTTTGGTTGTATACTGTCTGTGAAGTAGATATTTTATATTAAGTTTAGCTTTCCACTGTAAAAAATACTTATAAGGAACATTGATGTCTAGTTAACTGAATTATTATGTGACCATTTTTTTATACATAAAACTCATTGTTTTTGTCACAGATAGTCATGCCATGATTTTGATAATAATTTTGAAACTTGAAATTATTTCTATTCTTTAGAGAGGTCAGTTAGAGAATGACTTATTAAAACATTATCACTCATTTGTACATTAAATATATTAAAGCTAAACAACTGCAGTTCGCACATGTTAAATTAAAACTCAACAATCAGTGGTACTATAGAATATCATATATTCACAGATAAGCATCTATTCTTATATCTGACAGAGATGTACATAAACCAGTCATTTATTGCATTAATGACTTAAGATATACAGCGATATCAGTCACTTGGTCAATAAATTTGTGCGGGTGACCTTTCAAGAAGCAAATGATAAAATACTTGAAAAAAGAGCTATCTTGCCAAAGTAGGTTTCTCTGAATTTGAGGTAGTAGTGTGATTCCTTGACTTTTGCCACAGGTAAGGAATGTTTACACAAGCAGCAACAGTGGGCTACCATTTGACACCCATTCAGTCATGACAGCCTGAGAGGAGAAACCTCCATTGGATCAAAGTCTTTCAGGCATCCTCCTTCACAGAGTCTATAATTAGTTGTTGACAATTAGACTGCAACAGTCACCTGCCCAGTGACTATGAGTTGGTGGCTGATTGAGGATGGTGCTATAAAGATGATACATCCTACTACTAGCCAGAAAAGTAACATAGAAGACAAAGGGACAGCTCCTCATTTTGGTGTGTTGAGCATAAGCTAATAGTGGATACTGACAACAGTGAAACATGAACCTGGAGGAAATTGCCAATTAGATATAAAACATATATTGTCAACACCTTCTGAACTTATTTATCCAGATTATCATTCATGTTAATTTAATTTGATTTTACAAGGTGATTCTTGGTTTGATCCAGTTTAATCCTGTATTATCCGGATAAAACTGGATTAAACTAGATAAAACCTAGTTTTATCCATTGTCCTGGATCAAACAAGTTTTATCCGGATAAAACCCAACCCGGGATTCTACCATGTATAATTTGCAAGAATTAAGCAATGGGGGTAAAATAAGCTAACAGATTTTACTGTCTTTTGCTGATATCACTGTAAGTTGTGCCATTGATTTTTATCTCACTTTAAATGGTTGAATTTATTTTTATTCGCACAAAATTTGCAAATCTAGGGAAGTTTTTATTTGACAATAACACTGGTTCTAGCACATGTGCTTTATAGTCAGACCAACCAGAGCTGGAGTAATCAGACCAATGAGGGCAGGTGTTGCATGATAAAATTTGCAGCTGGATGCACAATGCGATACAATGCTCTTATTGGTTTGATAGCCATTTGTTGCTCTGTGCCTACCCTGATGGTCTTAACCCAGTGAATCTTGCTATACAAAGCAGCAGTTATAGCAGGGAGATCTGAGATAACTGTAGTGTATAACCATTGCGTGAGCACCATAATCAGAGAGCTGTGGATGTGGTTTGGAATATTGTACAGTGTCATGTCATATCATTTCCACTTCCTTGTTGTGAAAACAAAACAAAAATAATAAGTATGGTGGCCCATATTTGCCACGTGTGCAGCATGAAGTGCCCTTTTTCACATCTTTTAATGGGCAACTGTCAAAGAAAAAAAATTAACATATTAATATACCACCAATATTGTCTGGTGTCATACCTGTGATACTAAGCCATGTGTACTAAAATCTGCACAGATGTCACTTTAAGTTTAATGTATTTTGGTGGTGGCTATTTTGATTGTTTTCAGCAAGGTTGGTAAGGAATTAATGGGATTTAATGGATAAGCATTTTCACTGCTAAATTCTTTTGATTTGTAAATCTAATTGCTTACAACTACACATCTTTGAAATTTTATATGCATTGTAACTATTTAAATTATTACAACACATTACCAACATTATTGATTGGTCCCTCATCAATTTTTAACTAAATCATTTCTAAGGCCATTCATTCATTTTTACTGTTTCAATTAACATTGAATGTAACTTCATACAAAAGCAAAAGAATAACTGAAATAAGTTAACACGATTACTAGGATTGTATTAAATAGATGAATTAGAAATTGCCTGCAGGTTGATTTGGCAAAGGCTCTGTGTTTTGAGATTAATTTGTAGTGAGAAAAACTGTTTTGAGACTAGTTTTAAAATAAGTTATATCATTGGAGGTTAGTTTTATGATCAGGGTTTTTAGATATAACTGTTTGGAGATTCGATTGATAATTACAATAACTGTTTGGAGATTGGATTGATGATTACAATAACCGTTTGGAGATTCAATTGATGATTACAATAACTGTTTGGAGATAGGATTGATTTACAATAACTGTTTGGAGATTGGATTGATAATTACAATAACTGTTTGGAGATTGGATTGATGATTACAATAACCGTTTGGAGATTGGATTGATGATTACAATAACTGTTTGGAGATTGGATTGATGATTACAATAACTGTCTGGTTATTGGATTGATGATTAAAGTAACTGTTTTGAGATTGGATTGATGATTACAATAACTGTTTGGAGATTGGATTGATGATTACAGTAACTGTTCAGAGATTTGATTGATGATTACAGTAACTGTTTGGAGATTGGATTGATGATTACAGTAACTGTTTAGAGATTGATTGGATGATGAGATTTATGAGAGTTACCATTTTGGCGTAAATCATACCTGTTTACTTGTTTTCAGATGCTAACAAACACCCGCACCATGAAGTTTTATATGATGATACTGGTCCTGGCCACTCTGGCCTTGACTCAGTCGTCTGCCATCCCGAAAAAGGAAGAAAAACACGGCAAAGAACGAGTTTTTGACAAGGTGAGAATCCACAATTTAGAAAATTTAAAATATGCAAAATATTGTGAATTTTTTTTTTACAATCAGCTTTGACATTCTTTGATTGTTGTTCTTGTTACAGCATAATAGTTAATAAACATGCATACATACACCTATTTGCATATGCAGCCACTATGACAAAACTTATCTTTCATGCAAATTAAGTTAATTAACCAGTTTACCTGTAGCAATATATTCAGTTTTGGAGTTCTTTTTCCATTAATTTGATTAATATTACTTGTGTAGCTTTTGTAGTCTATTGGTAGAGCATAAGATCCAACGTCAGCAGATGGAGGGATTGAACCACAGCCGAGGAGCAATTTTGATTACAATTTGACATCTCGGTAGTGTCAGTAGGCTATCATATATCAGTGGCATAAGTGCTGTCATCACTGCATTAATGAATGATGTTCTTACAGGAACTGTCAGACGAGCAGCACTTTAAGGATGAAGATGAACATAATCCTGACTACGACCACGAGGCGTTCCTCGGCAAGGAAGAGGCAAAAACATTCGATCAGCTCACCCCTGAGGAGAGCAAGGAGAGGCTTGGGTATGAATGCGTTTCATTTATTTTTGATTGTTTTTAATACCTTAGGGGATCTCTGGAGCTTATCACATTTGTTTTTTAAACACCTAACCCTCCAAAGGACAAGCCCACAAAATCATCCATAGTACTTTGTTAAAAACACAACAGTCTAAAGTCTCAGTATAAAGGGAGGAAAGGTGAAAAATTTTACTCAGAGAATCTCTAGCAATCAGTGAGTATGATTTTTCTCATAGATAAAATCAAGCAACGCAGCAATTTAAGTTTAAACAACCAAATGGCCAAAAGGTTTGTCCGAAATCGGAATGATTATTACTAAGCTGAAACATACACTGCCAGTTTGTGGGTTAAACATAATGACAAAAGAGCTATACAATTGCAGCAGGTACTACCTAAGGGTTTCTCCTTATGTTGATTTACATTTAGCTCCTTAGCATCTCATAATACCTTGACTAAGTGCCTTTTTATGAAAAGCAGGCATATCTGGCCACCAATGGCTGGATAGGGGCACACATTTATCTCACTCCGGCTATCAATACTAAGTGAAGTCTAGCCCTTGCCCTGATCCCCAGGACAGCTTACTATATCATAGAGGTTTAATTGGGTCGGTCCACTTACAGTTAAAGAGGTGTGGTTGGTTGAGATACTGCTTTACAAGTGAACAATTGTAACTATTACAGAGGGGAAAAATGTCCTAAAGTTTGCTTGCAGATAAAATTTACCTCAGTTCAGGTTGGTCATCATTGAAAGAACCCATATCTTGGTCATTTACTGGAAGTTGAATTAACTGGAGTTGAACATTGTTATTATGTAACAATCTTATTACCACCAGGAATTTTGAAGCTGTTCCATAAGACAGAAAATGCTCTTCTGGGTCAATCCATGATACACATTTAGGTGTATGCATTGAATTTGAAAGAAATGATTTGATTATCTTATTCTCGTCAGCTCAGATTAACTGTTACATGCATTGTAAAAAGTTATTTATCAGTTCACAAATGTCACGAATATGTATTTCTTTGTTCACCATTTCACTCTTATTTCTGGTTTAAATATTGCACATGCATAATCACTAACATTTATATACCACAGGTTGATTTACAAAAAGATCGACAAAAACGGAGACAACAAGGTGACGGAACAAGAGCTGAAGGAGTGGGTGCAGTACGTCCAACGTCGCTACATCGTGGAAGACACGGAGAGACAGTGGAAGGAGCATGAGATCGAGGGAGACCAACTCGACTGGGACACCTACAAAAAAAGGACATATGGGTTCAGTGAAGATGAAGATAAAGGTATGTACTGGTGGTAGTGTTGGGGATTGATTGCAATTTCTTTATATATCATCAGTAAAAATTGGTTGACCTTTACCAAGTGATAATTGGAAACAATCGGGTTTTGGAATTATGAACGTTTGGACGTTTATAGACTAGTACATCATCTCAGCTGATATATGTAGGCCTACATTCAGGCTAATAATACTATAGCCTACATGTCTATATAGTAACTTAGGAATTATGTTTTTTTTTGGTAAACACAGGCTTTTCTCTAGTTTGCTTGTATAACATATATAAAGCCCCACATTTCCTCATAAAAAAGCCTTTATTATGTGGAAAATTTTGCAATCGATGGATCATCAGATTATGTGCATCAACCCGACTGATCACTGATTATAATCAATCAATAGCCTATCACTAACTAGTGGTGTGCCAGTTGATGGATCATATCAGTGATTGGTATTTTCCTTTCATTTATTAAATTGCTTAAGATTTTACATAATTGATCACGCACATTTATTCAAATGCAAAGAAGTCATAATATCCAGAGAAAAATATTTTAATCCTATTAGAGATTTAAGAATTATGGGACACAAGTTAGTGAACATCATTGAAAAGTGAACCTTGTGCAGCGAATTAGGGTCATATACATATAAATATATATATATGTGTGTGTAATATATATATATATTTCAATGGTCCTTTGTGATACAGTATTTTTTATGGAATATTAGATAATTAATGATAAGTTTTACCAGAGGCTGTGTTGAAACATTTATTGGGTGCTTTTTCTTAACAGAGCCAGGTGAGGACGACACCTATGCTGATATGAAACAGCGTGATGAACGTCGCTGGAAGAAGGCAGATTCTGATGGAGATGGCAAACTGACCAAGGATGAATTCAGCAGCTTCCTGCATCCAGAAGAAACGGAGCACATGAAAGATGTCGTTGTTGATGTAAGGGCTGAAATACTTTTCTTTATGAGCATCTTAATTGGATAATTTGAAATACAGATATTGATATTTAGAGACATGCTGCTTGTGCCCAGCGCCATCTAATATTTAATTTTCTAAACTATTTTGAGGTTTTTATGTATTGTTGATCCAGTGTGAATATCTCTGTTAATTGTATCCCCAGACAAAGTCGGGGGATACTATGTTTCCATGAGGGTCCTGCCGCCGCATATAAATCTTGTTTGTGTATTAACTCAAAAAATAATTCACAGATCTTTACCAAACTTGGTATAAGTATAGATATGGGTGAGAGGACGACTCTTTTTTAATGATGTCATGACCTTCACTAGGAGAGTGTCTTTGACCTTGAATAGGTCCAATTTGGGGGAAAATCACACAAATTCTTAAATATCTCAAGAAATCATGCGTGGATTGATCCCAAAATCAAGTTGATGGAAGATTATGGATAGGGTTGTCATGTTCCAGAAACTGGTAGTGCCACCTATTATTCTTTACTTGTTTTCGTGCCTTTTAATACCCCCAAAATTGCCACTTGACAGTACTGTGAGCATTATAAGTCAAAAACTAATGGACAAATTTCTTTTATATTATGCATTTACATAGATATGGGTAATGGGATGATGTTTAAATTGGAGTCATGACCTTTCCTATGAGAGTGGCCTTGACCTTAAATATTCCCATATTTGGTGAAATTCTCACAAAACTTTAATATCTGAGTAAGGGATACATGGAATGATCCAAAAATCAAATTGACCGAAGATTTTGGATAGCTTTGTCTTTTGCAGAAGACAGACTGCGCCACCTTGTGTCGTTTTCTTGTTAAAATGATGTTAATGCAATAACTTTGTAAGAATTTGAGGTATAGTCACCAAACCCACAGGTTTGATGTATCTTATCAAAGGCTAGGTCAAATTCCATCATGGATGACCTTTATGCATTTTTTTCAAGGCCACAGCAGCGATTATGCTAAAATGATATTAGGGCAATAACTCAAAAAGAATTTGTGGTACAGTCACCAAACCTACAGTTTAGATGCATCTTATCGAGGGCTAGGCCAAGTTCGAATATGGATGACCTTGATGCATTTTTCAAGGTCACAGAGGCAATAACGCTGACATGATGTTAACTTTAATATCTCACTGAGGGATGCATGGATTGGTCCAAAAATCAAATTGACATGAGATCTTTGATAGCATTGTTTTCTGGGTGGCGCCACCTTGTGTTGTTATCTTGCTTTCATACCTTGTAATACCCCACCATTGCCACTTCACAGCACTATGAGCATAATAAGTTGAAAACTAATGGACAGATTTCTTTCATATCATGTATATAGACATGGGTTACGGTAAGAGATATATTTCAATTTGGATCATGACCTTCCAAGAAATATATAGTTTGTGTTTGACTGAATGAAGGCTTGTTGGGATTGACAGGCAGTAGCATTATTTTAATTAATAGAAAAAGAAGACTGATAAGTACACCTTAAAAATTGTGTCACCATCTTCAGCCCTCCTGTGTCATAGTGGAAATTAAATCACTTTGTAACAACATATTTCACAGAGAGGACTGAATCCTATAAAAAGAGCTTAAATATCTAAAGCAGAGAAGGAAATTAAAAAAGACCTTCAACCCATCAGATTTCCTGGAAGTTGTCAGTTATAATTAAGGATCTTTAGACCAAATCTTCTTGCCCGCTTATGTTTACGCTCCTGAGTCCTATATAATTTTCTTGCAAACTTAAAAAGATATATTAATTTCCAGAATTCCAACTTTTAAGTAATACCCTGGTAGTTTGATACTTGTAAGGCATGAGGGGAAAATTCCTAGATTTTTTATGGGTCTTGTCTCAATAAGTGTGCACCTAACATATGTGAACAAAACTGAATTTATGGTCAATATTATCGTTTTTACCATTGTTTTACCCAGTAATCTGGTGAAAAGTGCATTTAAATTGTATTACTAAATTGACCTCTTTCTGAATAAAGTATGTCTTTCTGAATAAATAGACATCCTTCTTAATAAAATGACCCCTTTCTGATCACCATGTAAAGAATGAAATTAAAAATGAAGATATTAATAGAAATTTTTGTATCCTGATCATTATAATAATTTTGAGTCCTCGTTGCCACTCAGTGATGCATTTATTTAAATCAGAGAAGAATATATTGTTTTTTCTTTAGTCATTCGTAATGTAATGATTGTTGGTATTTCAGGAGACTCTTGAGGACATTGACAAGGACAAGGATGGCTTCATCAGTCTGGAAGAGTACATCGGTAGGTGGTTTTATGTATACATGTTCTCCGTCCTATTCAGCATACCTCTGTTTTTTAATGAATAGCTCCAGACTTTAGAAAAGTTAGCATTATGCTAACAGTTAAATATCCCGTGAACATTCATAAACCTAGAAGTTTTTTTCCTTGAGATCAGATCTTTTCCTTGACTTTGCCAACCTGTGAGTTGGATGTTGGGTGGGTCTTGGTTGAAAAAGAATCATTTGTTGCATATACCCAGTAAAGGCTTCATTGCTTCTAATAAACTGATAAATGGTGCTAGAATTAGCAGACCCAGAGGGTCAAGTGAGACAAAGTATTAAGTTAGATAGTATTGATTTGTTTGGTATCATGAACACAATATTTTTGCTGTTAGAACACCTTGAATGTTATATAATTCTGTCTGTAAATGTATACATTGTCATCTGTGTACTGTAAGTGTTGGGTTATGTGTGTCCAGCTTTAGGCTTACAACCTAGCAGTAATAAAAAAACCAAATTTCAGTTGTTTGATTGAAGGAACATAGTGTGGGCTTCCTTTGATAAGCTTACAAGTCAGATAATATGGGTGCACACTATGTATATTTTTATTAGGAAAACCTGCCTATTACTAGTATTAGGTCAACCCACAGCCTGTAAGTTTATAACCAGCATCAGTGATACACAGTGTGTGTGATGTAACTGGCAGCCCCAGCTTCTGTGGTCTGAGGATAGAGCACAGGTCTCAAAACCTGGAGGTTGCGAGTTCAAATCTCATCTGAGCAACAGCGAGATTTTTACAGTCAGCCTCCTCCCAGTTTGACCCATTGCTTGTTTAATGGGAAGAATGTGCCCCACAGCCATGTAAAACTCACAAATGAGTGGGACATTTGGTTGTTCCTTGGAGTTATGATCCAGCAATGGATACAGTTACACACAGGACACACATGTGCAGTAGACACCAGGATATGTCTAGAAAAACCATGAGAGATTCTTGAAATTTAGATCCAGAGTTTTGTTTGGACCCTGTCGAATGCAGTTCTTTTATATTGATAAAAGAATAATGAAAATCAATTTACATTATGCATGTATCATAGAAAAATATATATATATACAGACTAAGCCGCTTAATTGCAAGAGGCTTTTGTCAAGCAGATTTGTTGCAATTAACCGAAGTTGCATATAGGCGAAGTTCACCATCTACCATGTGTAAGGGGAAGCCGAATGATCGGTTGGACCGCTGAATATCTAATTAATTTAGCATTTGTTTTGTAACACTATTCGTATTGTGATAAAGAAGTAGAGATCCTTGCGTTTGCGCTTGCCACTCATGATTGAATAGTGACATGATTCGAAATTTGCTGTTCTTTTATAGAAGAGATGTTTTGACAAAACATAACGAACATAAGGGGTTAACAATATAAGTTTATATAAGAGCCTTTGACAATTTTGTTATGAGTATCATCAAAGGAACAAACCATGGGGCAGCTAGAACACAAAGTTTGTTTGACAAACAAATTCAAGCTAATTAAGAGTTGTTCTCATGATCAAGGGGTTTAATAAGCGTGACATATTTTTAACCTACCTTTGTTAACCCACTTCAAAGAGATGTATGCTGTAACCATATCGAACTGCATCAGCGAGCACAGGGTAATTAAGGTCCTTTGTACACATGTGCACCTGTAGTTATCACAGTGGCTACTTTTGAACTTCTGGTCTATGATCATTGTTGGGAAAACACAAACACAACTCACCGACTCATTGAAATACTTGCATTTAACGTGAGTTTTCTACCTTTCTGCCCATATTTTCCTTGCGTTAATTGGAAGTTTGCGATTATGAGGCTTCCGATTATGCAGCGCATTTTTGATGATAACATATAGGAATTGGTTTTGGTTTTCAGAATTTCATGCAAGTAAGCGGCATATCTGTTAACAGACTTGCAAATAAAGGGCTTTGTCTGTATGTATATACATACATATATATATATATATATATATATATATATATATATATATATATATATATATAAAATGTGAATATTCATTGCAGAAATCAGTAACATCAGTGTTATGAATATTAATGGAACAATATGCAACCATATTTAGGAAATGCCATCAATAGTAAAACTTTCATATGGTAAATGATTATACTTCATGGGCCTTCTAGCATTTTATATAACTTGGTTGTTAATTTAGTCACCCTCAGTGTTACATGTCTGGAGCATTTTGGCCTGAGGCTATGTTATTTTTAAATATAAATTCATTCTTGCATTATTATAGCACTGATAATGAATATTCATGTCACACCTTGCCATATGTATGCAAAAATCTTTTTCTTTTACTCTAACAGGATGACTGAAATGCCATTCACACATGATTGATATGAATATTCATGACAGGCCCTGTAACATGTATTTTTGCTGTACAGCTGACATGTATGATAGTGATGATGAGGATAGTGAGCCCCCTGAGTGGCTGGAGACTGAGCGTGAGCAGTTCAGAGATTTCCGTGATTTAAATAAAGATGGCCGCATGGACCGTCATGAGGTTATGCAGTGGATTATACCCGAGGATTATGACCATACAGGGCAGGAGACAAAACATTTGTTCCAGGAAGCCGACGAAGACAAGGTCTGTTATGACAGGAGGCTACTTTTTGTTATGGCAAAAGCTATTGCCTGTCATGATTGGAGGCTAGTTCCAGATATTACTGGAGGCTAGTTTCTGTCCTGACTGGAGACTAATATCTGTCATGACTGGAGGCTAGAGTCTGTTATGATTGGAGACTAGTTTTTGGAGCATGCACCAATAACTCTTGCATTGCATAGCCCTCCTGGTGGAATCCAAAATAACTGTAGGAAAATATATAAAAAATGCTATTTACAAATGTATTTTTAAAATCACGTAAAGTTAGCACTTTAAAATTGAGTACTTAAGGACAGCATGGAAACAATGCTCAGTAAACCTGTCAAATAGAATAAAAACAATTTTGATTGTCCTAATGAGTAAATTCCCCCACTTGTATAAAGAATGAGTTTTTTGTATAGATAGGTGACATTATAGTTGTTCCCCCAGGAGGGCTGTTTCATGATTATTTTGTTCCCTCTTTTATTTAATTTGTAGGTGGTGAAGGTTCATACAAATTTGCATGTCTGCCATTTTGAATATTTTTGGTTTTCATTTTTGAAAACCCTTGTATGTAACACCAAAAAAGTTGCCACTGATTAAATAAGCAGGGATTGTTGTGCAGCATCTTGATCAGGATATCTAAAAAATAGCTATTGTCAAAATGGACAAATTGTCTGGTTTTATCCTATAAAGATTTGTTCAGTGAGTGTTTATAGGGCTTCAGTGTTCTTGAGTTTGGCCAGAAATCAAAATGGCAGACAGTATAATTAACATGATACTAATAAAACCTCTTCTTGCACTGTATGGCTTAAACAGGGTTCCCAGTGGTACACCAACCACATTTGATGATCCTGACAGCAACAGATACCTTGTCATGTTCAGAGATCTGTGTGACCTTCAGATGACCTTTATGTGACCTTCAGCTGACCTCTATGCTAATTCTTACCCTATATAACCTTTGGTTGCCTAGGTGACATGTGGCCAAATAAGGAAGGGGAGGAGGAGCCCGATTGGGTGAAAACTGAACGTGAACAGTTCAGTACCTTCAGGGATAAAAACAAAGACGGTAAAATGGACCGCATCGAAGTGAAGGATTGGATCATTCCCCCTGATTATGACCACTCAGAGGCTGAAGCCAGACACTTAATAAGCGAATCTGATATTGACAAGGTATGCCACTAGGTGTCTCCACCTCACTAACATTTTAGAATATTGATTATTGTAGTGCAATCCTGATTTTTCCCCATTATAAAAAAGATAAAAAAAAACACTGAAAACAAGTACCCAAACTTGTACAATGTGATAGAGTTTTGAATTTTTTTCTTTGAAAATTAAATTTTTTTCCCCTTGCAGTTAGCTTACACATCCTTTTTCGGTGACCAGTGAACAGTCCATCTTTTTTTTTATTATTTTTATATTTGAAAATAAAAATAAAAACTCCCAACCTTGTCATCAATTTCACAATATGAGCATACTTTGTTTTTATTTACCTGAATCAAAACCGTGGGAGTAAAATATATCTACTTTTGGTAATATTCCAAATTTTTTTTTAGAGGATTTGTATGACTCTTTCTGGAATACTAGCACCGGGTGAATGGAGTAAATGAACACAACAGTTATGCATTTGCCAAGAAAACAAATAGTTGTATGGATTTTAGGGCAAAAAAAATCTGGAGCGAGCAATTTTTTTTTTTCATGGGTTAGGACAAAATATATGGAATTTGTCAGGAAGGATACAAAGATGTGGGGCAATTTCATGGAATGCTCCAGATGAAACAAACAATGTTTAATCGACTATGTAAGATACCTTTATGAAAGAAATATTTAAATTGTTAATTAGGGGTGGGGGAGGTCATATTGTCGGATGCTCCCAAAACAGTGTTTGCTTTCACTTATTTAGCCCAATATCCTAGGTTCATTCATGCATAAGTGACTTAAAAATTTTACATATTCCCTTAATGAAGATCCTTTAACTGGATCATGTGCTAGGTCCACACCAAAATCTAATTGATTCTTAGTTTACCAATTCCTGAAATGCCATGGAAATTTTATGAGATCCCAAGCAAGATTGCAAAAGTTATGTTGTGAACAAACACACGAGTGGGGAAGAATACATACCCTCCTGACAGCAGGAAACATATGAATGAGCTTTGTCATTATTTCTTGCACAACCCCTAATGCCTGGTCCATTCCCTAGTCATTCTGTCCATTATGATTTGTAAACACCAAGCATCCATTTGAGGTCACCCAAGAGCTCATTATGTTATCACCTTTTGGATATGATGTGAAATAACAATATAAAGAGTTACAGTTTACTAAATCATTGTAAATCTTTACTCCTTCAATTTTCCCAAATTCTTGAAAATGTCTAAGTACTCTATATGGTTATGTCAGGGTTTCATGTTTTTGATTCATGATAAATCAAAACACAGGCAAACCTAATAAAATGATTTCATGACTGTATCAATGTTATAAATTTCAGATAAATTGTTCCTGAAAAATAAATAATCAAGAATTTTACCAAATATATATTTGTTTATAATGAAATCAGTTATAACTTGGGATAATCTTTTGGTAGCCTGTGCTGAATGTTACTTTTTTTATCAGATCTAAGCGGTTTCACCCAAATCAGTTTTATACAGTTTTTTTTTGCATGAACCACTACATCCAACCTCTTTAATAACAGCATGCTGGTAGCATGACATCAGGGCTCCCATTGACTCCTGTACTTCCTACATTAGTCTCCTTTATTTCCCTTTATTTTCCAGCATTTAGACCATAATCTCCTATATTTTCCTAAATGTTTCACTGCAGAATTGTGTTTCTGTTATAATTGTTATTTCTGAAAAAATATTGTTATGTAGACTTCTTTTCATCTAATACACCCTTTTTTATAACTGTACATGTAAGAGTTGCATTATTACAAGTAGAGCCATTTGCAGTATTACAAGTAGAGCCATTTGCAGTATTACAAGTAGAGCCATTTGCAGTATTACAAGTAGAGCCATAAGTTAAACAGACCTTAAGATGCTTCTTATAGATTGTGTTACTGTATATATCATGATGGTGGTCTGAAAACTCAAATATTTTTCATATATTTTTGGCTAAATATTCCTATAAACTCCAATACTTTTATTTCTGGTCATGCTATTGAATTCCTCTATTTCTTGATGAGCTTTTTGGGAGCCCTGTCACATTTAGTTTAAGTGTGTTCCTCTGTGATCATCTCTGCATTAGACAGTAAACACTTCTTAGACCTTTTCCTTATTATTTGTTCACTTGTCATTGATGACAACAATGGTTATATAGTGGAATCTTTCTTTAAAAAAGACTAGATTGTTACTTATGTTTTATGTATATGTCTCTTTGAGTGTTATATTTACTTGTATTATCTGACATATTTTATGTGTTTTTGTCTTCCTTTTTTAATGATTTAATGAGGTATTTGTTTCTTCTTTCTTCATTTGTGTTTAAAATTGTTCTGAATCCTGAAATATCTTGGGCTTTTCAAGATAGGATTTAATTGGTATACATGATGTATTTATTGGTAAACATGATGTATATATCCTTTATCATTTAGGCTTCCCAGTCATATCATTGTTTGATCTTCAGCTTCATTACTTAATCATTATTATCTTTAATACAATTTATGTTCAAAGTTATCATTGGATGAAATTACAAATCTTTAACTGTGTGTTCATATCTCAGATGTGCATTCCAATTATTCAGAATTTTATAAATTTATATTATTATTCGTTTGTAGGATGGTGTATTGACCAAGGAGGAGGTTCTTGAAAAATACGACGTATTTGTGGGGAGCCAGGCTACAGACTTTGGGGAAGCACTGACACGTCATGACGAGTTCTAAGAACTCTCGATTAGAATACAGCACTAGTCAACTTGTAAAACACCCCAAGTGAAGCCCACCCTGCATTGTTCACCCTCCAAACTTTTGACCTCTGACTTTTCCCACCTGAAAACTGCCGTTCTTCCTGAAAGCAGGGTGTAAATTTTTTTTTATTCTCGTGAATGTCTCTTTTTGTATTATTTTTTATATGGTTGATGATTTTGTAATGTTTACCTATGAACTAAGACCTCTGACCTTCAGCTGCCTTTCTGTAGTACCTGTGACTGAGTCATCTGTCACTTATGAACTATTTTTAGGTTAATATAAAAAAAATACATAAAAAGTCAATTGTAAGATCAAATATGGGCATTTCTGTTGAAGCATCCTAATACCGTATGTTAAAAAATGCATAAATTTTATTTAAAACATGGTAGAATTGTAGTGATGTGGATCAGAAAAATCATGCAGTTATTTGCAGAACCGTCTTGAGTTTGTTGAACAAGAATTTCAAAATTGCAGTAAAGGCAGCTAAACCAGATTGGTTTTCACCAGAATTATGTTTAAAAATAAAAGAAAATAATCATTTGTAACAGACCTGAAGATTATGATAGAATTTACTTGCAAATATATGAAAGACGTGAAAGGAGTAAACTGTAGAAGATGTGCTGGTCTTCATGGTCATATATGATCAACTTTTAAAGCTGTAACAAAAGAAAGATCAAAACACTTTAAAGTTGCTTAAACTAAAGGCTTATATAGTGGCAGTGCTTGGCAGAGCACTGTCATCTTTCTCCTGTTAAGTGATGTGACAGCAGCTGCAACAGCTAAGCAGAAATATGAATGACAGCTTGAAGAGCATAAAAATATAAGCCTAGAACTTTGTATACTTGTTTTAAATTCAGCAAATTTGCCTAAGCTTGCAGAATATTTAGGTATTAAAATTCTAGTCCATTTTAAGTTAAGATAAGGAATAGTTATAGTCCTATTTTGTTTTTGTTAATCAAATTAAATTTTTAAAAATCTACATTGATTTTTCAGTTTGTATGAAATATGCTGGATTTGACTAAGTTCAGATTCAGTTTTTCAGCTTGCAATATTACCGATCTTTCAAGTAAAATTGGTGCTTTAATAGAGAAACAACAATTGTAGTTTAAATCAAGGCTTAGGACTCAGAAGTGTGTATCAATTGCTTCACAGTTCAGTCATAAATCTCACTTGTAGGAATTGAGTTTATTTTTTCAAAGATTTTATGATTTCTTTTTAAGTGCATGATTACCGTAGCAGAATGGTAGCCCCTTATTTATTAGGATTATGATGACTGTTAGTAGGTAGAGAGCCTGGATGCAGCTTTGTACCATTAATGTAGATGTTACAGTGGTATTCAGGATATTTGGATTGGGTCACACTGCTGGATCTATCATCACAGATATATCACACCCTCTGATTGGTTAAAACTCTAAGGCTTGGTGTTTTTCAACCAATGAGATGAGGGGATACAGCAGGTAGATGCTTATCAGAGCCAGGGCATATGTTTTGCTAGTTGATGGCTGGAACAAGGTTGTTTTGCAAAGACTGGTATAGCAGTTTGACAGATGTTAATTTATATAGACATATGTAAAATATATAAATATAACAAGAGTATTGATTATCCAAATATCTCATTTACCAAGAATATGATCTTACAGATAGATACCAATCTATGGTAACAACCTACTGGAATAATACTCTGAAAATTTCAGATTCAGAGAGAGAGATATTTTGATAATTAATAATGACTACTGTATATGATGTTACCCATAGGCTCCTTGTACATTATAATTCCTGTAAGATGTACTGTTAGTATGATATCTGTGAGTGTTACAACTTTTGTCCAGCATGGACGGTGCCCATCATTGTATGACAGGTTGCTTGTGTACCTTATCCCACCAGTCTTTGTGAATTGTTTTGACTTGTGTTGTTTGCCGCTTCTGTTGACCATGTGAGGTCAACTTGTATTGGACTTTATCATTGCTTTCATCACACCGTGTGGCATAATATGGTATTTCAAAAGTTTGTTAACTTATATTTACATTAATACCTTAATTTGCTTAAAAGTGCCACCTGGTGTTCATTAAATTAAACACCAAATCATGGTATATGTTCATATTTAATAAACTCATTGTACATCTTTGTAAAAGTGTAACAATTGTAATGGTCAATTTAAAATTTTATATTTTCTTAATGATTTATTATGAGCAAGAATAATTTCAAAATTTAACATTAGGTGGCATTGGTAATCAATTAAGGCTGGCTGTAAACATGAGGACAGATTTGGAATTACCATGTATTGTTTTCAGCACACAGTGTGTGGCATCAGCAACTCTGTGAGATGCACAATGCTTCATCATCCATTATTATCACTCTCTTTATATATAAAACATCCTTCATCTGTCTTGTATAAACTGCTAGGTATCGTGTTGATGTATTGCACTGTCTGGTCTCAGATTGCAAATTGTAGGATACATAATATTCCTGTAGCATACTACTTATAGTTTGTGATACCACCCTGACACTTGCATAATTATCAGTATATCTCAAGATGCCATGTAGCCAGTCTATTACACATTTGACTTTCTTGTGATAATAATCCCAAGGTGCCAGTCTACTTTTTATTATTTACAAATGTTTAAAAGTTAAGGACAAATAACCTTCAGTTGAGAAAAAAAAAGACTTATCCTTGAGATTTAAGAAACACAGATGGTATTAGTCCTGGTAAAACTGCTCTATTTATAAATAAGTTGCAAATGAATGGCATATGTATAGACTTGTGCCCTGCTTCTATGAAGCCTGCATCGATCATCATTATCAAGTTTGCTATTCCTGCTCAGGCTTCCATTACTAACACCTCAGCGTTACATCCATGTGCGGATATCGAGAGTATGTTAAAGTACTTTGCACAGAAGTGAGGGTGGAGCTAGTCTACTTAGTGGAAAAGCAAGGCCAATAAAATGGAGTTACTAAGTAAAGCAAGGCCAATAAAATGGAGTTATCTATAATTACGCAGGGTACAAGTCCATCATATGCCCTGAAATTCATCATATGTCATTATGTTGCTGATATTTATAAATACAATAGGAGGTAATGTCATAAAACTCTTGTAGATTTTATATTTTTTTCATGCATGTGTAGATGTAAGATGTTAGGAATATAGGAGTTTTCCTGCATTGATATGCATCATAAAATAATATGATCAAAAATCGACTTTTATAATTGATATATTTCTTATAATTGATATATTTCTGATAATGGTGACAAGTTGCATGCTGGGATAGCCTTGCATCAAAATAAATCAGATCACTTGAAGAAAGTGAAACTTAATCAGATCAGTTCCTGTTATGAACCTGGCGTGTTTTGCATTTCCCTTTCAACAGAGTGTGTTCAGATTCTTTAACGGAAATTAAATCTTTCAGAAAGGCGTAAGTGCTGCCACCTTACAGTGAGCAATATCATCAAACTAGAAAAATAAGTTTTTATTAAGATTTTTTTTTGTGTGTGTGTTTTCAGTAATTATGAACAATAATGTAAAGAACAAATGCGTGTCAGTATTTACCATATGGACAGTGAAAAGCTGTTATATAGGCTTACCAGTTGGTAATAAACAGTCGAGAATTATATTTAGTCTTTTGTTGTTTGTGTCAGCTGTTTGCTTGAGAGTTGTGAACATTGGACAGGAATTTTGGCCAGATTGGCATTTCCATTATGACCGAAAACATGGACATTTAAAAGTCGGGATTCTGTCCCTCGGTAGAAAACAATCCCTTTTGTACAGTGATGCGTTCGGTACCTCTGGGCTTTATGGTAGTTGCCAGATCAGGCGCGGATTCAGGATTTTTGCAGGGAGGGGTCAACGGGTGTCATGCATAAAAATTGTTTAAGAAAGGTTGGTTGAGATCGGGGGGGGGGGGGGATTTCGACCCCCAACCCCCTTCCGGAGGCGCGCCTGCTGATGTCAAGTGGTGCAAATGACTTGCTACCATTCGGTACCCAACAAAAGGCCTACTGACCGGATGTCTGGCTTGTCTTAGTAACCAAAAGAAACTAATATTAAATGTTTCATGCCAGATTCAGTTTTATTAGTCATTTTAAACTTTTGTGTACACTAGTAAAATCAGGGGCGTAGCCAGGATTGAGGAAGGGAAGGGGGCCGGCCGATCCTCAAATTCGAAAACGGGGGGGGGGGGGGGGGGCCTTATATGCATTGGTACTATGAACACATTTTATACATATATGTGTATATGTATGTATATATATATATATATATATATATATATATATATATATATATCATTATTATTAATATTATTACTATACGTTTATATATTTTTGTGTATGAAAATATATTTGTTATTTTTCAAATATGTACCATGGTTTCATTTAAGATAGTAACAGGTACCTGGGGAGGGTATGGGAGGGGGATACCTCCTCCCATATTGAAAATTTTTATTGATTATGCAATGTATTAAAAGAAGACATTTTGAGGCAATTATCAACATAAAATGCCTGAAAAACTTCTTTTATGTCTTTGCGTTATGTAGTTAAACTGTAGAGAGGTTCAATATTTAATATTTATATTTCTTCTAAATAAGGATATAAAATTCCATCAAGCGCATTTACGTTTCTAACTTGCAAAATGTTATCTTTTCAATGTAATGCTCGGAGTGAAATAACTGATATGTTGAAGTCTTATGTTAAACTTTGTATTATACCGGGTTCCCCGGTCTCGACAGCACACAAGACTGCTAAGACCACGGGTTCGAGTACTGGTATCACCAGCGGAACCGTGATATTTTTCACTGTCGACCCCAATCAGGGCCTGGTGCTCTACAATTGTTCTCCAGCTGTTAATAAATATCCTTGTACTCAACTAATAAATTTGAAAGAAATAAACTGCAGATAACTTTAACCAAATCTAATTGCTATTTAATAAAAAAAGAAACATGAAAAACGAAAATAAATCACGAAAATCGGAAAATTAAATAAAATGAGAGATATTGCAGCTCAAAGGGTGGTTTTGCGCCGAAGGCGCCCTCTCTGGATCCGCCACTTATGGCAAAGGCAACCTAATGCATATATATATATATATATATATATATATATATATATATATATATATATATATATATATATATATATATTGGCATTAGATTAAGTGAAATTCCGAAAGGACGGGGTGTTCTGGATGCTACGCCCCTGTAAAATATTGGTGTTGTTATTTGCTCCCTGGATCTCGCTAAGCCGTGGATAAAGGGGCAGGTCGCTAACATGGCCGAATCCAAGTTTGCCAGTGGTGTGTACTAGATGACCCTGCGCGTGGCGGATTTTGACCCGCTGCCCGCGGGGGCCCGCAGCCCGCCGGCCTCCGCATAGGATTCTTTGCGGGGCGGGCTACATCTAAGAAATTGCGGGGCGGGGCGGGCTGCGGGTTGATGATCTGGGAGTTCAGTAAAACATGAATATAAAATTATACCAAAAAAATATATTATTTGTAGAAATTGGTATTTTTGTATAAAATGTTTTCAGGTGTAAATTTGGGAAAAAAAATTAATTTATTCCTGTTAACCCCTTTCGTTGACTGACAGTTGTTACAACACTATGCAAATGTGTCTTTTCTATGTATAACTTAAATTTGTTATCCAAAATATATGATGTATTCTTAATCTGAAATCTAGACTTTAAACAATTGTCTTTGCAATGGGAGCTGGTCATAACTTTGTAAAAGTTACCTGGCCTGATGATGTATATTGACTGTAACCCTGTACTTGTGTCATGTCTCACATATTATATAATACGGATGGGAGTAAAGCAAGGGCTTGATTACCTTTGATCTTGTAATAGACAGTGTGTGGCTACAGCTGGCTATGTAGATGACCTTGAACTGCACAAAGCCTAAGGTGGACTCCATGTGCTGTCTAATTGTAAATGACATTGACCACTGGCTG
The DNA here is from genome assembly GCA_026874595.1 of Sipunculus nudus. Taxonomy (NCBI): domain Eukaryota; kingdom Metazoa; phylum Annelida; class Sipuncula; order Golfingiida; family Sipunculidae; genus Sipunculus; species Sipunculus nudus. Next base: position 65,685,439 of record CM049319.1, on the reverse strand, counting down.
GTCAAATCCCTGTTTTGTCACAGCATAATGTGTAGATGATTGCTATAAGAAACAAGACTCTGGCCATATCTATAGATCTCAATGAACATCCTGAGCCTAAAGCCACATGGGTCAGATTACCCCTTTACTCCCTTGACCTGATTAGTCTTAGTTTCAGCTAATTAACAGATTGTGATTGAAAAAAAAAAAATAACCAGCAACACATCTCGTTAGTTTGATGGCTTGTGATTAGCCAATACTATTCTAAAGGGTCACTTTGGGTGCAAATACTTTGAAGAAGTCTAATTTTTTTCTTTACTTTTTTTTATTATATATTTAAGTAGAAACAGACAAAGTAAACCAAAGGTTTGTTTATTTCCCCTGTAAAATATGAAAACATATTTAAGTTGTGTTAAATTATTATGTATAAATTAAATCCATTTAACCAATCAAACCTGTCTTTGAAAATATTTCATGAATTATGGTTTGAATTATTGCAAAAACGTATTCAAAAAAAATTTTCATTCCAATCAACAAACATTTCATATATATTAATAATAAGCGTGTCTTTTATATGTGCTGTAAAATATTTTGATATGTAAACCTTTGGATCTGAAAACTATTTTAAATTTTTTGCGGTCTGGACTGCAGGCCGGAAACTTAAAAAATCCGGGGCGGGGCAAGTGCGGACTGAAAGCAAATTTCGCAGGGCGTGTGCGGGATGAAAGAATCATAGTAACTGTGGGGCGGGGCGGGCTGAATTTATTTTATTGGATTGCAGGGCGGGCTGACAGGGCATGATGTGGGGTGGGTGCGGGTTCAGTTTTTCAGCCTGCGCAGGGTCCTAGTTTGTACCCCTGACCAGTACGCTCCATAAGCAGCTGTTATGCTGTGCTCAGCTATTTCGTGGAAGGTCACCAGGAGGTCAGAGCGTAGTACCACTGGGATCACATGTCGAACGGCGATATCTACTGGCCAATCTTAATTACCATAATTCCAAGCGGTTGCAACGCAGCATTCATTTGAGATTCAAACCAACCATTTCACGTGTATAATGTGCTGCCACCTGCCTTCAGACACTCATATTGATCTCCAGCATATACCATCCAGGAGACGTCAGATCCCCGCCATTATGATCCTCGAGCCACTTGCAATATAATACCGATAATTTTGTATATTATAATGAAATAACCGTAAGGATGAGACAGAATCCCATGAATTTATCCTGTTTTCCTTCAATATTAAATGGATTCCTTCTCGTGTGTTTTCATAAATCCTCAACAAACTGTTTGGAAGTTTCTGTGTAAATTTGCGGGCAGACAAACCAAGGGTAATATGTTACTGGCGGAGGAAGAATAAAAAATGCAGGCCTGCCAACATTAAATAAATGACTTTTCTTTAATTGAGGATTTACTTTAAAATGACTCTAATTGGTTCACTTTTGTAATTATGATGTTGACAATAGTGATTAAACGAGGGGCGATGACAGGGATGGCGATTAAGGCGAGCATAACACGGGCGAATTCTGGACTTTTGGTAAGGGACGGGTTTGTCGTTCACACTTAAGAATTTGCATCCTATAAACAACTGTTCACAACCCCAGGAAGGGAAGTTAGCCTTAAACCCGGCTATTCATCGGCCTTTTCTGTAAATGTTATGTGATTTCAGGGCTACTCTGTGTATATATTCATAAACTGCAGGTAATTCCTGTTAGAGAAAAAAAAATATATAACCGTTCAACGCTCTGTGACGGAAGTATTAGCTTTTTTAATTTATCAACAAGTTGCTACTAAACACGGTACATGCCCAAAATGTTCAAAAACAGAAAAATGTTTATGATGCACCGGAGAATGATTTTGATGATATCAACTAATCACGTAGTCGTGATTTTGTAATGGAGATAAAAAAATCAGATTCTGTGACACTAGGCTGCGTGAAATGTCTAGGGGAATGAATAAAGAAGTCGGTGGTTTTGTTTTAACAAATAATTATAATATTATTCTTAAAACAATCCTAACATTTCAATACACTAAATCAATACAATTCCACGGTGTAACAACAGTACAACAGCAAATCAATACAAGTATATAAATAATGTGTACAGTACCTGGATACCACCGCTGTCACAGCGATAACAAGTCCTTTATAACGTACAACCCTGATGAACAGTTCACGTAAATCTTTTCAGAGAATAACAGTCCAGTTCATTCACAAAATCAGTCAGTTGTAGTCCTAAAGTGAAGTTCTTGTTATAATCCCGAAAGCAAACTGAAGACTTTTTAAGATCCGTCACAAATTTAGAAGAAAATCTATTTGCCGCACTTATCGGAAAAGGTCTACAACTGACTTACACGCTCCTGTGTCCGCTTGAATATTTCTCCCCTCTCCCCTTGGCTCTAAAACACAGCCCCATATTTATAACTTCCACCTTAAGCCGAGAAATTTCCATTTCTCGAACAATCTAAAGAACCTCATCACTGTGTTTCTACATATCAGGGTTCACACGTGGCCCGGCTCGGCCAGGCGAGCAACCCCAGACTAGCATGACCGTTGTTTACACGTGAGATTCCATGCGTAGGCCGGGCTATGCCGTCATGGCAACAGACATCGCTATCGCTGAACAAACACACTGCTGCATACAATAAAAGAGACATCTATAACAGTTGATGTTTATGATTCACCGGAGAATGATGATGATGTTGTTTATGGTGCACCGGAAAATGATGATGATGTTGATGTTCATGGTTGCACCGGAGTATGCTAATGGTGTTGATGTTTAAAGGGCAGTGAAGAATGGTGGTGTTGTTGATTTTCATGGTTCAACGGAGAATGATGATGATGTTGATGTTTATGGTGCACTTGAGAATGATGATGATGTTGATGTTCATGATACACCTAAGAATAATGATGATGTTGGAGTTTATGGTGCACCGGAAAATGCTGATGATGTTGATGTTTATGGTGCTCTTGGGATGATGATGATGTTGATGTTCATGATGCATTTGAGAAAGATGATGATGTTGATCTTCATGGTGCACTTGAGAATGATGATGATGTTGATGATTATGGTGCACCGGAGAAATGCTGATGATGTTGATCTTTATGGTGCATCGTAGAATAATGATGATGATGTTTATGGTGCATCGGAGAATGATGATGATGTTTATGGTGCAAAGGTGAATGATGATGATCTTTATGGTGCATCGATGAATGGCAAAGATAATTTTTATGGTGCACCGGAGTATGCTAATAGTGTTGATGTTTAAGGGGTAGTGAAGAATGGTGGTGTTGTTGATTTTCATGGTTCAACGGAGAATGATGATGATGTTGATGTTTATGGTGCACTTGAGAATGATGATGATGTTGATGTTCATGATACACCTAAGAATAATGATGATGTTGGAGTTTATGGTGCACCGGAAAATTCTGACGATGTTGATGTTTATGGTGCTCTTGGGATAATGATGATGTTCATGTTCATGATGCATTTGAGAAAGATGATGATGTTGATCTTAATGGTGCACTTGAGAATGATTATGATGTTGATGATTATGGTGCACCGGAGAAATGCTGATGATGTTGATCTTTATGGTGCATCGTAGAATAATGATGATGATGTTTATGGTGCATCGGAGAATGATGATGATGTTTATGGTGCAAAGGTGAATGATGATGATGTTTATGGTGCATCGATGAAAGGCAAAGATAATTTTTATGGTGCGCCGAAAAATGCTGATGATGTTAATGTTAATGGGGCAGCGAAAAATGGTGGTGATGTTGATTTTTATGGTTCACCAGAGAATGATAATGATGTTGATGTTTATGGTGCACTTGAGAATGATGATGTTGTTGATATTAATGGTGCACCGGAGATTAATGATGAGGTTGATGTTTATGGTGCACCGGAGAATGATGCTGATGTTGATGTTTATGGTGCACTGAAGAATTATGATGATGTTGATGATTATGATGCACCGGAGAATGCTGATGATGTTGATCTTTATGGTGCATCGTACAATAATGATGATAATGTTTATGGTGCATCGGAGAATGATGGTGATGTATATGGTGCACCAGAGAATGCTGATGGTGTTGATAATTATGGTGCACTGAAGAATGATGATGATGTTGATGATTATGGTGCAGCGCAGAAGGATGATGATGTTGATGGTGCAGCGCAGAAGGATGATGATGATGTTGATGTTTATGGTGCACTGAAGAATGATGATGCTGTTGATGTTTATGGTGCAGCGCAGAATAATGATGATGTTGATGTTTATGGTGCACTGAAGAATGATGATGATGTTGATGTTTATGGTGCAGCGTGGAATGATGGTGATGTTGCTGTTTAATGTGCACTGGAGAATGATGATGATGTTGATGTCTATGGTGCAGCGTAGAAGGATGATGATGTTGTTGTTTATGGTGCAGCGTAGAATGATGATGATGTTGATGGTGCAGCGCAGGAGATTGATGATGATGCTGTTGTTTATGGTGCACTGAAGAATAATGATGATGTTGATGTTTATGGTGCACTGAAGAATGATGATGATGTTGTTGTTTATGGGTCACTGAAGAATGATGATGAAGTTGATGGTGCAGCGCAGAAGGATGATGATGATGATGATGTTTATGGTGCATCATAGAATAATGATGATGTTGATGTTTATGGTGCACTGAAGAATGATGATGATGTTGTTTATAGTGCACTGAAGAATGATGATGATGTTGATGGTGCACCGCAGAAGGATGATGATAATGTTGAATGTTTATGGTGCGTTGAAGAATGATGATGATGTTGATGCTTATGGTGCATCGCAGAAGGATGATGATGAAGTTGATGTTTATGGTGCACTGAAGAATGTTGATGATGTTGATGTTTATGGGGCACCGAAGAATAATGATGATGTTGATGTTTATTGTGCACTGAAGAATAATGATGATGTTGATGTTTATGATGCACTGAGGAATGATGATGATGTTGTTGTTTATGGTGCACTGAAGAATGATGATGATGGTGATGGTGCAGCGCAGAAGGTTGATGATGATGTTGATTTTTTTTTGCACTGAAGAATGATGATGATGTTGATAGTGCAGCGCAGGAGATAGATGATGATGTTGTTGTTTATGGTGCACTGAAGAATGATGATGATGTTGTTGTTTATGGTGTACTGAAGAATGTTGATGATGTTGATGTTTATGGTGCACTGAAGAATGTTGATGATCTTGATGTTTATGGTGCACCGTAGAATGATGATGATGATGATGTTGATGGTGCATAGGAGAATGATGATGATGTTGATGTTGATGGTGCAGCGCAGACGGATGATGAGGATGCTAATGTTTATGGTGCACCATAGAATGATGATGATGTTGATGTTTATTGTGCACTGAAGAATAATGATGTTTATGATGCACTGAGGAATGATGATGATGTTGTTGTTTATGGTGCACTGAAGAATGATGATGATGGTGATGGTGCAGCGCGGAGGTTGATGATGATGTTGATGTTTTTTGTGAACTGAAGAATGATGATGATGTTGATGTTTATGATGCAGCGTAGAATGATGATGAAGTTGATGTTTATGGTGCACTGAAGAATGATGATGATGTTGATGTTTATGGTGCGCTGGAGAATGATGATGATGTTGATGTTTATAGTGCGCTGGAGAATGATGATGATGTTGATGGTGCAGCGCAGAAGAATGATGATGATGTTGTTGTTTATGGTGCACTAAAGAATAATGATTATGTTGATGTTTTTGGTGCACTGAAGAATGATGATGATGTTGATGTTTATGGTGCAGCGGAGAAGGATGATGAGGATGTTGATGTTTATGGTGCACCTGAGAATGATGATGATGATGTTTATGGTGCATCGGAGAATGATGATGTTTATGGTGCACTTGAGAATTATGATGTTGTTGATGTTTATGGTGCACCGTAGAATGATGATGATGTTGATGTTGATGGTGCATCGGAGAATGATGATGATGTTGATGTTGATGGTGCAGCGCAGACGGATGATGATGATGCTTATGTTAATGGTGCACCGTAGAATGATAATGATGTTGATGTTTTTTGTGCACTGAAGAATAATGATGATTTTGATGTTTATGATGCACTGAGGAATGATGATGATGTTGTTGTTTATGATGCACTGAAGAATGATTATGATGGTGATGGTGCAGCGCAGAAGGTTGATGATGATGTTGATGTTTTATTGTGCACTAAAGAATGATGATGATGTTGATGTTTATGGTGCAGCGTAGAATTATGATGATGTTGATGTTTATGGTGCACTGAAGAATGATGATGATGTTGATGTTTATGGTGCGCTGGAGAATGATGATGATGTTGATGGTGCAGCGCAGAAGAATGATGATGATGTTGTTGTTTATGGTGCACTGAAGATTAATGATTATGTTGATGTTTTTTGTGCACTGAAGAATGATGATGATGTTGATGTTTATGGTGCAGTGCAGAAGGATGATGAGGATGTTGATGTTTATGGTGCACCTGAGAATGATGATGATGATGTTTATGGTGCATCGGAGAGTGATAATGTTTATGGTGCACTTGAGAATGATGATGTTGTTGATGTTTATGGTGCACCGTAAAATGATGATGATGATGATGTTTATGGTGCACCGTAGAATGATGATGATGATGATGATGTTGATGGTGCACCGGAGAATGATGATGATGTTGATGTTTATGGTGCAGCGCAGAAGAATGATGATGATGTTGATGTTTATGGTGCACCTGAGAATGATGATGATGATGTTTATGGTGCATTGATGAATGATAATGTTTAGAGTGCACTTGAGAATGATGATGTTGTTGATGTTTATGGTGCACCGTAGAATGATGATGATGTTGATGGTGCACCGGAGAATGATGATGATGTTGATGTTGATGGTGCAGCGCAGACGGATGATGATGATGCTAATGTTTATGGTGCACCGTAGAATGATGATGATGTTGATGTTTATTGTGCACTGAAGAATAATGATGATGTTGATGTTTATGATGCACTGAGGAATGATGATGATGTTGTTGTTTATGGTGCACTGAAGAATGATGATGATGGTGATGGTGCAGCGCAGAAGGTTGATGATGATGTTGATGTTTTTTGCACTGAAGAATGATGATGATGTTGATGTTTATGGTGCAGCGTAGAATGATGATGATGTTGATGTTTATTGTGCACCGTAGAATGATGATGATGTTGATGTTGATGGTGCACCGGAGAAAGATGATGATGATGTTGATGTTGATGGTGCAGCGCAGACGGATGATAATGAAGCTATTATGGTACACCGTAGAATGATGTAATGTTGATGTTGATGGTGCACCGTAGAATGATGATGATGTTGATGTAAATGGTGCACCGAAAAATGATGATGATCCTGACGGTTATTGGTCACCGCGAAATGATGATGATGATGATGATGATGTTGATGGTGCTAATTATGAAGTAGTGGACTGATTATTATTAACACACGTTATATTGTTAATGGGAATGAAGCCAGAGATAATGATTTGATAAAACCGATAACATTTATGAAAATGGTGGTGAGAGTGACGGTGACGATGTTGGGTAAGGTCTTTATTTCATTGATGCTTAAGCCACCTATTAACTTGCTTTATTTGTTGAATTTATGTGATTCTAGCTTATTGTGGGCACATATTCTTGGCACATATAAATGAACTGTAAGAAAATGCTGTTAGGAAAGGTTTTTATTACGACCATACGATGATAATGATATTATGATGATGCCGTTGATGAAGATTACGGTGATAGTGGTGGTGGTGATAATTAAGATTCTGGTTGGTGTGGTGATGATGATGACGACGACAGTGGTGGTAATGAAGGTTAATATTATTGCATAAATAGGACCGAAAGCACACATATTATTCATACTCATTCATGATAAAGTATCTAATGATCTCCTTATGGCGTTGAGATAACAGATTGCCCAAAGTTCATATTCACAGCATTTCACGACATCCCGAAGTTGACGGTTAGAAAGAAAAAAAGAAAAACACACAATCACAAAAGTATAAATACGCTGATATTTAGAAAATATCTGACTATTAAAAGATAAAAAAAAAATATTTCGGTTTTTCGAGATATTGTACTCTGTCTGTACTGGGCATGCGTGTGAATATGACTATCGGAAATATTGGAACAGTGTGAACATTTATTATTATCATTATTTTTAGAAAATATTCTAGAAATATGACCGAAACACAAAAGAATAGGATCAATGGACCGATTGAGTGTCTGGAAAAGTCGAATATAATCAGAACAGAGCTGGTGGAGTGGTAGCGACCTCTTTAATCGTTGATCTGAACTATTGAATCTTTCAAATGATTTATATAGTATAGTTATACTTTTTTTTCCCACCCCCTCCCCACCCTATAGATATTTATAGATCACAAGCACTATTTACAATGGGGGCGAAGAGGGGGGGGGGGGTGTTATAACCCCACCCCACATCGTGAGAAGTGCCTGTGCTATAGATACCTATATTTATTACAGACCCCAAGAAATACTTTTAAGTTAGGTGCAAAAATGTATGGTCTAAAACATACCTGAAAATATATATGAAATGTAGGCCCTATGAATAGTTAAACTTGTGGATACACGGTGTAATCTCTCTTTTTTTCGCCAGTCCCATCACCACTGGGAATTTTGACAGTAAATAAGGCTGATGGATACATTGGGTAAAATGTTACCCAAGAACGGAGAATAATTATACAAGGACAACAAATAAAAATACTTATCGCCCTGCTGCCACCTAGGGAGTAAAGAGTGAACCACATTTTTTAACTTTTATTTAGCCACAGGCTCACGACAAGAGAGCCCTCTCTATGCGTGATCGTGTTGGATCAGTTGCCCGTTCTTGTTATATGCACCTACGAAACATCAGTTGATACGATCATACTTATCAAGGGACACAGCTAAGTAAGTATCTGATGTCTGTCATCACTTCAGAAAATCCAAAATTATGCTATCAGGTTGCAGGAAATTGCGTCCACATATATAACTCCAATTCTTCAGGCCTTGCATCGGTTAACATTCCTGATAAAAGATATATAGGCTGCAGCACAATTTATTTTTAGTGCAGGGCCGTAGAATGAGCAAAGTCTTGGAGGGGGGGGGGGGGAATTAGCTTTGTCAGAGCGAAGCATAACGACGGGAGGGTGTGTAAGGAATCTGCCTCCCTCGGTGTTGAAATTCCTAAATATTCATGCCATATATTGGCATTTCTGTGGCATTTTCTTATAAAATAAGCTCTTAACATAGAAAATTATTGCTTGCTTTTATTTATGTGGTTTAAGGGTAACTATGTGAAAGTCACCAGTTAAATTAAACTTTCTTGCAAATACTGCCTACATTTTTTTTCCCTAAGAATACTTAGACCTTGGAGGGGGGGGGGGGGGGGGACTGCCAGGCTGACGCCTTACACTTTGTTTGCCTCCATGATATGAGTGAAATATGAGTTAAAATATTTAAAAAATACACTGATGGGAAAACAAAACATGGTTTCTCAGCAACGGCGCCTGACGTTTTAGATACAGATAGTTTATAGCTGCGTCACAGCGGAGGTCATCTGATCGTGTACGACCTAACATCCTGGACCTCTTTAAATGTAGGCTGATACGTATCCTGATACCTTAAGTACATATAAATACTCCATGGCGATAAGCTTATATGTAGTCATATGTAAATATGGCATGGATACATTTGTTTTCTCACTCTCTGATGATATAGTATTCATGATTTTGCCATGCTTCCCTATGCTGTGCTTTTCCATAATATGCGCTATTATATTTTCGCTATGATATGCTATGGTATTTTATAGTATTTTGATTCACATAATTTATTATGCAATAATAGGTTAATATATAAAGTTTTATTAAGCTTTAACATAATAAACTCTACTGAGCTATATCAGATTATAAGCTATAATGAGATACAAGGTACTCTGATATAATATAACATAATACATGTATTATAATATACCTATGTTGCTTTGATATACTAAACTATACTGCGCAAGGTTGTGCTAAACTATGTAACTGTCGTGATTTTTTACAAATGTAATAAAAATGGAATCAACGAATAAAATAAGTTTGGGCAAGTGAATCAAGGCTCAAAGTAACGGACACTTACAAAAAATATAGGGAAAACATGGTTGGCCAAAATTATTGTGTACAAGAAAAGTGTTTGTAGCAGACATGGGGCGATTACTCTGTAAATGTAATCCATTACGATTACTGTAAAATTATATGAATACGATTTCAATTAGAATTACAAACAAAAATTGAAATTATTGATTAAGATTTCACATACTTTGGAAAGTAATCATGATTATAATCATCATTTCAAAACTTTATATTGTATAAATCCTAATTTCTTTATAAGAACAAAGAAAACACGATTTGGACTGATTTGGAGCATTAGGTTTGACAAATTAGTTGTTAAGAGAAAATGCATCACATTTTCAAAAGAAAGTAAAAACTAGAAATATACATTCCCATAAATGCTGGCCTCCGCCAGGTGGGCGGTCCTTAATGTGGAATGCTAAAAAAAAACATTATGCATTCTCTTATTCGCTCCATAATATTATTCGCTCCAATTTCGTGTATAAGTGTAAGTACATTTTTGAATATTCATGGACTTCCTGGACCCGGATCATGAGGCAGAACCCAACCAAAAATCTAATCGATTCTTCAGTGGCCCTTTTTCCGAAATGCCCTGTAAATTTCATGAGATTCCGTTATTAATGATTGCTTGAGTTGTGTTGTGAACAACCAAAGCCAGCCACACACGCACACACACACACACACATACAAACACACGCAAGCACACACACGAACGGGGATGAACGCATACCCTTCTGGCGGAGGCAATCAGTGCTAAATGCAAAACATTTTGTTCAATGTAACATAATGTTTCGCTGTTAAATAAGCTTCAGAAATGCTAAAACCTCACGCTCATAGATACATACTCAGGAAAACACATACTGGTAATTTTGCCTCCACCATGAGGGCATTCGTTCATCCCCGTTCGTGTTTGTGTGTGTGTGGGTTTGTTTGTGTGATGTTCACAAGATGTAGCTCAAGCAATTATAAACAGAATCTCGTGAAATTTTCAGGGAAAAAGTAATCATTTCGTGATCAAATGCATATAGCAATGTATGCCTTCACAACACAACATAACTCGATCGCGCAATCATGAACGTAATCTAGCTCATTTTTGTGAATACAGCTAATGAACAATCAATTAGATGTTGATGTGGATCCAGCTCATGAACTGGAATCAGGAAAGTCATCAAGGAATATTCGCCAATATACATTTACATATCACAGATGAACCTTAGAATATGAGCCGGAGAAGTGAATGCAAACATGAGCATCCCTGAATAGGGACCCCCACCATGGCGGAGGCTTGCATTCCGTCGAATGCGGATTACCAGTTTACTAATGAGATGATTTCCCAGTTGCTAAGTGTCAATTTCAATGCACATCATGCAAAAGAAAAAGCTACACCTGTAGAACTGGATATGACAAAAGTAACTCACCATGCTGTTTAATACAGACTAGGACTACCAGTCCTATGGAAACCATAACAGTAAATTTATGTAACACTTGATAGAATGCAGAAGTAAAATATATGATATGAATAATGTAATAACCAATATGTATAGCATGTAATAAAAAATAAATCAAGCAAAATCCAGCACTTTTATCACATATAGAAGTAGTCCCCTAGCTAACTGGAACTGAATCCAGTCAGGCAAACGACACAAAAAGTTCGTTGCAGCTGACGGACCAACTTCCATTGTCATGTATATGGCTGCTGATCCAGAAGGTTTACGTTTTCAAGAAATATATATCCTTCCTTTCAGTTTACAAATTGATAAAATAGAAAGTAATCATTGTAATAATTTATCTAAATAATATATATAAGTGATATAATATAATCACTAACTGAAGGTAAGTTGGACATAGGCAGCGCAAGTCGTGTCAGCCCACGTGAAAAAAAATAAAGATCTTGTGTGAATGGATACTTCAGATATTTGATTGCTGCATGCTCTAATAATTCACGCAATCTAGAGAAGTCTGGAATGTACTAAGTGACTCATAGTCTCCAATATCCCCGGCAGGCAGGGAGTTTAACCGCATCCTCGCCTATATTGGTATAAACACGGTAGTCCAGATGTAGTTCGTCATAACTTGTGAAGTCAGGCATGTGGAGAGTTCCATCGCTTGTGTCACTGAACCAGTGGTGAACCACGTGTTTTGAAAACACCACACGACAGAGGAATATATATTTCTGCTGCTGCGTAATTAAGGTCGATTTTCAAGGTAATAATTACGTTTTTTCACCCCAAAAAGCTATGGAGGAAATATTAATAGATTTCATTTGTGTCACTTATTCTATGCTTTCTTGCGCTCCCAATATTTTCTCTCTCTGTCTCTCGTAAACTCATACATGATGTATTGCAAAGAGGGCACACTGACTTCCATTAAGACTTTATTTTTATACGTCCGTCTATGCTGGGAGGTATTATGGTATACCTACGGTCCGTCCGTCTGTCCGTCCGTTCACGTTTAGTGTTGCCGCGATAACTTAACGGCGCTTTGATGGACTTTCACGAAACTCACCATCATTTCTCGCCAAAAGATTATCGATCCGAGTTCGATAATGGTTTCGATTAATTTCGATTTCCAGCAAAATCCGCGCATATTTATTGAGGTTAGAGGTCACTAGATACACGACTGGCGTATTATGCACCATTTGTGGTGCTCTTGTTAAGGATACGTCCATGGTCTGTTGATGGCACTATCTTGAGAATGAGGAAGAAGACCATACGATATGAATTAATGCCACTCATAAGCCGTATGTACTTCGGGTTTTATACGCTTGACCCATCTGTAAAACATTAGCTCGAATCTCTAGAGTTCCAGTTAGATATCCTTACTTTCCCTTTCAGGCGCATATATATTAATATATAAGAATTTCTGGAAAAAAAGTAATTCCTACCTGGAATCAATCTACCACTTCAATATGCATTCTTGAAAAAAATAATTTTCAAAACCAAAAGGAAAATTCAGGATGGGTTGAAAATTTAAGTTTTGCCAAAAAATATAATTCAGTCATAATTGTTAGGAAATCCATGGAAATAATATGGCGGTCAAAGATTTCTGTCTATGTCTGAATTGTAGCAAATGAAAGAATTTACATCAATGAAATCTAATGTAAACATGACAAATGCTTTTCTCAAAGTTTTCACTAGCACAGATTTTGTTTCTTGAATCAGAAAAAACGTAGATCCCAGTGTTACATGCTGTGTGTGTGAGTGTGTGTAGGGGAGGGGGCGTGCCTTTCCTACGTAGCTCAAAGCTGTAAACACAAGTCTTCGTCCCATGCAGCCTTGTATGACATCATGCAATGAACGATTGTATTACGGATCAAACCTCGTTACAGGGACGGATCCAGGATTTATAAAAAATGAAGACTCCAACCCAGGAGGACTAATGACAACCCCCCCCCCCCCCCTCAAAAAAAAAAAAAATCGGAGCCGATGATGCCTCAATGGCGTAATTAGGAAATCTCGTTATAGAACCTCAGCGATTCGCTCTTATGTCTTAACGATATAGGTTTTGACTTATGAATTATTCCTAGCTCCGTGCATATAAAACCGGAAATCCAGAAGGCTTTATACGAATATATCATTCTTATCATATGGATAGCTTCATCCTCAATCAATAGACAGTGCCACCAACAGGCCATCTAAAAAGGTTCATTGGGTTCTTTCCAGTATTAACCCTATAAGTGTCTATAAATTGCATTCTTTGTCACTTTCCGTATTACAGTGTTTCTTGTAGTATACCTATTGTAAGCATCTCAGTACCAACCAAAGTCAAAAATGAAATGTTGCCATTTCAACCTTTTCAAGCGCGGATCCAGGATTTTGTTTGCAAGGGGGCGGGGGGGGGGGGGGTAAAGTTTAACGGTTGTCATTGTGTGATTATTTTAAGCAATTTACCTGTCAGGTTGGTGGTTGGGAGCAGGGCTGGGGGAGGGATCTTTTTGTGATAAAGAATGGGATAAAGTTACTCTTTTTTTTTCATTTTTATTTCAAAGAAACTACATTTTTACGCTTGGGATGCTCAAAACAGACCACATATAAGCAACAGACGACAGCATGTATATCGGGTGGAGCCGTTTGTCACCTGGTCCGTGAATAACGTCACGCTCCGGATATCCCGGCGTACCTTTCAATCAAACTCGAAAGGAACATTACATCACGTCCTGTTTTTTTATACACAAGTGTTTAAATACAGACCTATTTTACTTTATACTCCAAAATGACACTTAGCGCGTAAAATAAACAGATCATCGACAATTTATATCAGAAACAAAATTTGCAGTTAATTCCTTTTGATTTCAAATACACCATTAAGAATACATTTTGTTCACAAAAAAAGACATTATTTTTTTTCTTCATTGTTTTGTCATCCGTCCCTCCGTGTACAAGAGTGCACTTGGGTGACTAAAGCGGTGAGTGTTTGCCGAACCCGAAATTTTGAATATGAGTCACAACAACGACAAAACAAAGATTGTAGAAAGGTCTCATGGCCCAAAGTATAAATAACTTAAGAAACATATAAATAAACACATGTTTGCCACGCTTTCTGCCAATATGTGTTAAATTATGTTGAAAGATTTACATGTCGTAGAAAAGAATAGCACTGATAAACACATAAATATATATAAATATATATATATATATGTATGTATATATATATGTACACAAAAGCTTGATTGCACATTATCTATAATTGGTCTTGACAAGAATCCTAAAATTTCTGGTGCTAAAACTTTATCAAATATATTTATTATGATATTAGGAAACATTTTACCACATTTAGATTCACTTTTTTTTACCATATACAGACCCTTCTGTGCTTGATGTGTTAATAATTTCAAACAAGGATTCCACGACACTCTTGAAGAAAATATTATTCCCAGATATTTATATTGGTTCACATTAGTTAATTGTTTTCCTTTGAAATACCATTTCTTTTCATTTTGTTTATTTATACCTGCCCTCTTAAATACTACAGACTTAGAGTTTTTTTTTTCATTTACTTGCATACTCCAATGGTTACAAAAACATCCAATATTTTCAATATATTTTGTACGCGACCAACTGAGTCACCAACCATATATATATCATCTGCAAAAGCTAAAATATTTATATTTGGGGATTCTTGTGACATTTGAATTCCTTGTAATGTTGCTCCTTTAATCATTGCTTAGAACTGATTAAGATAAAATATAAATAATATACACTCTAAGAAAAAAGGGTTCCAACTAGAACCCATAAAGGTTCTTCAGATCGGAATGAGTGGGGAACCTTTTAAGGTTCCAGCTAGAACCTTCAAGCGGGGTTCTTTTTGAAACCTCCCGAAGGTTCTTTTATGGAACCCATAAGGTTCCATAAAGAACCTCTAAAGAGGTTCTGAGAAGAACCCTCTAAGGTTCTTCACGATGACGATGGACTGAGTGGGGAACCTTAAAAGGTTCTTGGTGGACCCATGAATAGAGTTCTTTAATGAACCTTGAATGCAGTTTTATTGAAGCAAATAGTCTAGGATGTCCTATTATACATTTAGGATTGTATGTCCATATACATATTTGATAGTGTTGATATATATGCAAATAATATAAAAGCATATATAATATAGGGCTTAGCAGACAACCTTGTCTGGTGCCATTACTACAAAAAAAGGCATCAGTTAATCCTTCGTCCGTTTTTACACAACAGGGTAAGTGGCTATACATAGATTTCAATACTTGAATTATATTTCCATGAATTCCAATTTTATGTAATCTATACCAAAGCATTTTATGTGAAATTCTGTCAAAAGCTTTACCAAAATCGACCTCTTTTCTTACTTCTGTTTTTGTTTCAAAGCATGCACTGTAAATATATGATCAATAGTAGAATATCCTTGTCTGTGCCCATGTCTTTTTCTCAGCCTAAGTTGTAAGTCTGCTGCATCGTCACAGTATATATTTAAACTCGGGTATATACAGTAGAACCTCCATATAACGGACACTGACGGGACCGGACATTTTGCCCGTAATGAAGAGGTGCCTTTAGTAGGGAGGTTATAAATTTCCGGACCTACCTTCAAAGGACTGTCCGTCAGTTGCCGTAAATTGGAGATACCCTTAATCCAGAGATGCAAGTCGGCAATTCAAAATACCTGTATCTTAATACAAAGGACAGCAGGGGGTTGGACACCGTTTTGGAGCCATATTACAATGTACATCTTTTCAGGAATGAAATATTAAAGCCACACCTTCTTCAAGAGCTATTCCGAGTAGGATGTAAAACAAATTTCACCAAACAGGTTCCCTGGAGCCTCTTATTTTAAAATCAACAATCGTAGGTCATTCTGTTTAATTTTTTTTTTCTCTGCCAGTGTTGTCACTGTTGGCTGGTTACTTTTTTACTCTCTTGATGGTTGGTTATATTGTCTGTAAGCAACTTAACAACAACATTAAGAATGGATGTTTAAAGGACAAAAGAACAATATGTAAAAAATGGAAGCAATCTTTATCACCATAATATGATTTCCTCATCGTTGTGAGATAGGGCAGGTTTTTTTCATATGGGACGAGGGTCAGATACATCCACTGGCTCCAGCGTTCGAGAGGACAGAGCTGTAAGGAACCCTTCGAGTTGGTAAACCCGTTGAGGTGTCATAATTGGAAGATTCGACAACCATACCTTTTCAGTTAAATCTTTGCTTGGATACACTTAATGCCCACACCGAAATGACATACACCGAACTTGACCAGGATCCTAATATTATACCATTTCTGGTGATTCAGAATGTTGACGGAGGTATATGTGCGGTCTCTGGCTGCTTTCTAATTTAGGAATGAAATCTTAATACCATGTTTTCTGTCTATGTTTAATGTAAGTGCATGTGAATTAGAAAGTGTAACTTGTTATATATAGCTATAATTTCAATTATATAAGTAATATATTATAATACAATTTATATTTGTTTTAAGTTTCTCTCCCATTATCCATGTCATGCGCAGGGCCGCTTCCAGGATGTCTTAATCGAACATCCTTGTTATAAAGTTTATACTGTCACGCCAACAGTGGGCGGTCATACGGGCGAGTATAAAAATGTTTAGCTGGAGCAACACCTCCCATTTCATACCATACACTTTTTTTTGTTAATTTGCACCTCTGCTGAAGTGTTTCTTCTAATTTTATGCTGATTGTACCCTAACAGAACATTCTAACCAGACACCATGGGGAATTAAATAGGTTACCGTCTTCGGCTGTTGTCTTTTCAAATCTCCTTCGTTTAAACCGCTGCGTAAGGAATGTACCGTCTTCTACAATCTCAGACCTACACATGAAATATAATCTATGTATGAGTCAGTTGAACTGTAGAACAAAGATATCCTAAATTTATTACAAACCTTTGAACATTTCAAAAGGTTGTAGATATTCTGTCATATTTCAAAAACGTCCTCAGCTTGCTGTGGAGGGAACGAACGCAAATGCGCATAAGATCATGTTCTGGAAAATACTATCGAATGATTTTTTAACTTTCAATTTAGGAGCCATTGTTAATTGTATCTCTCCTCTTGTAATTGTTATAACTCGAGATATAACGCCCAATCGGCATTTATATGACCACAGCACCGTCAATAATAGTATATATTAGCATTTGTATTGGATCGGTGTGGTCGCTAACGTGTCCATATACAGGTACTAGATTTTATAACAAATATATTTAGGGTTCTAAAAATTCCATTTTAGACTATTCCATGGGAACCATCCCGAGCTAAGTATATTTTTCAATCTGGTACATTAACAATCAAAACAAACTTGACTGACAACATAGGAAAAAGACAATTACAGACAATTACAGTAGCAAGCTTTATTTGATGGAAAGACCCTCAGGCACCACATTCCAGTCACTTCAAACAACAATGAAAGTTGCCATAGTTATTCAATGTGATAGTGGTGAATATAAGGCGAGATACCAGAACTGTAAACACATAAGGATGTTGTAAAATCTAAACTGGAATGTTCAAAGCATGATTTTTTTTATATTATAGTTCACAGCTACATATGTTCACTTCGTCCTAATTGTTGCGATGCAATGAAACATTACTGAGAAAATGAGGATTACGGAGGATTCGTGAAAGAAAATGGTAATGAAAGAGTTAATAGTGTTTGTATTAAACGCGATATTTAATAGCATATAATATACTCAGGAATGTTATTTGAAGAGGTCGTCCTTCCGTAAAGCTCCAAATGTGTTGATACACCACACAGCAAGGTCTGTTTATGTCATGCCTCGGTGAACCCGAGACGAGGCGTCAGAAACAAACATTCACGCATCGAGCCACCCATTGAGTCATTTAGTTGTTTTGATATCACATTCACTCAAGCAGAAAATTATATATGTGGTGTGGGTCAAAATCGCTAACAATGTGGAACCGACGCATTCATAACTCCGTGAAAATATGCAGATTGTTAGAGATTTGGTATCTCTCACCCAAGCTCTACCTGTCACTTTTAGGTCGCTTTTTCGACTTTGTGGCATTATGGGTAGTTCCCAGGTAATTACGTGCCTGCAACCTCAGAACAACCTGTTTTATAGCTGATATGTCTAGCTACATCGCTATATCACCTGCCCCAAGGCCAATAATTACATAAAGGTTATGTTAAACTTCACGGCCTATCACCACGTAGCTTAGGTTATATATCGTTTCAAGCTATTAGATGAAGCCTTGTTTTTTTCTGAACAGTTAAATTTATTTTATTGTACCTATACGCAAATGTACCACAGGCCAGTGTAAAGGGACCAAGGTATGTAAAATATACATAAAGTATAATGTGTTCTCCTTTACATGTAATGGTATCTCCTAATATTTCGTTCAAAAACCGTTTCAGTTTTCTATACACGTGAAATTTCCTTGCATCGGGGGCCATTAGTAACGATAACAGAGGTATACCACGCACGCCCTCTGGTAGCCGTACCGTGCAACTTCATAAAGCAAGATTTTTCAAGTTGCCAATTGGTGGTTTTTGTGTTTTTGCTTTAATGTTTTTCTTGGTACATAGCTGTCACGTGAGCATGCCCGAGATCGGACCTCTGCTCACGTAGTCTCGTTATTGTAAAGAGATACACGTAGACTATGTATACTCACGAACAGAACCATAACAACATATGACACAGGATGAATTGGAGATAGTAAATCCATGTGAGCGGATGTTTTTGCTGGTCAACTTTTTTATTAAGCAAAAAAGACCTGACAACATGAGTTAATGCATGTGCTAGCGCTATTGTTTATGTACCTTGCATTAGAATGCGGGCTGTTCTTCATCTCCTGTGCCGTGTAGGAAATGTATTCACTCATGTATGCTTGTTTGTCTGTATGTTTTTGTCGATTACGCAAAAGCGGCTGGACTGATTTCCACGAATCTTATGTTTAGATAATTGTAAATATAACCTCTATTTACAAATTATTGGTCAATATAATCCCTGTTGTCAAGATCATCAAACATTTGATCTCTGTTGTCAAGATAGTCGTAAATATGAAATCTTCTGACAAAAATCCTAAATATTAAATCTGTTGTCGAGATATCGTGAATATAACGTTTGTTGTCAAGAAAATCGTGAATATAATATCCGTTGTCAAGGTGATCGTACTCCTTGTTCCTTGTGTTGAGCATAAACTCTGAATTCAAATTTGAAGATTATATGAACGTATGCTTCTTACGTATATGCTTACCTTTGTAAACATTGTTTTAAAATGATGCTTCCGTTATTTTGACATTTCCTCTTTGTGTTTAATAATGCCTCAATATGAGGGAGGCAGCAACAAACAACTTAAACATATCTTTTGCATATTCAAAATTGCATATTGGGTATAATATGTCAGTATCTAACAGCCAAGAAATAGATAAAGTGGACTTTCAACAAGAATTTGATGATCTATACATCTGCATGGATACAACTGCTTGAATGTCCCCTGCCAAGATCCCAGTAAAAAGGCTTTCTTGTATTTTTCACAAGGTCACACTTCAGTAACACTCGTTTACTTTACAGTTGTTTGCCAATGATGCCACAAATACTTATAAATGAGGCGGTCTTCACGGGAACAAGGAGATCGTTCTGTGTAACAATATTCTAACCTTTGAATTAAAAAAAATATTATGGTTTTCCAGATGGCTTTTAAAATTTTCCGGATTATTCCTTGGGTTTTGCTGGGGAAAAAATAATCAAAATCTCTTATTTTTATTTGGCGTAATATTGCTGCCAGATAACGGACCAAGGTGAAAACATGATGCCATCTTGGATCTAGTATAAAAATGTTACAATCATATGTGTAGCATGTTGTTTTGTGCATAATATATCAGCAAGAAATTAAGGGAACGGACTTTCAAAAAGAGTTTGATAACCTATACCTGTGATCAAACCCTTACATAAAAAAGACATACATAAATAAAGTGTTTATAGTATATTTAAACTTATCTTAATATTAACTTCTAATTTATAAGGTTATCTGGTTATGGTTATAGTACACAGTGGATGTGATATGGTGTTCTTACAGACAAAAACATAATTCCTCCCTGCTTCTTCCTTTCCTTATCCAGTTTATATTCTTCTCACATATAACATTGCCCATTTGTAATTTTCTTTTCATGTCTTCAGAATTAAAACTCCCGTTCCTCAGCCTAGCTTGATCACGTTGCTAATCTCCGTGACGTCACGGATTGGTATATTTGTAGCAGTCATTTCAAAATGGCACAGACCGGATGCTGGAAAGCGGGCGTTGGAGTTTTAGTCGTGCTCAATGTATTATTAGAGGTGAGTAACATAAAATTATTTAATTTAATTTCCAAATGTTCACTGTTTGTATTCAGCGTTCATAATTATATTTTTGATTAATCATTCATCTGGAACGTCTATAAGGTTGTTATTCATCTTTTGAACATTCACTCATACGTAATACTTCATTATATGCATCTCCACATTTTAATGAGTTTTATGGGGTTTTTTATCACTTTCATTACCTTTATAATTATTATCATTATTATCATCATCATCATAATCATAATTATTGTTTAACTATTATTTATAATTCATTATTTATGATTCATTATTATTATTATTATTATTATTATTATTATTATAATTATTATTATTATTATTATTATTATTATTATTATTATTATTATTATTATTATTATCTTTCGTGTTGTTATTACCCAGATTGCGGGCCTGGCGTTATTAGTGATTGGTTCCCTTCTTCTCGCCAGTAACTCTGTGTTTAGTCAGGGGACAGTTACGGACCCGGCGTCCGTCTTCATGACATTTGGCCTTCACTTCGGGACGTTCCTGGCTCTTTCTGGTGGAATAATCCTTTCCATTACATCCGTGGCCGGCATCGCTGGCGCCTCTAGCGGACGCCCGGCGTTCTATTGTGCAGTGAGTGTAATTATATATTGGCAAAGTGCCTCCGTTGTTTTTTTAATATAACATATTTAAAGGAAACAGTCATTTCTGTTCAAAATTGAAACAAATTCCTTTTGTTCAAAATCAAACACCTCACTTTTCGAGAGACAGACTTTGGTATCAAATCATTGAGGGGCTAAATAAAATGGGTTCCCTCAAAAAAAATTATTGGCGTGTGTCGCTTAAATTTATATTTTGTCTCAACCGGAAATCACTGTTTTTGCCAAAAAAAAACCCATTTGTAAGAAATATCTAAGCCATACTGTACATTTTTCTATTATACCAAAGTACATCAATATTAAAAGCCACTCTCATTACACGCTACATGTGAGTAATATGCCTACAGTCAACACCAATCAGCTTAACCAGTCTTCCGAGGACTACTAACATTCATGAATATTAATAAAACCACATCAGCTGTCTGGGCGGTAGATGCCTCGCTCGCTGTCTGGGCGGTATCTATATAGTATATATACGTCCTAACATGAATATTAACAACTAAAATAAATCGTCCAGAACAGTACTGAAAACTTTTGAAAGTACTCCATGTTTTGCCGTTAAAAAAAACTGCTTTATAATACATGTGCCGATTAGTCCCGAGTCTCGCCGTGACAACCCGGCTCAGTAGGCGATCGGATAATTGGGCTGGTAAGCCTACTCGAGTCGTGATTCAAGTAGCCTAAATCGAGGAATGTATCGCAGTGGTCTTGCATCAGGTTGCATTCATATTGTAGTAAACGGCCCATAATCTCAGTATAATGCTAAGAATGATGAACAAACACAACAGTATAAATGTGAGCTCACAACTTAAACTGAACCACCCGCTCCATGGACACAGGTCATTTCCTGTGTCGGCTGCAAGCTGCATGCGTCCTGTAACCCGTGCGAGCCATGCTTGTGTTCATGCGGTCATAAATTCAACAAACATGCCGAGGGGATTACCAATGTGCTGGGTTAAAACGGAATTTTTCTTGCTCGTGTTTGGTATTATTAGAAAGTACACAAAAAATGCTAACGATTGGTCTGGTTTTTGTTGATTGACTGTATACCTGTAGGCCATGAAGCGTTGTCAGAAATGACGAAAATATTTGCACCTTCATAAGGTCTTGTAACGCATTCCTCGGACTTAGATGTAATGACACTCTGGCGCCAGTAATCTGGTCGTAATGTCAGAGAATCGATATGACGCTATCCCGAACCTGGTTACTTTACTGAAAGGAGATCTGATTAGAATTCTGATATAAGGCCAATGTATTGGTTTGTGTTTCGTTCGCTGTTTCGGTGCCGATGAAAACTGTTTGCCTTTGTTATACGTTCGTTCAGAGTGCACTATAATGTAGAATTAATTTTTTTACTCTCTGTTTACAGTACATCGGTTTTCTAGTGATCCTGATCGTGGCTGAACTCGTTCTAGGAGTGTTCACCATTGTCGAGAGGGAAAAGGTTGTTACAGTCTACTGTCTTAATAAAAGGGGTAGAAGGAACATGTTAAAAGTATATAATCTTCTGTGTGTGTAGATATGTATGTCGCGTACAGTCAGCTAGGTCAACTCTCTCTCTCTCTCTCTCTCTCTCTCTCTCTCAATCTCTCTCTCAAATTCTTATTCCTATTCTTATTCTTATTCTTATTATTTTGATCATTGTTATTATTATTATTAATAACATCATCATGATTATATTATTAATGTTATAATTATTATTATAATTATAATTATTATAATTATTATAATTATTATAATAATAATAATAATAATAATAATTATTATTATTATTATTATTATTATTATTATTTTCAAGTTTATGATGCACTGTATATTATATCATAGAACACTCAGCAAAATTATAATCATCAAGAATTATCAGAGCGTTAAACAATAAAATGTAAAATATTTACAGACAAGTTCTATACCCTCAATATACATATGACGTCATACATATCGTCAGTGCAACTGTTGCAGGTGATGAAAAGCTGGAAGGTTGACGCGGATTGTTATCTCTGGGATTACTCGTTGAAAAAGTGTAATGCGACAGGGCGCCCCCTGCCGCCAAACTTCAAAACTGATATGGCTAGATTTGAAGTGGAGGTGAGCAAAGTACATGTAATTGTTCTATTTTTTAAATGAACCAACAAACAGACACTCTATTCATATAACTCTATTCATATATGACCGTTGAGTAAAACTAGAAATTCGTTGATTACATAAAAATTAAGTGATATGCAGTACTAAAATTTGAACTTTATATATCCAGCTCGGCTGTTGCGGTGTTTATTCGTACCAAGACTACTGGAAAGAAAACGTCATCACAGGCAACAAGGTTAGTACGGTTGTTAGTATGATGATTAGCTTGAATACATTTAAGACTCTGTTTCACTCATTCCAGTCAGACTCTAAATATGTGCTTGTGAAAATTATGGAATTGATAAGTGTTATGATTACAGCAGAATTCATTACTGAATTAATTTATTTGCAAAAAGTTACAGATAAAAGTAGATCTATCCTTGAGGCATTATTTCTAAACGTACATGTCATGAGAATGAAGTGTCCAATTCTGTTGTCCGATAATATTAATCCTTAAATTTCAAAGGGACATATGCTATCTCAAGTGCATTAACTAAAGATTATCCCGTGCTCCTTATACAAATTGACCAGATAACACTGATCATGAATTACCTAACAATTTATTAAAGTTGCCCATTCACCTACCTTTTAATAAAGAATTTATGTGATTTCTGGCTCCCTCTGTATGTATATTAATGATCTACGGGTAACTTTGGTTGTGAACAGTTTTTATAATGCCTTTGTTAAGGATGTATGCATATATGCGGAGGCAGAAAGGTCACTTGTTCCAAAATGCCATTTGCAAAGCTCTTGCTTATCTGACTTGCTGCCAGATGCCCTTGTTGAATTTGTGTTTATTATTTTGTTTGAACCCATCATATTATAAACATGTGGATGTAAGCAAAACAAGCAGCTGTGTGCGTTTTTATCCACATTTTCTTGCTTATTTTTTTATAAAATCTTCAAGGAAAAACCGTTAGATTATAAAGGTCAGATAGGTGATTTGGCCCCTTCAAGTGTATTTGAGTCATTAGTGTAAATATTTAACAATGAACTTACCACCATTAATTTTGAAGCTGACTAGATGACTCAGATGACTGGGCCCCTCTAATATATAGGTGATTGGGCCCCTTTAATATGTACGTTGTGTGATTGGGCCCCTTTAATATGTAAGTTGAGTAAGCCAATAATCACATACAATCTACAGAAAAAGTGATGGATAGCCAGCTTTAACTGTGAACCGTTAGTAGATCAGACTCTACATGTTATTATGTTTACTGATCGGAAAATTGAGCATTACTAAAGCTATGGCATTAGGTCTAAATTTGATTTATGCTTGGTCTTACAGCAGGCCGTGCCATGGAGCTGTTGTAAGCGGCGGTCCGGGAACGGTTATAACTACAGGTCGCTGGCTGTTCTGGTTAATAAAACAGATTTCTATAAACATTTTACTAATTTGGATTCTTGTCAACGGATGAGGACCGTAAACATGCCAAAAACGATAAACGATCAGGTGAGAAAATAATCGCCACCAGAGGTCTCCCTTGCAGTTTTCATTAGAGTTACAGTTAACATCAGAGTTACCCTCTGAAAAGCCCAGGTGACAAATTTCATTGAACCAGGGGTAAAAAAGAGTTCAAGCAACCTATATACCATTTCAAGTCAACCCCCCCCCCCCCCTCCCCCTTGGTTATTTGAATTTGATTTCCTTTCACCCTCTGGGGTAACCTGAAACTTATTTAATTTTTTAATCCCTGCACTGTTAAGTTTATCCCCCCCCCCCGTAATTTGGCTGAAATTACATTTTTATGCTTACAATTCATGATACATTCACGGAATAAAACATGTCATATATATCAGATTGGAAGCTCATCTACAATATCGGAATTATGAAAATGCGATATGTTAATGATATTATTCATTTGTCCAGATTAAAAGATATGTTTAAAGATAAACCCAGGTTGCTATCGTCGGTTTATTTGTGTTTATGCATGAAAATTACATTTATTAACATTAATCAATATTTGCGGATGGTTGTAATCTGAAATCGGTTGTTTAGATGCCGGGGGACAAAGATGTAAGTTAAGTTTGAGAAAACTCAAAATGCTACACCTAATTCACTTACCATGTTCTTAATTAAGCTGCGTTTCCACTTGTTGGGGCACGGACACGGGCACGGAAACGACAGGAAATAAAATAAGATATAATATGAAGAGCGTTTCCACTTGCACGGCCATGGATACAGCGCCGTATATGCGGCGCAGTGGAACGTGATTTTAATACTATTGTTGTACGGTTCCCCATGGGTATTCCCAAAATGACGTAATTTGTCGGGAAAAGCCGACAGAAATGTGCTCTCACGTGTATATAATTGGATAAATAATCAATGCTTCTTTGCTGTATAACTATATATGTACATATCTATTCGGATATCCAGGGGAGAGGGCAGAGAAGTGCTTGATATACATCCTAATCTGGTGCATGCATATATATATATATGTATATATATATATATATATATATATATATATATATAATTGTATGGTGTCTTCTCCAGGGCTGCCAAAGACGTTTTCTTACCTGGATCGAACTATACTTCGTGTTGACTATCAGTGTCACGTTCGCGCTGGTTATTATACAGGTGAGTAGATTTGCTTTTGACTATGCTATTTCTGAACAGTCAAATTGATTAACAAGGGTTTCTGCTGTATGTTCAGTCCGTCTCAAAATGCCAGGCGCTAACGAAATATCGGTGCGACCAAAGGTAATTTTTTCAGAGTCGTTGGAGGATGGGACATTATAACCGGCCTGTATAAAACCAAACCATCATCGGAGAATAAACATTTAATATAGGTCTTTAAAAGTCAACATTTGGAAAATTAAATCCTGTAAAAAATCTTGAATTATGTTTCCTGGATTTTGGTTATACATGCGCACACAATTTTGCCCAATGTGTGTGAAAAAGTATTTCCAATAATGCAATACCCCACCAGCAATCGTTTTATCTATGTTATTTACTGTACTTAAAACATTTCTTATTGTGCATCTGTTATGTTTCTTGGTATCATTTTTACATAATTAATGAAGACAAGCATACATTATTTGTTTTTCATAACAGAAGTACTTGAGAAATAAATTGAGAAATACGTACAATAGTGCCTTTTTTTCTATGCAGCTTTCGATGATATATTTGTCGGCGTATTTGTGCAAGAAATCATGGAAACCGCGCTGATTGACTATTGTTGGATGACGTCATCTTCATTTTCATATAGACGCGCCACAATGTGTATCAACACTAACTTCCGACCAGCTTAATGTATTGCCTTTGAAGTTCCGTTGGGAAGTCGAAGAAGTGAAAACTCCCTGGCATTTTGTGGAGGGGTCGACCATGAGGCAAAAGACTGTTGATTAAATATTAAGGGGGAACTGGTCGTGTTTTAACGATTAAGTAAACATTTTAAATATTTTCCCCAGTAAAGTTTGTCATTTAAATCATTCTTTCGTAAGAACAAATCTGACCTGTGATGCCATGTCAAAAAACGAAGCTCATGTATTCAAAGAGCTTAATGTACACCAGTTTTTAGTTTTACCTCAATTGGGAAGGAAGGCAGTTAATAGGTTTAAGTTAAGTTTTGCCATTGACACAATGGTGAAATTTGGATCTTGGCTGACAGTTTCTGTGAACATCGCCAGATGACGCTCTCATCGGTAGGGTTGCCTTGGGAGATATATTTGCGAAGTGTCACATTCATACTTATTAGTGTCTAATTTATGTAACTATTTGTCTCATTGTTTAATTCACCTCTCGTGGAACTGCCAACGATGTTTTAATTTGTGGCGTGTATATGTATACGGTTTACTGGTACATCCTCACGGCTGCTATAGGCGTGATCGTACCCAAACGGTTTGTGTATATACAAATGTACTTTAATTTATATATCGCCGACTGCCTGTACTTTTTCAAATATTAAATTAAATATTATAAAGCAAGCATGTGTGTGTTTGTTTGAGTTGAGCATGATACGAAAAAGTATGAACTGGTTGTTTTTAACCTCACTGCATTTGTAATATTAACACTAAATTTCTTAACTCAACCGGATTATTCAGTCAGGGAAATGCACGGTATTCGTGTGACTATTGATTGTAGTTTTAATAGTAGGGACAAAATCGAGCAAACTTCATTTTGAACTAGAAAGCGCTCACAAAGCGCATATACCTCAACAAACCTTTTATGCGCATTCTGGACCAGCTAATATTAATTTATCCCAAATCCGGATATTTCACTTAAATAAATTGAAAACATTTGATATCGATTGTTAACATCATTTGAAACAATTCGTGTCATTCTGAACTAGAAAACACTCACAATGCGCATATACCTCCACAAATAAATTTATACGCATCCAGGACCGGCTCAAATTTATCTATTCCACATCCGGATATTCCATCGAAATCCATTGAAAACAGTTGATATTGATTGTTAACATAATTTGAAAAAAATTGTTTTGGACTCTACAACTATCAAATATAAAATATTTTAAAAGATTTTCTTTCGTCGTCGGACGCTAGGTCTGTAATGAAGAACGGGGTAACAGTGTACAACACGATCTAGATACCTCGAAGACGGCAGTATATAGCCAGCAAATAACAGTTTTTCTGGAACCATGAGACGTTATTATGATGTCATTGACAATGCGCCCAACGTCTATGATGTTTACGTTCCTTCACGTCAAGGCAACATCGGTTACTGACTAAAGCTCATAAAAAAACAGAGAGCAAGCAGAGACGTAACCATGATTGAGGAATGGAGGGGCCGAAATATTTTGTAAAGGCATTTGAAATATATATATATATATATATATATATATATATATATATATATATATATATATATATATATATATAAACAATTCACATGTTTTGATTTCAATTAGAAGTTGTATCAGTTGTTCAAGATGAATATTGAATTAATTTCACATTTGCAGGTCGAAAGCTACCTTGCAAACCACGCTTCTTTTAAATCCCCCACAACCAAGTTGTTTTAAATTCAAATGGTTTATAAATGGGATGCCTCCTCTATATGACTAACACTATGTGGATGACTATTGTTTTGATGGACTATGTGATATATTCATATATAGGCTATACATATAATTATATGTATATATATATATATATATATATACATATATATATATATATATATATATAACATGTAACTATATATAACATGTTTTAAATTAGCCATTATACGTGTATTATAAAACCTAAATGTTTTACTGAAATTTAATGACATCTAGTGTCATATCAAATATATGTGAAGTTTGAACGTACATGTCTCCTTAACATTTGTTTAGCATTACATGAGAGTGCTTTCTGTTTCGTAATAATAATAGTCGAATGTTATGACCAAGCGACCGGTACCAAGGGTTCTCTGGTCCCCTAAAACAACAGATATGCAAGTACGTGTGTGGAAAACTGTAAACGAGCAGTGCGCATAGGTGGCTCATTTATTTTTACAATTTGCTACAAATATGGCATGGATATCTAGTTGATTTATATATTCTTGATTGACAATATGACATGGAGTGACGCGCTATGCATGAAACCATCTGAATATCTAGTTTTCTATTAGAAGAATCGTGAACGATCCATAAATCATAGTCGTCATTTTACCATTGTCGCATGTTTGTGTGACTGAGTAATTTTATAATCAACTAGATTTCTTTTAACTGTTATGTGAATGCACGGATCTCGACTTTTCCCCGATTCTCTTCTGATGGATATTTACGTTTCAAAAGACGTCTTTCCTTTGAATTATTAAGTTCTTGGTCCAGCAGTTTAGAAAGAGATCGACCACCTTAAGTTTTTTTTATTTTTTCAGTTTGTCAGCATGTGCGCCTTTTCCTTGTTTACTACCAGAATATTTGATAAACAATTAAGCTGATATCCTTAGCATTAATTACCTACAGTACATTAATATATATCCAGTATAAACAAAAACCCATAAATTCCTCAAATAAGGTTGTAAAACACATGACTTTTAGATTTGAAAAAAGCAATTATCTTTCTGTATAGAGAATCTTCCCACAAATGTCAAAACGCTGACAAATATTGGTAACTGAAAACCAGAACGAATAGCAGACCATTATAAACTAGACACTGGATAGTTGCTTCATCATCACGGGGTGAAATTCGATTACTGACCCCTCCCTGTGGTCATCTGAAGAAGTTGAGAGCCGCCAGCACTTCGGGGATGTGCTAATCACAGTTTAACCCATACCAGGCAGTTCGCTGGTCTCGCTGCACATAGAGTAACCAGCTGCAAGGTAGTAATACTGCGATCCTTGATTGAATGAAAATCCTAATTAAACTGTACTTGGTCCACAATGGCTGGGTGTCCGCTTAATGGAGCCATTCTAAATTAAGGGGTTCACTTAAATAGCAGATATTTACTGCTGGAAGTGCCTACTTACGTGAATGTCGATTTCGGCAATGATGGTTAAAATTCTACGAATAGTGACTTGTATCAGGTTTCAGAGAAAGATATATGACCTATAGAGGGTGGTATGCGTATTACAATTGTGTCACGTGGCCCAATTGATATTTCTCATATAATATCCATAAGAGTCTGAAGTTCGGCTTTCCTGTAAGCACGGAAGCCGGAATGGTAGAGCTGAGGGGGGGGGGGGGGTGAAAATGTTAATGTTGAAGGTGAAACGTTTCATTTTATTACATTTATGTTCAAATTTTTAGGTGTTTGGTATTTGCACATCAGGAAGGGGAGACACCACTCTCCATAATCCATACTTACCCCAAATTGTGTTACGGTTCACCAGCTGGTCGGTAGCACCACAGTTCAGCTCTGCCCGGTACAAAAAGGCGGCACTAACACCAGTGAATACTCTGGCCCCCGGCCGGGATAAATGGAATGCCCTTTATATCGGTTCTGGTGTATATCGTATTAATAAAGAGCATTTAATGGTGATTTAAAATTTCTAGGATTTTTCCCGAACCTGCGACAAAGTTTCATAGAAATCCCTTCATAGCATTTTGTGTAAAATGTTGCTAAAAGACAAACCAAAAAAAAAATAACAAGACTATACATATTAAATAAAAAAAAAAGCCTACGACGATTAAAGAATAATACCTGTCCGGAGGTTTAAGGGACCAACTTTTATGAACAAAATTGCTATAATGAAGTGATTATGCTCCCGCAGCCAATCAGAATTAACCAAACCAAACAATTCACTCCGGTTTTCCCCGACCTTAAAAAGCTCATGACTATTAATTTGGTACCATGACCTGGAGAAATCTAACAAGATACAAATGGAGTCAAATGTTCAGCTTTCCTTTCGACTTAAACACTTTGGCATCCAACTTATTAATGTTCTCTAGAGAAGGGATAACCCCGCACGTCTCATCAACTTTCTGCTATAGAATGGTAGTCACTATCTGATATTTTGAATGTAAATGCCTGTTGATCTAATCATCATTCATAATTTTTTTAATATACCTCGATATACTATAACTGCTTATTTAGTTTATGAGATATTTTTCCCTGTTAAATTGAATAAGGGATTGATTTGCTCTAAGATTATGTCTTTGTAGCACGACTTGTCAGACAGAGAATAATATTGCTCCCTTAACCCTTTGAGACACAGGCAATTGATACAATGTGTTCACCGTTCGAGCGATATTACAAGCATCAATGGACCCATCCTCCGTGTCACCTGTCTAACCAACCATCCCACTATTTTGGCAACAATTAATAAGGTTCCCTTACTTTGACTTCCTAGCAGCCTAAATGATGCTATAATGACCTCTAAATAAGCCTAAACAACTTTTAAATCTTCCTACTTAATCGCTTCCACTCTAATTTACCAATGACATATAGTGCACGAGTGGAAGCAGCAAAGTAGGAAAATTGAAAAGTTGGTTTAAGCCTTATGTAGAGGTGATTTTAGCAAAAAATAAGTTGTTGGGCAGTCAAAGTAAAGGAACCATGTTTAATTAGTGGGATGGTTGGTTAGACAGGTGACAGGGGATGGGGCCAGTGATGCTTGATAAATCACTCACCCGGTGAATACATTGTGTTAACTGTCTGTGCTTCGAGACTTAGATTTAAATTGCTGTTATTAGCCATTTTCTAATTCCCTTAGATTTCTTCTTGTGGACTTTCTTCTGGTTCTTCTTCTTTAATGCTAATTGAGAATGCAAAATTTTGATTATAATTGCAGAAGGTGAGCGCGCATATTTCTGATATTAACATAACCTTCGAGACAAAGATTTTTTTTGCAGATATTGATTATTTCTAATTCCCTCAGAATTGAAATAAAATGTGATAGAGCCGTATATGTTTTTATTCAGTTCCCATTGATTTAAAGTTAAACCATAATTGTCAGTGTTTTATTCATTTTTTTTGGCATTACTATTGCAACACAAACTACATGTTCTTTCTTAATCAGCCATTCATTAATTTGACATGAAGGATTATTCACTACAACTGTCAATTATCACTTGCAGAAACCATTTTTAAAAGCAGCTACGTTTATAGCACTTAATATTCTGGCCCACGTGTCTTATTCAACCTGCATCAAGCCTGGGTAACCAGCTTTAACACCTTTGACACCATTAGTTTAAACAACACACCTAACTTACAAGTTTAACTAATCACGAGTATCAATTAAATTACAGTGTAGCGCCGTTCATCCGAATATCTCGGGGGACAAGGTTTTTGTTCGGATGAACGAATGTTCAGATGAACGGTCATGTGTAAAATAACAGTTGAATCGATGTCGACAGCCCGATGTAAATACTATGAATATTGGCACGGTGTAACGGACTTATGAGTTATTAAAAAGGAACCAGAACGGATAAATATGTGATAAATAACTATTTATTTATACATAGAAAGAACAAATCAAACGTTCATTCAAACAATTATTATTATTATATTTTCAAATACTTTATTCAGATAACTTATCATTGAAGTACATGAACCAGCTATTCCCTCGCCGAATATGTGGATATCCGCCATGACACCTGCAACTCAACAACCGGTGATACATTCAATAATTAGTCGGGCCGGGAGTAAATACACGTGCGATCTGCTTTTCCGATGCAATATATGTTATTTACAGATGGCCAGAATTTCCTATGTTAAAAATCGGATAAACGGCCATAATTCGGTTCTCAAGTTTAACTTACGGATAAACGATGTTTGGCTGAACGGCGCTCCACTGTATCTACTGGGATTTCCAAAGTTTTTAGCACCAGTATATAATCTTACAACCCATACTTTACCAAATTCAATGCAGTCGAATTACAGATTACAGCAGATTATGTTAGTTTTTATCAATCCCGAGGTTTTTCAAATGAATGACAGATAGCAAAGAATCTAAAAAATTTCTCTGAAAAATCTAATATGTATTCACCAAGCGGAAACTTGCCTCAAGGGTACTGAGATCAGAATTGTAGTTCTTTTTCAATTTATTTTATTTTATTTTTTGTGGTAAACGCTTCCACTTTTAATATTAAATTTATAAATGAAAACGCGAAAAGGCGGCAGCACACCTTACCTATCATTTATATTCTTGTGTTATCCAAGTCCAAATGACCACCGCATCTGCTATTCCTGGGTGTGTGTTATTGGTACCCTCGTTGGATCAGAAACTTGAGAAAGCCCCAAATGGCGCACTCGTCTGTGTTTGAAACAGCATCACCGTAAGCCGACAGAGCGCTCACCCTGGGCGGGAGAAGACCGTGAAAATATCCCCGCCCCTCGGTCGAGATTCGATCATCAGAATTATATACAGGTTTTCGCAAATAAGCCGCATAAAAAAATGATGGGTTACTGACCTTCCCCTCGGCAAAAAAGAAAACCTACACTATAATTAAAAAATGGCTAAACATCGATCGGTAAAGACTACTTTATCAATAAAACTTAATAAATGGCGAAAAAAAGGCAAATTTCTTCATCTGAACTGCTGAAAAGTCAGACATAATCTTCCCTACTGAGTAAGATGCATCAGTTCATCGGAGGAGACAACGCTGCCCGCGGAGGCGCCATTTTGTCGTTTTGATACATGTTCTTGTGACGTGCCGGGGAAAGCAAGGCTTGAAAATCCTCCTGACAGAAGTCATGCATAGCATAACGCCAGCTCAACGAGGGCATCCCCGGCTTGAGTGTAAAGATTAACATGTCATATATCATATCCAGCAACAGTCGGGATTTTCATGGTTCAAAGCAGACAAGAACCGAACCCGACGTAAAACTATTCTCTATGCATTGATGTTAGGGCCAGACAATTATCGTGTGCGCAGAGCCATCGAGCTGCAACAATATTACAGAGACAACACCCCGAGCTACGCTGAGCCCTTTAGTTCTGGGCCAATTGTTTCTATGATTCTTCATGAAGAAATTCCGAAAGGAATTCCCAATGCGCATGCGCGACCGGAATTTACTCCATCAAGACTTACCGCTTACCGCTCCGATGACATTTACATAAGCCTTTTTATTGTTTTGCTTAGTACTAGTTCAAACTTGAACCGATTGGATTATTTAAATATTACATATATCCACAGCAAACTGAAGCCTCCATTTGTGATAGGTCTGTTATTTTTTTTACATTGGTGCCACAGAACTTGGTGACACAACTTCTCAAACCCTTTTGCTGTATGCCAGAATATCTATTATTGAACGCAGTAATAGGGTATATTACTTTTACTGTACGTGCTAATTTATTACTATTGATTGACATGCCCCCCAAAAATATAAGAAAATAAAGAGCAGTCAAAGACCACATATTTATTGCAGCCGAGATCTTGATCAAATATATTCTTACGAAAAAAAACGATGTATCCTTAGAGCGCTATCTGTTTAATTTACATACATCATGTCAGAAACTGTCCGTAGCTTTTTGTTCACCTGCCTCACAGGAAAGCGTTTTGTTACACTAACATACAGAATATTAAAAAAATATTATTAATTAGGCAAAATTTAACAACGGAATATTTGCTGGAAAACCTTTTGCGATAGTAATGTATATGTTAAACTATTATATATAACATAAGGATTATGTTTCGGATAAGGGATAACATACTTTTTCCGATTAGAACTACCACGTGCTAATCTACTATGTATAACGAAATTAGTATTGGCAAGCTATTACCGCCTTTTACCACCATGAATAAACAGTTTACCTTTCCCGTATTGCCCTTAAGTCCGCTTCTTAACATTTGCCTTTATCCACTTTGCACGGTGCTTTGAAACGTATGTTAAGTTATAGTTATAATTCACAAAAAGGAAACGATATTAAAGGCTTGACATTTTCACAGTAAATTATTCTCTGTCTCCTAAGCCGATTCGTCCTTGCATTTTCGTAAATTAGACTTTGGAGTAACACCTTTTTCTGAAACGATCGTAAGAGCCTTCAATGGACATTTAAATACCTCTATTCTGCTTAAAACCTTAGCACAATATGCTTAAAATGCATTTCACTTTGCCCGGAGACATCTACTTAATACTCTAAAGGCCACTTAAGATTAAAGTTCTTCGCTACCCTAGATATGTCAAAGACTTTGATGACAAACTGTACTTCATAAATCTTATCCTCCGTTCAGCATTCTCAAAGACATAGTATTTCACATTAGGAATGTCACCTATCATCTGTAAGGCAGACAATTACTGATCGCTCTAGCAAGACTTAATACATTAAATACAAGCGTACAAGCAAAATCTTAAAAAGGTGGTTCAACAGACAAAGTACTTTTTTCTTAATCTTTAGAGTATGAAAATTACTTCAACCTGTATATGAGGGTTCTTTCAGCGGGACTCATATTTCTCTTAATACAAACTCTACATCAAAAGGAAATATGAATGATTTAGTATGGGCATTTAAATATGATGGATACGGCCTACTGCGAGTCGGGTCGCCAATAGTATGGAAAACTTCACAGCGATGGCTGTTATTGCTATAGCACCGATAGCGCTACTCAGAGCGGTAAATCTTAGCATTACTCTACGGGATACAGATTAACACAAAAGAATACATGTAAATGTACAAACAAATATGTTTATCCCATCCCTGTTTTAACCGCCGTCATTTCTTGTGCCACGAACGGCTTGGTTTTACATTACATATCCGGACGAGGACATTCTTGTTTTCTGGCATTGATTCAACAAACAAACAGGGAGATTTACCAATATGCTGAGTTACAATGCTATGTTTTTGCACATGATGAACGTTGCTTGAATAGAAACACTGCAAACATCATATAAAACGGTTGGTCTTATTTGACAAGAAAGACCAAACAAATTTCAAGGTTACAGCATGATTTCAATATCACAGCGTCTAACAATAAAAAAACTCTGCGAACTCCCTTAAGTCAGAGGGGCAAAACTGTTGCAACACTGCAAAGTCCATTTAATAACCTAGATTATTCTATAATAGCATTGCCTTGTGCAATTTAAGCCATTGCTGATATGATATTCTTGCGACTTTATGGCCCCCGCTTATCGCGCATGTGTAATTTCGTAAAATGTGTGAGCCGTGAGTGCAACATTTTCTGGAATAAGCCAACTAATTAACTCTTTGAATTTAATGCAATATTGGCATTACTGTTCTACTCAAGTGAACTAATTAATTAGTACT
Source organism: Sipunculus nudus (assembly GCA_026874595.1). NCBI lineage: Eukaryota > Metazoa > Annelida > Sipuncula > Golfingiida > Sipunculidae > Sipunculus > Sipunculus nudus. The sequence continues at coordinate 65,649,150 of CM049319.1, read as the reverse complement.
CCAGATGTGAGTGACGAAAATTGCATCGTAGCATGAAGCAATCCTTACCAAGGAGAAAACTAATTAAGTCAATCGTGAAAGTGATTTTTCCAGTCGCCCGAGCTCCCACATTAATGTACTTGTTAAATCAAATGTACTTCATACCATCTAGATTAAAAAAGTCAAACCCTGAACCGAATATTCAAGTATAACGGTTGAAGTTATCCAAAGTGCGTAATTAAAATAAATATTTGCTAATGACATTAATAGTGTTACAAAAATGATAACGTCAATATTGTTACGGAACCTAATAACAACAAATCACGTAGTCGTGACCAGCTTTAATTTTGTTATGGAGATAAATAAAAATCAGATTCTGTAACACTAGGCAGCGTGAAATGTCTAGGGGAATGAATAAAGAAGTAATTGTTTTTTTTTTAACAAATAATTATAATTTATTCTTAAAACAATCCTAACATTACCATTCATTTAACCAAAACAATTACACAGTAAAACAATAAAAATGTACAGTACCAGAGAGTCCGGATCCTAGGCTTTTCTGGATATCACCACTGCCACAGCTCAACAAGTCCTTTAAAACATGTAATCCAGATGGACATTTCACATAGATTTTCTCAGAGAATAATAGTACAATACAATCTCAAAATCAATCTGTTGTAATCCAAAAATGAAGTTCTGATAACAGTCCCAAAGGCAAACTGAAGACTGAATTAAATCTGACAAAGTTCGAAGAATATCTATAAGTGCTGCAATTATCGGAAAGATCCACAAACTGACTCACACTCTTCCGTGTCCGCTGGAATATTTCTCTCTCTCCTCTCTCTCGGCTCTAAACACAGCCCCTATTTATAACTTTTTATCCAAAAGTACTAGAAATGGAAAATCCTTTCCTAGATGTATTGTTTTCTCTTATTTTTATCGATATGTCTTTTTTTATTTCCTTTTTTTTTTCTTGTTTGCACAGTGCTTTTTTAAACTCACTTAAATTCTTTTTCGTTTTCTTCCTACCGTTCATTCCTCATTTTTAATCTCCGTCGTTCTTTTTCCTATCTGTCTGGCTGTCTGTCCGTCTGTCTGTCTGTCTGTATAGCTGTCGGGCGGTCTGCCCTTTCTCGTTAAATGACCTGCAGGTTGACAGAAGTCTCATTTGTATATAGCCTGCAGGCGTTTAATGGCTTCACAAGGTAGTTACAATTTAAAAACTAATCTCTCAAGTTCTTCCTGTGTAAGCGAACATTTTAATAACACCTGAGGGATGCATGACGTCTCTGTGTATCGTCATATTTTTCTCAGTCTTATCAACTCTTTCCCCCTTTCGCTACACTCACTGCTTTACCGCTGGATTTTCTGTTTAATTAATACCCTACAGCGGAGTGGGTCAGTTCACGGCGGGGTAGTCCTTGCGTCAGTAAGTAAAGCGGGACATAGTTAGCGTCGGGAGTGGAGCCGGGGGACCAATCTATGTCGTCCCGGCTACCACAAACCTTTCTCAAAAGAAAAAAAAATAATCATTGATTCTTTTCCGTATTTTCAAAATCTTCGAATGTCAGGAATTTTTTGTTACACCTCCGCTTTCTTGTGGGCATGATATTTAGCAGTGTTGTGTGCGATGATCGATCACATGTATATCGTTGTTTGGTCGTGTTCTTAAAAATCGGTTTTCATTATCGTTTAACAAATCACTAGTGATTATGTAGGCGCCCTGGAAGAAGTCGTATATCTTATCTCTAAGACCTAAATATTAGAACTACATCATGAAAAATGAGAACCTGTTTTAAATCATTTATGAAAGAACATCAACATGTTATTTTTTCAGATTTGAAATGTAAATGACACGTTTAATGTAAAAGCATTATATTTTCTAGACGTATGTAGTTGGGTGGAACCGTAAAGTCTGTGTTTTTTCAATATGTATGTTTCTTAAACTTGTAATATGTGATACAGGTAGGAAATGTATGTACTAGTTTATGAATTAAATATATGTTAAAAAAAAATGAAGCAAAAAAGAAAAACAACAATGGAGACGTTACGTTTCATTGTTGTATACTTTTGTTCAACGTGATTTACCCGTGTTACCCCCTCCCCGGTAATCTGAAATCAATTGGTCCCGGGAAGTCTGTTCCGATTACACCCCTCACTGATTCAACTGAATGATAAATTCTAATGTTTTTAACCTATAATATAATATTTCAATAACTCACCTGAAAGATACGGAATCTAAAGATAGAATCAATCTATAGAAAATGATAGTGTCGCACAAATGTTAATTATATGGTGTTTTATATATATATATATATATATATATATATATATATGTGTGTTTATGTATATATATATATGTGTGTGTGTGTGTATGACACATGCTAACATTTGTTATTCAAAGATTCAAACATTTTTAGGAAATCAAAAAAAAGAAATTATCTGAATTTCATGTGAACAAATATAAAGAAAACACTATTTCGAAGGGGCAATCTGAATTTAACTGCATGGGTAATCTGAAATCGACTTCAGGTTACCCAGGGGGATAATGTGAATCGCTACACCGGCTATGTACATGATTTCTGATACCGATGACTGTTATTGAACAAAGAATACGAAGTTATGGGAAACGAAAGCGTGTTAGTGCTGTCCAGTTAGAAACGGTTTTTTACAATTATCGAAAATGATTTAACCTCATTTTTTTGGATTTCTAGCATGCCCATGGCCAATAAATCACACATCCTTATTCTTCGGGGATAAAATTGTATACAAGATGACAACAATATAATTGATTAATGCTAGAAATATTGAGAATATATATATATATATATATATATATATATATATATATATATATATATATATACATACATATATATATGCATGCAGAATATATGAATATATATATATATATATATATATATATATATATATATATAGAAGGTAGTGTTACCCTCCTATGTAAAGTGCTCTATGGCCTACAGACTAGGCCAGAGCGGTATAACTCTGAAGAAAAACAACACTGTTAATTCACAACAGTCTGTTTCACGGGATGCGACCCGATCATCAGGTGAATGTGGTTAGAATGAAGCTAACGGCGTGGTTTGAAAAGCCGAGACTTTACGAGATTACGAGATTATGCTTTGTGCGATTCGGGTCGGGGGGGGGGGGGGGGCATGTGAAAGACTGACACTGATCCTATTGTCCTCGGGTGTACAATAGGATTGGTCGGGGTACACGTGCGATACTGGAACATAACAGGTCAGGGCAAAGAGGTTATTTATTGTTGTAAATTTTATATATAATACAAAGATATATACCAAGATGCTCTATTAGCATATTGAACTGATTTCTAATAGGGTCTTGGAAGCAGTGAACATATCAGTAGTATATATATGATAAAAATACACATGTACTATGAAAATACACAATATACAAGGCAAATGTACAATATAAAAGGCAAATATACTATACTATACTCATACCAAATGCAAACCACGCCGTTAGCTTCATTCTAATCACATTCACCTGATGATCGGGTCGCATCCCGTGAAACAGACTGTTTTGAATTAACAGTGTTGTTTTTCTTCAGAGTTATATATATATATATATATATATATATATATATATATATATATATATATATATATATATACTTGTTTTACCGTGACCATATAACATTCCATGCATTGTACCGTGAATGACGATGAATCCATAATACAGAGGCGGGTTCCAAAGCCGTCTGGTCACATTTATACATTTTTCCATAGAACTCAGTGGTTGGTTTGAGATTAATTACATGTCGCAAGGTCTGGTTCTGACTTTCATTTTTGTGCCGGGTCGATGGCTCATGTAAGCACACATGTCTGAAAATCCCAGCCCAGATGATTAGCGGGATTATGACAATATTTAACGAGTGCGGCTCTTTGTTAGAGCGCTGTTTTTTTTTAGACCAGCGACTTTAGGTTCAGACTCCGTTATTGCAATGCCAACCCTAGTGTTTTCTTTAGACTGTAAGGCATTAAATTAGATCACAGCCTACGTGATTCATTATTCACACTTTGTTGAGCAAATTGCTTTATGTTACCCAAAGACGTCGTCGTTTTGATAAAAATGGTTGTAAAAGATATATATTTGTATGCCACTATGTGGGTCAAAGACACATTCCAGACACAAGAGGTCAGAAATTGGATAAGGACGTTAGTAGGACAAGTTCGTATCGCCATTACTATCAATTGGTCCCGGGAAGTCTGTTCCGATTACACCCCTCACTGATTCAACTGAATGATAAATTCTAATGTTTTTAACCTATAATATAATATTTCAATAACTCACCTGAAAGATACGGAATCTAAAGATAGAATCAATCTATAGAAAATGATAGTGTCGCACAAATGTTAATTATATGGTGTTTTATATATATATATATATATATATATATATATATGTGTGTGTTTATGTATATATATATATGTGTGTGTGTGTGTATGACACATGCTAACATTTGTTATTCAAAGATTCAAACATTTATAGGAAATCAAAAAAAAGAAATTATCTGAATTTCATGTGAACAAATATAAAGAAAACACTATTTCGAAGGGGCAATCTGAAATTTAACTGCATGGGTAATCTGAAATCGACTTCAGGTTACCCAGGGGGATAATGTGAATCGCTACACCGGCTATGTACATGATTTCTGATACCGATGACTGTTATTGAACAAAGAATACGAAGTTATGGGAAACGAAAGCGTGTTAGTGCTGTCCAGTTAGAAACGGTTTTTTACAATTATCGAAAATGATTTAACCTCATTTTTTTGGATTTCTAGCATGCCCATGGCCAATAAATCACACATCCTTATTCTTCGGGGATAAAATTGTATACAAGATGACAACAATATAATTGATTAATGCTAGAAATATTGAGAATATATATATATATATATATATATATATATATATATATATATATACATACATATATATATGCATGCAGAATATATGAATATATATATATATATATATATATATATATATATATATATATATATATATATATATATATATAGAAGGTAGTGTTACCCTCCTATGTAAAGTGCTCTATGGCCTACAGACTAGGCCAGAGCGGTATAACTCTGAAGAAAAACAACACTGTTAATTCACAACAGTCTGTTTCACGGGATGCGACCCGATCATCAGGTGAATGTGGTTAGAATGAAGCTAACGGCGTGGTTTGAAAAGCCGAGACTTTACGAGATTACGAGATTATGCTTTGTGCGATTCGGGTCGGGGGGGGGCATGTGAAAGACTGACACTGATCCTATTGTCCTCGGGTGTACAATAGGATTGGTCGGGGTACACGTGCGATACTGGAACATAACAGGTCAGGGCAAAGAGGTTATTTATTGTTGTAAATTTTATATATAATACAAAGATATATACCAGGATGCTCTATTAGCATATTGAACTGATTTCTAATAGGGTCTTGGAAGCAGTGAACATATCAGTAGTATATATATGATAAAAATACACATGTACTATGAAAATACACAATATACAAGGCAAATGTACAATATAAAAGGCAAATATACTATACTATACTCATACCAAATGCAAACCACGCCGTTAGCTTCATTCTAATCACATTCACCTGATGATCGGGTCGCATCCCGTGAAACAGACTGTTTTGAATTAACAGTGTTGTTTTTCTTCAGAGTTATATATATATATATATATATATATATATATATATATATATATATATATATATATATATATATATATACTTGTTTTACCGTGACCATATAACATTCCATGCATTGTACCGTGAATGACGATGAATCCATAATACAGAGGCGGGTTCCAAAGCCGTCTGGTCACATTTATACATTTTTCCATAGAACTCAGTGGTTGGTTTGAGATTAATTACATGTCGCAAGGTCTGGTTCTGACTTTCATTTTTGTGCCGGGTCGATGGCTCATGTAAGCACACATGTCTGAAAATCCCAGCCCAGATGATTAGCGGGATTATGACAATATTTAACGAGTGCGGCTCTTTGTTAGAGCGCTGTTTTTTTTTTGACCAGCGACTTTAGGTTCAGACTCCGTTATTGCAATGCCAACCCTAGTGTTTTCTTTAGACTGTAAGGCATTAAATTAGATCACAGCCTACGTGATTCATTATTCACACTTTGTTGAGCAAATTGCTTTATGTTACCCAAAGACGTCGTCGTTTTGATAAAAATGGTTGTAAAAGATATATATTTGTATGCCACTATGTGGGTCAAAGACACATTCCAGACACAAGAGGTCAGAAATTGGATAAGGACGTTAGTAGGACAAGTTCGTATCGCCATTACTATCACCGCCGCTATACGTTTTCATAATCTGTCATAACCCGGTCAATTCACACATGAGACATATTGTGAGGGCTCCGTCGAGGAAAGTTGCGCTGGCTCTTTATGGCCTTTATGTTATCATTACATTATCAATCGTAACAAGGCGGCAGATCCAGGTCGGAAATAAACTAAATCACCAGCTGTCACCAAATCATCAAGACTGTCTCCATCTCCCGCAGTGTGGTTTTCATGTTGGGACGCCAGTTCGTTCTTTCGATACTTTCACGTTCAACTTTTCGCGGTTTTTTTTCACAATTTTCATACCCTGCATTAACCAATATCCTCGCTTAACCAACTTTAGCAAAGGTTCACCACACTTTCGCTTAACCCTTTGAGGATTTTTTTTATACTGAACATTTTTCTTTAGAATTGAAATAAACTATGACAGAGATATAATTATCTTCTTTTTTAAATAACCCCTTTTGATTAAAAAAGTGTTTTTATTCAAAATTTCCATTACCATGGCGGCAAAACCTCAACAGTCTTATTTTAAGTTAGCAGTAATCAATTTGACATGCAGCAATTACCTCTACAGCTGTCATATATTAATACTTGCGGAAGCAAATTTTAAAAACTGCGACCTTTTATAGCAAGTAGAAGTTTAACTTCGCGTATAATATAATGTTTAACATGGCTGATAAAATCTAAATCAAATTAAATTCAAAATGAAAATTATTAATCTAAATATTACAAATAAAATTTGTTGTTCTGCAGAGTGAAGCCTGGAAACAGCTTGAGAGACACCCATATGCAGATAGCGGCTAGTCTCCGCAGTGCTAGAAAGCCCTAGAACCTTCTGCCACGTTTTCCATTGGATAAATACGCCAGCAAAGTAGGTTCCTAGTGGGGAGTGAATATAGAGACCTGAGGCAATGAAGACATCCATACCAAAAGTGTCCGTGAGTGCCATTCAGAATCAGTTGTGTTTTCATCCTAACAAACACAATTGCTCTTTATTATTTTCACATATTCAGTATAACAATGTACACAAGCAAAACGCATCCCTCCACCAGCGTTTTACTATTGTTTTTTTTAATAATGAGCGTTGTTTCGAGCAAATTTATTTACACATGGTTACAAGTATAGCCATGACGGCTAATATGTGAGCTCTCCAGTATATATTCTTGTTTTTATTTTTTCGCAGTAATATATATATATATATATATATATATATATATATATATATATATATATATATATATATTGTTACGGAACCTAATATAAACAGATCACGTATGCGTGATGAACACAAATTCTGTAACGGAGATAAAAGAAATCAGATTCTGTAACATTAGGCAGCGTGAAATATCCAGGGGAATGAATAAAAAAGTCAGTGGTTTTTTGTTAACAAATCACTATAATTTATTCTTAAAACAAACCTAACAATACAATACACTAAATCAATACAATTATACAGTAAAGCAGCGGTATAGCAACAAGTCAATACAATCACACAGAAAATAATGTGCACAGTACCTTGATACCAACACTGTCACAACGATAACTTCTTTAAATATAAACTCTCGGAGAATGACAGTCCAGTGTAAAGCTCTTGTAACAATCCAGAAAGTAAACTGAAGTCCAAATGCATAAAAATGCAGGAGAAATTCTTAGAAAATGTATAATTGCCGCATTCGTCGGATAAGGTCCTAGAAACTGACACACGCTTCTGCGTCCTGCTCTGCTGCTCTCTCAAACACAGCCCCTTTATATACCTTCACACCCCAAGCCGAAAAGTTTCCACTTCTCGAACAGTCTATAAGATCATGCACAACACAGTAAACACGCGTTTCAGGAATTCTTTAGAAAAACAGCGCTGTGTATATCTAAATACCAGGGTCATCACGTGACCTCGGCCAGGCGTGAAAACCCGAGGCTAACATGACAACGAGAGTTCAACCAGTACGGATTAAACAATGAATGTAGCAAACAGCTCGGCGAGGGTGTCACAACACGAGGTACGCCCGTGTCACACAATAAAAAGAGCACCTGTAACAATATATATTCTTTTTGTGAAAGTGTCCTCATAATTATAGGGGCGAAAAGGCGAAAGCTCAAATTTAGAATTTAATTAACAGTACTGGCCTTTTTCTTTAACAAGAAATTCATTTTGAGGTCTAGGTTTTCAATTACAGACGTATCCATCAAAGTATATAAGAAAGTTAATCAGAATATAAACAGTCCCTGTCCTGACGATGGACAAGAATCTTTTTTTTGTTAAACCTGCAAGCAAATTAAACGGACGTGATGATGTATCTAGTCAGGAGGAGTGGCACAGCTTTCCTTTTAATTTTCAAATAGATTGGTTCATACCAATTTTTTTCACGTTGTTTAAAAACGTAGCTAAAACGTTTTATTGAATTTTTATAATAAAATATCTTAAAGGTTTTGTAAAACGTGATAAGTATTATAATCTCAGAAGTAACTTTTAATCTTATCGGTTGTATTAACTTTCTGTAATTGTCATGTGTTCCTATAAGCTTTTATACGTAGTCTGGCTAGTATCATAGTTTATGTAAAATGCTATTTTAATTATTTTAATTTTATATTTATGGAAGATTCCTCCATGTCGAAGATGCTTTGCCTTTTATATTTATACTGAATTATTTATGTGGGATTATCTAGTTTATTTTTAGAAGGTGTGTAGTATTTTAAAAACGATGGTCATATTGATATTAGGTTCTCCTTTATCTATTTGATTTTATAAATATCGTAATTAGCTGTTTATGCACTTCTTACCTATATTTCCTACTTATAATTAATTGCCTAAATAATTTTGTTGGCTGTATTTGGGCTATATAAGTACATTTGTATTCATAACAGAATAAACAAATATATGACTAATAACAATTTAGAAGATCTACACATTTATGACGTGTAAATATACATGTACATATTCTTAAGCACACATCAATAAATATACATGTTCATAAAAGTCACTTTTTGTAAAGATTTTTGTAGCAAATTTGGTGAAAATTTATACAAACCAAGGTGTCAAGGCTGTCCAATAAAAAATGTGTCCCAGCAGCCGGTTTTTAACACTGAGCCCGCTTCATAAGGGAAGGGCTCACCAATCACTTTTCTCCCCCGTTTCTTAGGAGACTAATTACTACGGCAACGGGAGTAATGGCCAGTACGTGTACATAAGCAACTCAAGCTCTGCTGATTAACAGTGTAAAAACGCAAATTCAACCCTAACTTTACGATGGTCATTATAAAGCGTATAAAATATTCAGTCCATGGGAGCTGTGGGTTGTATTTATAGAATAATGTACTTTGGTAACAGTTTTTTTTTCGAATCGTTCAGGTGTATGTGTATATTTATACAGTGCATATAATATGTATGACCTCATTGCCATTCTTTGTTTGAATAACCGTTTTTTTTTCTTTTGTTTTCTTATCGTATTTTATGGCCTCGACTGATGAGGTTAATATATGAATCCATATTTAAGCACAAATCATCTTTTAAATGAATGATCAATATAAAACCTTTTATCTTTGCTAAATAAATAATTGCAGATGCAATCGAAATTTGAAATAAAATGAAATATTTTAATTTAAAATATTAATCATATTTTAAATATAAAATACACCAAAAGTTAAACATCATACGAATACAATAAAAAAATGGCAAGTGTGACTTCTCGGGAAATGCACCACATGAGAACAACATGGTAGCCTAAAAGCAGTTTAATTACAGCTGCTAGACAGAGAGGTTTGTGCAATTAAATGAAAGAAGCCAGATCATGAATATGGTAAATTATGTGAAAACAATATTTTTCGATTATTTCATCTTCCTGGTGCCAGGTCCCAAGCTCGTTTGTGTGGGGACCTTCAGCGAGCCCCCGTGTTATTTCATGAATAGTTAACAAAACAATTGAACCAATTAGGTGGCTTACATACGGCCCGTCTATGCTGCAGGAAAACTATTTTCAGGTTAACCGTCTGGAGAAGGGAAGCGTTATGGAGGGTCTGACCAATTACATAAAAGCTCACAGACCTGGTGAGTTTCCAGTGCATGTATTATTTTTGATAAGGAGTGTGAACATTTTTCACTTGTATAACATTTGTAACGATGGCTTTGTTTGTCGTTATGATTTCGGCCCCATCACATGCACGTGTCTACAATTAATGATTAAGATGTTAGGAGGCCCTCTAAAACAAGGTTTCTGCTCAACCGAGCTTGACGGAAGATTTGTTATTATTATTTCGATTTATAATGTTTACAAAGAACACTAAATGCTGTGGCTCTGAGAGGACCCAACTATTGTTCATTGGCGGGCATTACAATAGTTCTTAACCCTGCCTTACCAACCCGTGTGCATCTTTCATTAGAGGATTTTTCAAACCTTACATTTGTGTATAATCTTATAAAAAAACACAAATGAAAGTCTATGTGGAATACGGGCACCCACTTATGTGACAACGATTCCCGAGTTTTAAGTTTTATTACCAGTTGTCCTGTTTCTCAAAATTTGACAGTTCAAATATGTCCTTGCATAAGTAGCCATCTTGGTTTAAGACCTGAAGTTTAGAATATTAACGCGGCATAACCGAATTAGCAACTGTCAACGTTGCTCTGTTTAGACTTACCGTGACAACTTGAAGTGTTTCAATTGTTGTGCGCCAAATACATTTTTCTCAGATTTCTAAGTAATTTGATTTCTTAAATATTGTTTGAGATAAACATTTTGTTACCATACTGTAAATTATAGGTTTATTCCTCAGGTCTGATGTCATACTTGGAAACAAAATCGGGTCCATTGACACGGGTCGGCAGATAAGACTAGAGACAACTAGGGGCAGGGTTTTTAGCTTTTGGACGATCAGTTATAGTTTAAAATGCGATTATATTAAGAGAATAAGGCACGTTGGCACAGTAACAAAAAAAAAAGAAAAAGAAATAACAGGAATAATAATGCAATTCATTAAATACACATCTGCACAGTTCTACACTTCAAGTAATCAAAATCTGGCTCCCCGTTATCCAAACAAATGTGGCGTCAAACAGTTTTTTTAGAAGAATTCTTCGGAAGGATCGCAAATGTAAACACTGTGTCTATCGTTAAAACTGAGTCTTTTTTATTTCGTGGACTATGATATTTGTATAATATACACTTGAATTCAAATTTTATTTGATTTCACTCAACTAAACAATAACAACATTAGGATGAGTTTGGTTTGGTTGATCGGTCGCCAATTTAAAGGGACCCAATCACCTATCTGACGTTTATTAACTAAAGGTAATCTCATGGAGCTTATATCACCACAAACAGGCTGCTTATTTTGTTTATATTAATGTGTTTCTCATATGTGGGGGCCCGCCAAAATAATAATAAAAAAAAATCAACAAGTGAATCTTGTTGCAATTAAGTCAGATAAGCCAGAGCTTTGCAAATGGCGGTTTCCAATATGTGACCTTTCTACCCCGGCATAAATGCAATCAACCACATTAGGTTATAATTTTCCTGTTTGTCAACATTGCTGTGTTTACAAACTTTGTTGTTGATAAAAGTTAGGCGTTATATGAGCTGTTCATAACTAGACTTACCCTGAGATCATTGATATATACACAGAGGAAGCCAGAAATCACATAAATTCTTTTCAAATGACAGGTAAATGGACACCTTTAAGGTAAGACGTCTTTATCTCGGAGGAGGATATTTAAGAAACATGAATTTAAAACACATATAATTATAGATATTAAATAGATTTAAAGAACTCCAGCACTTGTCTCTTCCTTAGGTCCAAGTTCTCAAACAAGAAAAACAAGGGCACCGATAGCGGAGCATCTCCTCGCACGGGGCATAAATGGAATGGGTGTATTAGACAGTGTGAAAATGAGGAGGTTTGCTCCTGTGACCTCAAACTTAATAGGGTTCTTCGTCCATGGGAAGGTGAGCCATATAAGCAAGATGACAGGTTTTGGTCGAAATGTTTGGCCTTAAATTGGTCCAAAAGCTTTTTCAAGAAGTAGGCCCTCTGGCCGGGACCTTTGACCCCTGACCTCAAATCGAAAGGGTTCTTCATCCATGGGTAGGTGAGCCATATTTTGAAGAAAAGTTTAGTTCAAACGATTTGGCTTTAAATTGGTCCACATTCTTTTTTAAGAAATGGGTCCCTGTGGCCGTGACCTTTGACCCCGTGACCTGAAAAACGATAGGGTTCTTCATCAATGGGTGGGTGAGCAATATATGCACGATGAAAGGTTTTAGCCAAGCGATTTGGCCGTGACCTTTGACCCCGTGACCTGAAAATCGATAGGGTTTTTCATCAATTGGTGGGTGAGCAATATATGCACGATGAAAGGTTTTAGTCAAGCGGTTTGGCCGTGACCTTTGACCCCGTGACCTGAAAAACGATAGGGTTCTTTATCCATTGGTGGGTGAGCAAAATGTGTAAGATGAAAGATTTGAGTCAAACGGTTAGGCTTAAAATGGGTCAACAATCTTTTTCAAGAAGTGAGTCCTGTGGCCGTGACCTTTGACCCCGTGACCAAGATAGCAAAAATTTCATCTAGCAAGCCGTGCAAAACAGAACCCCAAAAATCAGGAAAGCTAAAGCGTGGCCCAAGGTATCCAAGTTACAGGAAACCATTTTACAGTAATAGGATTTGCGAAATCTTGGAAAGGCTAATATTGAGTAAAAACAGATTTTCAATCACTTAAAAAGATGACAGTGTCGTCGATGTATAGCCTGGCCTGGGACCTTCCAATATTTTTTTAGCAAATATGACCAGCCGTAGTAAAAGAGAAAATCTGCCACTGGTGTTCGCAGATGTTTTCTGTATTGTGTCTTCTGATGTTGCTAATCACTCTATAGAAATTTTCTATAAGGGTCCCAGAAAAAAAATTGGGTTTGCGTGTTAATCAGTCGATTGACGTATAATTATTTACGCTGGAACAATTTTATTATTCTTTCTAATTGATTCTAATTTTGCGTGTGATTTTTAAATTCTCAGTAAGTACAGATGCAATTACAAAATTGTGTTTGGAAATGAAAAGATGCGTTTTCCCTTTAATTGCGTAAGAAATAAGCTGTTACTGATTACTTTGCAGTTACTTGGCATCTTTAATATTGAGATTAAAATTGTTAATTATTTTTTTTTAATCTGACATATAACAACTATTCCCTCCGGAACACTTTTATCAATGTTGACAGGATCCCTAGATCCTACAGGTTTAACTAATAATCATATAATTGAACTCACTTGAACTTTGCGACTGATTGCCTAAACCCATATTTATTAAATTGGCCACACCGGTAACACGAAAATAATTAAAAAAGACTACTACTGCCATTTCTCATATCACTACAACTACTACTCAAAATATAATCACATAATAATCAGTAAAAATGATAATACTCAAATAATAATAAGAATAAAAAATTCATCATCATCATAGTAATCATAAAAATTAGTTTAATAATGTAGCATTTTAGTATTATATATAATTATATTATTATTATAAAATTTACAATTAATTATTATATAAATATAACGCATCTTTCTTAGATACCGTGTACTTAAACCCTTCCCGTTTTTTTCTAATTATCTAACAAAGTGAACTTCCTGGATCTGAAGTAGTATTATATTTTTTAAGTCTTTGATTTTTAGAAGGAAGTATCCAATGAGCGTCCAATGTTTTTTTTTTTTTTTTGTCATCAAATCGTTGCGCCTCTGAGGGACTGTAAAAAGTAATTTCCATTTATTTACATATATTTTTAATATTATGTATGGAATAGGTCATTATATCCTGTGGTTATTTTTTTCTTGTGCAAGGTTTATCATCACTTGAGATTAAAAACAAATTCATGTAAGGCCAAAATAAAAAAAAGGTATGGTTCTCAGACACTTTTTTTTCAGAAATCAATGCGGGCGGGCGGTTTTTTTTATTTTTATTTTTTTTGTATGTTTCGATAAAAATGTCAAATGATAAGGGAAAAGCATGAAAATAACATATTTATTTTGCTAAACAAGTAAAAGTACTACATAACAAAGGAAATTATTTTATCTTCTTGAAAGAAATGTCCGAGCGGCTGTAGTCCAAAATTGGTAACTTACTTTGGAAAATCAAAATAAAAATTTTGAGGCGGGGGTTTAAAATTGATGCGGGTGGTGCCTGAGAACCATACCTTTTATTTATTTTTTTGGCCTAATACACAAACAGTATATTACCACGGAGACCTAGATTACCCTAGTTTAGGCGCTGTTAATGATTAGTGGTAATTATTCTCTCTCCTAGAAGCTCTATCACCTCTTTCATTACATCACGTTAATTGAGCTTATTAAGGCAACAGGAGATGGCGTAGGTTAAATTTATCATCCACTCATACATAACCCTGTATCACCTATTTTTTTTATCTATCCAGCGTACAAAAAAATGAGGAAATATCTCCTAGCTGACACACGGTACAGATTATAGCAGTAGCAAGGTAGCAAATGGCGGCCTGTAATGATCTTTCGGTGACCTTCGAACTTTCTTTTTTTTTGCGTGTGGCCAAAGATGTATAGAGAACCCGGAAGTTAATGTTCATTTCATGCCCTGCTTCGTGACCTCGGTTAGATTGGTGCAATATAACGCCCTTGTAGCTGCCGATGTTTCGCTCGTAACAGCCATTCAGGGGTGTCCAGGTGACCATTTGTTCAGCGGCTAATTAGGTCAGAGGTCAAGGTCGTATGTTATCAGGCTGCAGAAGCAATCGGCGACACTGGGAATGTTTATTACATTTGCCAAATTGTAATCTCCCTAACGCCTCCGAGATTGGCCAAATTAAAGTATATGAGGTAATTGCTAAATGTAACTTAGTAGGAGGAGAGTGCTTCGTGAAGGACATGATTTTTTTCTGCTGGTCTTTAGTACTCTTGACTTTCATTAGTTTGTCGTAGCAACGTTGGACACACTGTTACGGAACCTAATATAAACAGATCACATATGCGAGATGAACACAACATTTTGTAATGGAGATAAAAAAACAGATTCTGTAACACTAGGCAGCGTGGAATGTCTAGGGGAATGAATAAAGAAGTCAGTGGTTTTTTTTTGTTAACAAATATCCATAATTTATTTTTAAAACAAACCCTAACATTACAATACACTAAATCAATACAATCCAACAGTATGACAGCGTTATAACAACAAATCAATACAATCACACAGTAAAATAAACAATGTGCACAGTACCTGGATACCACCACCGTCACAACGATAAGTTCTTTAAATGTATACTCTCGGAGAATGACAGTCCAGTGCAAAGCACTTGTAACAATCCAGAAAGTAAACTGAGGTCCAAACAAGACTCGTCACAAAATCCAGGAGAAAGTCTGAAGAAAATTTATAATTGCCGCACTCATTGGATAAGGTCCTAGAAACTGACACACATGCTTCTGCGTCCGCTGGAATCTTCTCTGCTCTCTCTCTCTCTCTTGACTCTAAAACACAGCCCCTTTATATACCTTTCCACCCCAAGCCGAGAAGCTTCCTTTTTTTCCAACATTCAAAGAATAAAACATTGTACACGGTAATCACGCGTTACAGGAACCATTCAGAAAAGCATCGCCGTGTCTCTACACACCATGGTGTACACGTGAGCTCGGCCCAAGCTAGCAAGACAACAAGAGTTCAACCAGCACAGATTAAACAGAGAATGCAATACGCGGCTAGACACGAGCGCTACAACACGAGTTACGCCCGTGTGACACAATAAAAAGGGCACCTGTAACAACACCGACGCACACATGATTATGGCTTTGGCACCGGGGTTTAAGACCTGTGTCTCTCCGCTATCGTAATTAACAATTTGTATCGTAATTAAAAATTGAAAATGGTATCATTATTCGCCTAGACATTTTAAATCCACACTTTCCTTAACCTGGTTATCATCCGAACTGATTGGATAAGCTTATAAATATGATACAAATCCGATTCAGTAAAAATGATTGAAAATTTCTATTATAATGCACTGTTCGATATAACTGCCACAAGTAATCGATGTAGGCTCTCTGCGACCAAGTTTTCATGCATACTGAAAGAAGTGATATAAACGTATACATCGTCATTACCAAAAAGATCTAGGTATTGTATTTCTTTTGAAATGTAACCAGATATAAACCACTGGAATATGTATAGTATTTTACATATGTAACTGTGTATATGTTAATTAACTTAATTAATACCAATTGTACTCGAGGTATCCACCTGACAACACAGAAATCGCTTGAATACATCATTGTAATAGGGCATTGTCACCCGAATAATACACAGCTCTATTTCACGCTATGTCTGTACGCCCGAGCGTACACAAGTATACGAACAATGTGACAATGGCGACTTCGTTAAGGTTTATATGAATCATGAACTGACGTTGTTACGGAACCTAATATCAACAGATCACGTGATGAACATAAATTTTGTCAAGGAGATAAAAAAATCAGATTCTATAACACTAGGCAGCGTGAAAAGCCTAGGGGAATGAATAAAGAAGTCAGTGGTTTTTGGTTAACAAATAAAACTATAATTTATTATTAAAACAACCCTAACATTACAATACACTAAATCAATACAATTACACAGTACAACAACAGTATAACAGCAAATCAATATAATCACACAGCCTAATAAACAAAGTGCACAGTACCTGGATACCGCCCACTGTCACAGCGACAAGTTCTTTAAAATGTATAAGCCGGACGAACAGTTCACACAAATTCTCTCGGAGAATAAAAGTCCAATATAAGGCTCTTGTAACAATCCCGAAAGTAAACTGAAGACAAAATAAGATTCGTCAAAAATCCAGAAGAAAATCTGAAGAAAATCTATAATTGCCGCACTTATCGGAATAGGTCCCTCACTCTGACATACACGCTTCTGTGTTCGCTGGAATCTTCTCTCACCTCGCTCCCGGCTCTAAAACACAGCCCCTTTATATAACTTTTCACCTCAAGCCGAGAATTTTCCATTTCTCGAACCATCAAAAGAATCTAACAAAGTACACACGGTCAAAGAACATACTAGAACAAAGAACGCTGGGCATCTAGGGTTCAACCAATGCGGATTAAACCGAGCCTTCAACATCCGGCCAGGCCGCCACAACACAAGCTACGCGTGGCACACAAACCAAACGCAAACAACGCATGGAACATCCGTGTGCACAATAAAACAATCATCTGTAAGACCGCCGCACACAATAAAAAGGGGGACCTGTAACAACGTATACTGTAAGAAAGATATTATCATTATTAATTGCTCTTTACTCCCACTGACAAGGACTGACGGAGGACGGGTATATTTACCCGTGTATATCTGTCTACAATACTCTACATCCGTTTTTTTTCTAATAAAATTAATAGATATATTAACATTAATATACAGAATTGCAGATCAATAACTATATCATTTGTAGCCATTAACCAGGTTTAAGTGCGAGATTACCTGTCTGTTCGTATGCCTTTATTGAATCTACAGTCACCAGTACTTTGGTGACGACGTGAGACGTTAAAAGCCCAAAACGTTTTATTGATGTAGCAATTCAAAATTGCGTTGTGGAGGTACCGTCTCTCTCCAAGCGCAATCTATATAATTCATTTGATGACAGTTTTGCTCGACAGGGTTATATATATATATATCTGCTCCTTAAGTCATTCAAATACCGCCTCCATAAAACTACCGCTAATGCATCCTGCATCCTTTTTTTTTATTATTTAGCACCCACAATATAATTAAAGTAAAGATAGATGCAATCTTAGTAATTTTTACAAATAATTTTACAAATAATTTTACACTATTTATATTTGCATTTGGCTCTTCTGATATTCTATTTTTTTAAATCCGGGTCTTATTATCTAAATTTAATTTTTCAAATACTAATACTCTGAAAGCGAATATAAAGTACAAATGTGTGTCCAAGTGGATGTTCATTGCAACATACGATTCATATCTCCTGTTTAGAGAATAATTTAAAATTTATTATTAACCTGTTGAGGGGGTGGATGGGGAAGGGTTTGATTGGTTTATTTCTATATCAGTATTTTGGTCAGAATTGTTTGTTGACGGACTCTATCAGATAGAGTACAATCAAATCGATTACATTTATTTAAATTTCTTTTTTCCCCTTCTTCTGCCCGTGCTTGTGCTGGAGCTCAGATATGACCGACTTTCAAACACTGAACTATGGGCAAAATAAAAAAGGCACATGGTAAAGGGTGAGTTTAAAATCTAAGAGTCATATATGACTTAACATAGAAGCAATTGGGTTGTCCATTCTGCAGAATGTCTGCTGCCCATGCATGGTCAGTGCCGATATACTCCAGTAGATAATATTGATTTAGAAATATTATAAAACTAGTATTTTTTCATCAGTCTACTCCAAACAAAATACTAATTAAAATGCTCTTTTTTATAGCATTTTTTTGTATTTCGTTAGATCCTGTTTGGTATTGCCTGCGTGAATGTATATCGTGTGTACTTTATGTGTGGGCGACGGCCAAGACAGGGCTCACACTTGGCCTACACAAATTGTGAACGTGTTTACAAATTCCCTGTGCAGAGGAAGGCTTAAATAGGCCGAGCTAGTTCTTCAGAAGCTCTTCAAAGTTAAAGAAACCGGTCTTTTGTACGTGTGTTTGTTATTATCCACACTTTGAATTAAGGTCCTTGTTTCTTCCGGTTACCAAGCAGCTGAGCCTTTTTACCGTGTTTGGTCCAAGTACTGGGCGATCCAATGTGTGCTTTAATGCAACTGACTTTATTGGTTGATCGAGCTCCTGATCTTAAAACTAGACGGCCATAGGTCGAGCGCTTGCCGGAAATTAAAACTAATACAGACAGACAGAATGGGGAATACAAAGACAAATAAAATGAGCTATAGTTTGTGTTGATAGGACAATATTTGAAAAAGTTATGAATGAAATAAAATTTTGGAGGTGTTTTTGGTGACCTAGACCTTGGACCTATCTCTACTTAATTAAAAAAGCAGTCGTTTGTTTTTCTATCAACAGTATAACTTTCAGATCGATCGCTTGAGATCTTTGGAGTGTTGAGCTAAAACAGTGAAAATTTATTAGACCAGATTATTTCCTGAGATTTCGTATCAAGTCGAGTAAAACAGGTCAATTGCTGCCTAAAGCGAAAAAAACTATACCTCTGTAGCTTGAAAAGGGACAAAGTAAAAGAAAATTATATCCCATATGTTTGGAATATTAAGAATTTTCCCCACAAATGCATAACCATGGTAATAGCTACGCATCAGGAGAAATGACCTTGACTTTCACCTATTAAAACAAAAAGACATAAGTCTTCCAGAACTTTAGGAGTTCTATCAACAGTATAAGATTCAGGGGGATTGTTTAACGTTTCTGGCCTGTGGAAAATCCAGGCGTCAACCAGACTCGGGATGTCGCATCTCCATTGCTACATCATGACACCGAGGACCCCTAAAAGGCGCACTCGTTTGTGAGTCTCCCAATTAAGCCTGCAGGGCGCTCACCCTGGCTGAGGGTCAACAATGAAAATTCTCACCGCCCGAGCTAAGAATCGACCAAGTGGTATCCAGGCTTTGAGCCCTAGGCTCAACCGCTAGGCCACAGAAGCCGGCCTCTTCTGGCTGAACCCTAACATGGAATACCTGTACCCTCTTTCATTACAGATTATCCTAGGTGTACTCTCGAGGATGTCAACCATTCTAAGTTGTACTGGGCTAGCTTATTGAACTGATCTTTGATCTCCAAGGGGCTGAGAGAATTGCATTCACAGAAACAAGTCATTAGTACCGATCATGCCCAATCTCACTCATTTTTCACACATGACTTATATTGTGCACAAAGGTCAATTTTTTTAATCAGCCAGAAAAGAGAATTAGCGCATACACGGGCAGAAGAAAGAAAAGAATTTTATGAAAAAAAAATATTGTACTCCATGGTTTGCACTCGGGGGACCTAAGAAAGTCCACCGACAAATAATTTGATATAGAAATAAATTGATGAACCCCTTTAAGCCTGCCCTACATACGGGGTCAGGCTTAACGAAACAACGTCCAGAAGTTCTTCTCTCCCCTCCTTTGCTTGCATATCATATCACGTATTTAACCTCCACAAAAATCCATTTTCCTAAACAAAATTACCCAATTAACGGATCACATATTAGCGTAACGTATCATGGGGTTTTTTCAGAAATTGATCTATGTGTTATCATCTTTGTGAAATTGATATATGTGTTATTATCTACGTTTTCGGCATATCAACCCCGTGATAGAAGTGGATCCGTGGGGGTCAAATTTATTAAGGTTTTCAGTCTAATCTTTGCGGCATGGATCCCCCCCCCCTTTCCGGACCTTGGGAACTTTTTCTTAGGTTTTGTTATTAGTCCTCCTGGGTTGAACCCTCCTTTTCCTAAATCCTGGTCCGCCCCTGTCTGACTAGGGGAACCATAGTCCTAACACGGTGATATTTGGCATAACCGGCTTTTATTGTACCTTCCCACCTCCCCTGTATATTTAACATTGGCTGAAAGTGATCTTTCCATACAAAGTGATTCACTTTCGCACCGGACAGCGCTGTTTTAGAATAAACGCAGACAAAAAGTGTTGTCTTTCATGAC
Source organism: Sipunculus nudus (assembly GCA_026874595.1). Lineage (NCBI taxonomy): Eukaryota > Metazoa > Annelida > Sipuncula > Golfingiida > Sipunculidae > Sipunculus > Sipunculus nudus. The sequence continues at coordinate 65,628,180 of CM049319.1, read as the reverse complement.
CATGAATGACAAGCAGAAACGGGGGATCTGTGGAATCACGGTCTGATCAGACGACTGATATGTCTGACATAAGCTCCCTAAGTGAAAAAGCCAGCATTCTGACGTCTCAAATAAAGACCGCAGTTATTTACAGGAGGGGGTGTCGGCATGTTAAGCCAATCCCGGCGGCCATGCCAGTGTTTTAAAGCCTCTGTATATATACAGCGGTCAAGATCATCTAGCGTATGTTACCACAGATACACACTAGAACGTACTCAAAGAGCACATATCCCCTCCGCCTCTAGATTGGCTTCAAGATAACCTCCCTAATTTCAGCATAAACCTTCTCTGAGTCTTGATTAACATCATACCGATGACCTCCGCATGTTAATTTTTTTTCAAAGTTTGAATAAGTATTCCTCATATCAGAGTGAAAGGAAAACTTGTTTGAGCAAGATTTGGTAGCTTAAGTGAGGATCTGTAGAAAATAAACGCTCTCTTTAAAATCAGCAGATAATAATCTCAGAAGTTTGCGATCGATGTATCAACAAGATATTGGATAGGTACCTTGATCAGAATACGATATTCCATCCATTTCTTTTCGCGTCTCAGCAAAACAAACGCATCGAGTACCGTATTTAATAGGCTACACGATACGGTCATATTTTTTTCACTGTCGGTACAATTCTGTCTTTTTGTTGATTTGTCTATGGGCAAATTATATCAAGAAGATGAATTTCAATGAAGGTTCAAGGTTGGTCGTATACAGACGAGGATAGAGTATTTATTGTTGGTGTATGTCTGCATTTTCATGTCATTTATTTATTCGTATTCCATATTTCAGTGCGTAGCTCATTCAGGCTTTTAAAAGCTATATATATATATATATATATATATATATATATATATATATATATATATATATATATATATATGAATGAATGATCTTTTTAGAAGTTGGTTTTGAAGTTATAAAATGTTTAATTTGGGCAAGTCATACAATAAGAGATGTTATGTTAGCACGATTTTTGCATTTAAAGAAAAGAGTTATATATATTGCTTTATAGTCTGTTATCACAATGTCTGTCTCATTCGAATAAAAGCTATGTTTCCATGTACGCTCACATGCATATATGCGTGAGCTGACAGACGAATATATTTGCATAGTGAATCTAGTAATTCTTCAACATAACAGACGTGGAGTGTCGTCATTTTAACCCGATTCCTTGAGTTCACTCATGCATGGAACACTCCGGTAACAAAAATTATATGCAGTGGAACCAGCAGGCCTTCCACAAAAAATTGCTGAATTGACGTCATTTTAACCTAAACCCCCGAGTTTACCCAGACCCTATGCGAGAAAATCGCTCTCATGGCGATTTTCGCGCATATATGCATAAACGCTGACGGACACTTTGAACACCCTGGTTAGAAAATCATATGAGCGATTTTTTCACGCATATACGCGCACATGTAACGTCCCTTAATACGCACAAACAGGCTGTTCATTTAACAACTGTATGCCCACCATGACAAGTATACATTCATTTCTTTGTTGAGAGGGTGCACCTTCTGTGAATTATATCGTGGCCAGCAAGGAATGTGGCCAGTAATGGACTCAAACCAATCACGCGGTCTCATTACACAACCATCCTGTCCATGCATTTTCTTAATGTTCTACAGACATCACTTAAAGTCATCAGACAATCTTCACAAAAACATTAACACAACACTTTATGACCTTTAGGAATTGTAATCACTACAGCTGTACGGGCTTAATGTCCATAAGTCATAAAATCGGTATATGTTCAAAATACAATAACTGAATATAATTATTTTTAATTGTGCTTAAATTTAACAAATTAAATTGTTTCAGTATCCATATATATTTAGTGATTAAGCAGATCAGTTCATTTTAAAAATAAATCATAGAATTACTGTTTAATGTTACAAACGTCTGGCCATAGATAGTAAGGTCAAAGACGAGTCCTTCAAGGTGTTTCTAAAATTTGAATTTGTCCTAATGCATTATAGGAGCAAAGGTACGCCACTCAATTTTCTTGTTACAAAGAAATAACATTAATGATAATTAATGAAGGCCCCTTAGATTATGAAGCCCTGATCAGTTAATGCGTGAATGTTGTTTTGTACCATTTCCACACTTTGGAGTCTCTCCCTCGCAGACGGATTATCAACGATTGAATCATTAAAGTAATAGCTTGCCTTTTACACTTGGACAGGTTCGTCTGGGCCATCTACGCTTTGCTTTACGTGCATATGGGTTGCCCCGCCGGAAACGATATTGTAGAATTTTGTGCTTAAATGGATTCTGAAGAGTTATTTCCGTGCGTTTCTTGATTTTTCAAGTGTGATTTAACAGGCTGCTAATATCCCGAATAACCAATCCTCGTCACCAGTAGAAATGTAGGATCTGTCGGGATCAACACCTATAGCAGATTGTTATCACGTGACCGTAGTCCGGCACCAAATTCAATAATTTCCATTTACTGGAACAGATATAGATATAATCTGTACTTCTTGATATTATCGTGCTGCTGTTTGTTCAGGTGTCAGTGCATTGGGGGAGTGCTTAACATATGCCCCATGACTTGCTGACATTATATTTAATCATGATTACCATATATACATTGCAATGTTTTATGTAAGATATACCGTTTAATTTGGCTGAAAAGTGATTCCACTTATTATAACTTCATGCCTAAAAAGCATGGAAATATATTTTGGGGGTAAACTGTATTTTTTGGGGAACATATGAAGGTATTATGTGTATAAAAGTGCATTAAATTGAAAAAGATGTTCATTCAATAAATAACCTAAGAACATTTTCTCAGTAAGAGCTCCATTTTAAAATTATTTCCAGTAATTGTCCCATTTTTAGTCACTTTAAAAGGCTGGGTGTATTTATTAATATTTATTTACATTATACCTTATTAGTAAAACATGCGATTATTACATTTTCCAATAAATTTATCAGTTTACTTTCGTAGATAAAAGCAATACAAAGTAAATAGTATTAAGGGCGAGAGGTTAGTGAGGGTCTCTTTATAAAGAAGTGTATCTTGAATCTGGCTGCTTTTGGCATCGTTCGCACTCATAAACCTATTGTACAACATTCTTAGACATATATATTATATATTTAAGATTAATCGTTCGTGATCGGTAGGAATTCGACCGGTGGTGTTTATTTACAGAACTAGTAAAGCAGTTTCAGCAATGAAGGGTTTCCATCGAAAGTTATATAATCGAATACACATGTCATATTGTATGCCAGCTTGGGCCATAGAAATTGGCTAACTGCTTATGCTGCTAAAATTAAGAACATGCAAAACCATCAAGTGATTTGGCGAATGAGACGGAAGAGAGTTAAAAGTTATAAATCCGCTCTGGGAAAAGTCACCAGCTGTTTTCTCGTCGTATTTCAAAGCGTTAGCGCGTACTGATGCATTTTTTGCCACTTCATTATGACAGTATATCTGGATAAAGGCCCCGCTGGCAGTATGATGATGGCATCTGTCAGCGCGGGACTGTCCCAGTTTTGGAGTTGAGTAGGTCCACAAACAGGTTTTCCCGGATTTACACGATCAAGTCAACAACTAGCCGCTCTCCGCAGATATAATGAGCTGACGACCCGGCTGGTCTGCCACAAGTCATTCATTCAACGATTCTTGGATGTAATTGGCTCTTCTCGGAAGCTGCGTGCTGAAGTAACGCAGCCAGCCCGTTCTGAAATGCCACGGCATCCAAGACCCAATAAGATGCTCTTTTCAAACACAGATTCTATAGCCGTACATAAATCACAACCTTAACAATTATAGAAAAACACGTCTATGTTGTAATTTTGACAATGTATGTCACTTATATATGGGGAACGTCATCAGATATCATTTATTTTATTTCAAATAATTTACAGTTTTGTGATGAATATAGGTCAATGTCCGCTAGGTGGCACTGTCTATTGAATGAAGATAAAGGTCATCATACGATGCGAATGATATGTAATTAATCATCAAGATTTTAGGTTTGATATGAGACATATCATTAATGTCGCCATTTCCGATATCTGACGCCTAATAACTTAAGATAATCCTTGAACCGTTATTTACAATAGACCAGAAAATGCTCACGATTCAGTCACACGAGGGCTGTTCCTTTTGTTTATTTATCATTGTGCTTATAACATGTGGGGGGGAAACTAATGCAAACACAGGCAGGTTAGACGAACCAGAGGTTAACAAACGGCTTTTACAACCTGTGACCTTTCAACTTCTGCACATATGCAGATATTCACCTTGACTACATAGTATTACTAACCATTAACCGTGGATAAACGAACTTATACACCCATCAAATAGGCGTTATACGAACCATACTGAACAGGAATTACGTACATTCCATTCATATGTACACAGAGTAAGCAAGTGAAGCCGTGAAGGTCTAAAGAGAGTTCACCGTTTTCTCTTTGGGCGTCTGTTAAGAGCGGACCTTCGGTCAAACCAGAATTTTACACGGTAAAACCATTTGGTTAAATTGACCTTAATTCTAAGAGACTGATTTACTAACATTCCTCGTTAAAATGACACAGTTAGAAAAGGGAGAAAACTAATCTAGAAATCTGGAGAGCACTCACAGAGCGCATACCCCTGCATCCGCATCCAGGCCTGTCTCAAACTTTTAATCCACTCTTAGCTAACCATTCCGCATTAGCCCTAATTCACTGACATTCATGGAAAACATAAGATGATATCAAATTTTGACAAAGTCTGACACAACTGCCTGCTGCAAATTGTCCGCAGGATATATTCAATTAAGGTTTCAATCAATTTTGTGGTAGAATGGACCACAGAGCAAAAAAGAGTGATTAATTATAAATTTCTGAGCGGATCGATTTATTTTTGGAGAGAGAGTTTGACAAATTTGAATAGATCCGGATCCGTTTTCCGCGAAAATAATAAAAACAAATTCAACAGCGGCATCTGATAGCAAGTCAGATAAGCCAGAGCTTTTTGGGCGTTTTGCTACAAGTGACCCTTCTACCTCCCCATATATTCAACTTACCACCTAAGATTACATGTTTTTCTCGCTTGTCAACATCGCTTTTTGTTTTCAAACATGTTGTTGATAAACAAGGTCATACATCCTTCCCGAATGCCTTATCAGAACTTTTTACAAAAAAATTACACTTAGATCATGAATATATACACAGAGGAATAAAAAAATCACATAAATTATTTTTCAAAAGGTAGGTGAATGGACACCTTTAAATGCCAAAGCACTATCGTATCTTGGTAACAGAAGCCACTTATGTGAATATTGGTTATACATTAGGGTTCTTTAGAAGAATAGCCTCATCCTATCACGAGGACACTTTGTGATCACGTGACATTTCTTTTAAAAATAAACTCCATTAAAATAGACTAATGCTTGTAAATAATAACCTTGGAAGGAAATAACAAACCCTTAAAGTGCATTCAAAATTTGAATATGTCCTGCGGGTCTTTGAGGCAAGGATCAAATGCTGCAAATAATGTTTTTTATTGTTTACGTCGGAACTGTTTCCTGGACAGATGGATAATAAATTGTTGGTTTTTTTGTAAGTGTGCTGGGGTTATATTTTATTTTTTAGAAAATATCTTCTTTTCTATATGACATGATAGACTATGTTTTAAATTCTAATGGTATTATTTTTACCCGGTATCAATAGAGTGTGACCTATTTAATACAGGTAGAAATTTAAATATATTGATAAATAAATATATATTACTCCAATTTTCATGTTTGTTGTATGGGTTTCTGGCAAAATAAAACACGCGCAACAAGATAGGTTCAACTATGGTTGATTGGTTATGCGAGTCCATTTTATACAAAGTGTTCTGAATTTTGACGGCCCTAGATAAACAAATATATTAACACAGTGCTCCAGAACGATCATTTTACCAATTGAACACGTCTTTTCATGAAACAGAAATAAAAAAAAATCATATTCTTTTATCATAATAACCAAAGATAGAAATTTAAAAAGGGTCTCTAATATTGGGCGTACAGTTATGCTTGGAACAGATGCAGGTACGATGTGCTCATATACGTAATTGACGTCAACCCATGGAACTGCGGGTCCAAGGGTCGAACCACGTCAAGGCTGCCAAGACAGACTAGCCCAATATAAACAGGACCTACGCTGTTTGCTCCACTGTAGTAGCTGATAGCTACTCACAGGTTTGATTATTAACTGGTGGGAGCTTGGGAGTCATGGGTTAAATGGTAGTTTAATGCCAGCTGTAAATGTCGCTACGGGCAACTGACTTGGCGGGTAGTATCTGATACAAACCCCAAAAAATCCGTGCTTAATTGGTTCCGCATGGTAATGTTTACTATACTAATGAGTCAGACGGTTTGAAATATCTCCTCTCTTTTCCGCAGCGTAATCTTTTTTTGAGAGATTATCACTTTGGCTTGACCCAGTATCAAGATAAAACCGAGATGAGTCCACAAGAGGACGCTTCGCGTTTCGTTGTAAATGCATGCACGCGTCCCTGTTATACATAAACAGAAAAGGCGCCTGTTAAAACAGACTAGTAGTTGGAATGATATATATAGTCTTCTATCAGGCGCCGATACTGTTGATTTATCTTAACTAATCATGTGATTGTTTCATCTGCGCTGATAATAAATCTGCAGTAGTCCCATTTACTGTTCCCGGAGTTCCTCGTCAACTGGGCGATATCCGAGCAATTTAGAGAAAAAGGCTTCCTCGTTAATTATTGTATTGGGAAAATATGTAAGGTAACTTAAGATGTGATAACGTAACGTTTACCAATCACTAGAAAAATGGTAGTTTGACAGGTAGACGAACATGACAAAGTACTGTCAGAAATGAACCCGTAAAATGATTTACTAAAACTGATCACAATCAAATGGATGAATCTGCCACCCCAACGTCTACTTAACATATATATCGACTTAAGGGTGGCAAACTGTCGCTACTGACAGTGACGTCTGGAATATTCCTAGCTATGTTAATTTAAAATACTGAAATTCAAAAGACCTCGATACAGTAAAATCTTAAGCCGGCGTGCCATCTACCGATTTTATTAAGCGGCCGAAAAAAAATCTCGGCGGCCGGCGAGTGCCCGCAGACCTACCGATTTCCCATGCAAATAAACATATTCCGGTCATTTTGGCCACTTCTGATTTCGTCTCCAGGATTGTTATTGGTGCCAGGAATGATAAAAAGAAGGAGAGATAGAGTATAAACCCGTCATTGTTTTCGGTTCCGTCATCGCATACACCGAATTTTCTCGCAAACAAAAATTTGGCCGGAAAAACGGATGAACGAAGGTCGGCTCAATATGGTTACCACATAGGAATGTGTACGTGCAAGGATATGTGCGCGTAATGCATATGTGTTTCTAAACCAAGAATCCAAAAAAGTTAATCGTTCAGTTTATATACTTAACGCACATGCCGGTGGCCACTGAACTAGATAGGGATGATCAACATGGAAACGACTCACAATTAAGACTAACGCATTTATACGTTTTGAAAGCATGGCGAACAATTATACAGTTTACTGGCATTCCCAGGGTTCCAAGTAAATAAATATACAACAAGCAAACTGATAGGCGATGCACGGAAAGAAGCCACGAACGCTTTGAAGCAGGCAATCATCGGCATAATTTAGTATTGTGAAGTATATATTAAAATGAAACTTCTATAACACTTTGTTTTATAATATTTAAATGTTGTCAACTGTTATCATACGATTATATTTGCTATTGTTGTGTGTACCTCTAGTTGAACATCCCCGACAGTATAAAACAATCTACAGCCATTCAACTATAGGAATTATGTGTATATCAGTATATTTATATTATTACGAAAACAAATTGCCCAGTGGAAAATATTTTGCCGATCCGGAATTTGAACCCATGTCGGTGGCGCACATATATGGCGTTCCAACCGCTTCGCTAGAAAAGAAAGCTACACTAACGAGACAGTTTGGTCCGCTTTTATGTCACCCCGTAACACACCCCCTCTTAAGAGTGTCATGCTTTCAGAACAAGATTAACTCTCCCAAAAGTCACACTCTTAGTGAACTACGTGGAAGTAATTTCCCAATTACTTCAATTTCAAACTACTATTCAAACCCATGTCGTTGGCACATATATCCGGGGTTCCAACCGGTAGATAGATAGATAGATAGATAGATAGATAGTTAAAAGTTAAGCAAGATGGAGCATCGTTGTCATTACTCGGAGTTTCACGCCGTTGCCGGTATCGGCACCCGGGCGATCATCAGATAACTGATCTGTTCTACCTCATGCAGCTGTATCGAGCACTTTACTGCAAGCCCTGGTAGCTACTGAGTACTACATATATATATATATATATATATATATATATATATATATATATATATATATATATAATATATGTGTGTGTGTGTGTGTGTGTGTGTGTGTGTGTGTGTAACCTTTCGCTTGAAACAGAGATTAATGGCGCTATAAGCAATGAAAGTGAGATACCAGTATTTCCAGAGCACATTGCGGATTTCACAGTTTTAAAGGCGAAAAATATATTAACATAATTGGATAAAATCAATGATAATAGACTTCATTATATGAAGTCTATAATTAAATATTGAAACATCATCGTCTGTGTTTACTTTCAAACTAACTTTTTAACACAAGGTTAATTAAATATATATATATATATGTATATATATGTATACATACATGTATCAAACTACGATGCTTTCATAGTGTTAAGCGTACATAGGTAAATTCAGATAAATTACTTCGAGAGCCAGTGCTGTGGTCAGAGTCACGTCATAGATGACGTTCTTGAGATCAATCTTGAAGCAAAATGTCAGCACGGTGGCAGACCGTATGTGAGCCCCGGAGATTATCGTTCTCGCCGAGAAGTGCTAATGATTTGGTATAATCAGAACGCACCGCCCACCTAGGTCCAGCCACCAACCACGTGGTCCCTGCTCACCTTAAAATGGGCGCCCAGCCGCTCATGGGCCCATGGCAAGTAAAGAGAAAGAGAGAGAAGCACGGATAGCCTTCAGTACACGCTCAACGCAACAACGCCAATAAAGGTAAGTTAATACATGGTGCTTCTGGTCTGTATTGTGGAATTCAAATAACAATAAATGCATGGTCTTGGAGAATTCTATGCGATTTGAGTCACGTGGCTAAGAGTTTTTCTATTACATCTAACATATTATTGCGATCCTTTCTCTTGGCTTCTTTTCACTTGTTGTCGATTCTTATGATGCATTATTCTGTAAAGACAACAGGATATATTGTGCTCTGGGTTTTCATATCCAATCTAAAGGGTGCTGCAAAGAAAAAAAAACCTTGACTGTTATTTTGACCATGTTTAATTTTTTCATAGTTACACATGCTTTTTCCCCCTTATTATATCTTATTTTTTTACGTTTCCATTTCGTTGTTACATTTCTTTAGATCATCTTATATAATTTATATATGTCAAAATGGCATACAAGGAGCCATACTCAATAAACGATGTTTATATAAAAAAAAGCGTTGCACGTTTATGATGAAGCTTAATCATAAGCTTAATTTTTTGTAAATTTTGTAAGGTTTCTGCTTTTTTATTAGGATGCTTTCGTTCTTTTAAAATTCAATCCTTTATTACTTTTAGCATTTAGTTATTTCATTTCTTTAGTTCTTCTGGTTTTTTTATGTTTTTTTTATAAGTAATTTATGTGAGTGTAATCTACCGATTGTACTTTGACTTGTACACTTTCAAAGAATTTGTTCGTGTTTGGTCAGCAGAACGTTATCTTATTCCCTACATACCTCAAACGTTCACTGTTCATTGTACCCTTTTTTCCTTCCTTATGATATTGTATGTAGCGAGTTTACGGTCTCATATCACCTACAGTGAAGTGATGTCCGATTTCATCTTTTTGGATTTTTGTATTATTATTTTTTTTTTTGCAATTTATTCTTGTAGCTTTTCTTCTCTCCTTAGAGAACATACAACCCGTGCTACCATATAAACATGTATAGGTAATAGGCGCTACAGAGTTATTAATTCTACATTTGTCTGCTATCCATGATCTGTATCCATTGGCTCCTGGGTGGAGAGGGTGCGCCCTTGTGATTAAGACTTTGGCACGGGGTCTTAACGGGGAGACCGGTCTGAATTAGAATACAGCACACAACCCTTTTTTACCTGAGCCCAACAAGTCTCAATGTCTCATGTCACAGGTATCTTTTTTTTCAGAATAGGTCATTCATGCCCATAGTATAATAATTTCGAATTTAAAGGCGCTAATTAAGTTTCTTCTTTCTAAAATTATATCAGTTATGGTAGCATTTAGTTAGTCAACAAAGCTCTTTTTTTCTTTTGCATTTTGTTCAAGATGCTTATATTACTTATAACTTATAACAGGTTTCATCCAAAAAGTGAATATACAATTTATATTTCTAAAACGTATAGGTTATTTCCAAATACGTATTGCATAATACCCATATTAACCATTAAGTACCCGTATCATGATTTCACTGACAAAAGGTTCCTCTCGCCTATACTTCAATTAGACTGCATCTTTAAGAATGTTCAGTGAAGTTCACTTATTTGTCATATAGTGTAAGAGTAGGATAAAGAAATCAGGGACTCTGCAGTGAAGATTTATTTAAACATATTTATATAGGGTAACCCGTTCAGACAAGATAGTCGGGTCTCCCATAGGGACCTGTTAGACAATACAGTTTATACAACGTAAAATCATGTAAAGTGCAATGAACAATGTTGGTATGATAAAAATTGCTTTCTATAAAATGATACAGCAAGATACGATTAAAAACATGAAATATGTAACTTTGACATGCAGCATAATATAGAGTGCACTCACGAGAATGATATAATCAGAAAATATAACAGAATATGAAATGTGATAAATGGCATATAATGTAGCATTATCACACAAGAGATTTAGAAAAGCCCATTGAGATTCCATGTAACTATGAATGAGGGAGAGAGGACAGACAGATATGGAATTTTCATGTATTGGAATAAATCTATTTTCATTTTCTCATTTCGTTAAACATTATAGGTAGGGTTCATTTCAAACTGGAAACGTGAAATCATGGTATGTCTCCATAATTTCAATAGAATAAAGCTACAGAATACTTTCGCCACTGCAAATAATTAAAAAATAACTACCATCACTCCAAGTTTCTTGATAGTTGATAGTAAAACAAAGATATTATCAGTGAGACCGAACGTGATACTTAACAATAAGTTAGATATAGCTTAAGCTCAAAAATTAAGCTTAGCCCAATGTAAGTGTGTATTCACTCGCTCTTTATTTGTTCAGGCCTCGCCGCTGTATTTAATATATTTAAAATACATAACATCTATTAAAAGCCTGAAATCGAGGCTTCAGTGAAACAACTTTGCCATATGTTTCCATCCAAAGTTTGTCATTTACACAAGGAGAAAAAAGCCAGAAAACCGTCGATTTTGACACAGGAAAGTATATCAAAGAAAATATATATTAGGGGCGTAAACAGGATCTTGGAAAATCGGGGCCAGGCTCTTCAGCTTGGAACAGGTAAAAATGAGTGCAGGTCATGCTCATGGACATCACATATAACTCTCGCATGCAGAAGTTAAAGGGAAAAAAACGACATAAGTCGCAAACCATGTGTTGCTTTGCAGTATTGAGTGTATCATTAAACTTATTACTCTTATGTGCCGGCTCTAAATCAACATTTTATATTTTACATTCGAGATATAACAAGTACGGTATTTCTTTGTCGATAAAAAGGGACCCGCATACTAAGTGCCAGTTGTTCCCAACAGTTGTCGCCAGTCTGATGAAAAAGGTATATACTGCTAAACTGTTTGGTTTATTACCTTCATTGGCTGTTGGTAGAGGTTACATGTTCACCCGTGACTGTCTGATGTGTGTCTTCTTGTTTGAACAAGACCGAACTTTTTACATTTTTGTTTCAACTTTAGAGCGCATCTTGATCCTACTGTGTTCGTCCTTTTTGGCACACGATAGTTCAATAACTGTCTATGATTTTAATGATAGTGAAGAATGGTGGAGTGCAGACTGAGAAAACAATGGTTAAATCGGTTTAGTTATCATTTGCGTCTACATGCGGAACAAACCAGAGTTATTGGTGTGGGTTTGCGCTCTCTGAATCTGTATCACTGTTAGCCATGGAAAACAAGATTTATTACATATACTTATTTGACTTTGAGCCGTGACAAGAGTCAACACTACCATTGCTGTCTATACTGTCACAATGATATCGCTTTACACAGCCAGTAATCCGATACAGCACCTTGACTAAAGAATTGACACAAAAGCCGATATGAGAAATTGTAAACAAAATGGCGAATCCTGTCTCCACGGTGAACGATGTCTTTTCCTGCCCATGTCAAGACTTAGCAGTCAGGACTTCACATTCAACACACATTCATGAAGATCTATGCTTAATATATTGTAACCTTTCTCGAACATTCTGGGTGTTTTTAGACAGTTGACAAACATAATTAACGATTGATCTGGTTAATTCTACGTAAGACAAAACGTGTGGGCGCATAAAAACGAACGCAGGAAAGAAAAAAAAAAAGAGTAGTCGGGACTCGAGCTGATCACGTTGACTCCAGTAAGCCTGGGCCCGCATCGGCTGCCTCACAAACAACAAAAGTTCAGAAAAGGCAGTTTCCATGTGTCTGGCTTCCAACTTTTAAAGCAGAAAGAGAAGTATTTGAAAATTTTTATAGATTCCAAACCAAGCCAAGCGCTTAGGTATCCAAGAGGCTTGCCAAGGTTAGCTCAAGAACACGCGTCACTGAGATCAAGAAAAGAAGTCAGACGAGGACCAGAGCACCAGCAACCACGCCCACTCAGTAATGAGCGCCTGAACATCCCCAGCCACCAGCAACCACGCCCACCCCGTGATGAGCGCCTGAACACCCCAGCCACGAGCAACCACGCCCGCTACGTGATGAGCGCCTGAACACCCCAGCCACGAGCAACCACGCCCGCTACGTGATGAGCGCCTGAACACCCCAGCCACGAGCAACCACGCCCACTCCGTGATGAGCGCCTGAACACCCCCAGCCCCCCAGCAACCACGCCCACTACGTGATGAGCGCCTGAACACCCCAGCCACGAGCAACCACGCCCGCTACGTGATGAGCGCCTGAACACCCCAGCCACGAGCAACCACGCCCACTCCGTGATGAGCGCCTGAACACCCCAGCCACCAGCAACCACGCCCACTACGTGATGAGCGCCTGAACATCCCAAGCCACCAGCAACCACGCCCGCTCCGTGATGAGCGCCTGAACACCCCAGCCACGAGCAACCACGCCCGCTACGTGATGAGCGCCTGAACACCCCAGCCACGAGCAACCACGCCCGCTACGTGATGAGCGCCTGAACACCCCAGCCACGAGCAACCACGCCCACTCCGTGATGAGCGCCTGAACACCCCCAGCCCCCCAGCAACCACGCCCACTACGTGATGAGCGCCTGAACACCCCAGCCACGAGCAACCACGCCCGCTACGTGATGAGCGCCTGAACACCCCAGCCACGAGCAACCACGCCCACTCCGTGATGAGCGCCTGAACACCCCCAGCCACCAGCAACCACGCCAACTCCTTGATGAGAACAAGTTTGTTCTCTCGTGTTTTGGGCAGTGCATGCGGTGCCACGCTGACGTTTCGATGGACTCTCTAATGTTAGAGGGGCAAAAGAGGCATTGACTTCCTTTCAGCTACTCCAACAAGATGACGGACGTCGGCGTGACAGTGGATGATTAATCGAGAACTGAGTCGGAAAGTGTCATTAGCGGCACATCTGATCCTCATTTTATGCGATAACTCACAAATTCTAGAGATCATATCCTTATGAGTGAGCAATAGATGTAAACCCCTGTCTATTAACTAACTGTCCCCTTCGTGTTGGAATGGTTGTCCTGTGGTTGAACTTGGTAAACGTAGTGAATCTTATATATATGACTTTTTTGGACTGAAAGAAAGCTCGAGGTTCTCTGTCGTCACACATTTAATGTGTGGCTCTTCACTGCAGACCATGCATTGATCTGTTCATGTGTTTTCATTGATTTGGTATTGGAGAGTGTTGGCAAATACCAGCATAAATAGACGGTGTTTTATATATATATATATATGTATATATATATATATATATATATATATAATCAAACTAATACACATAGAAATTCAATGCATCATAGTTAAAGTGCTCAACCATATACATGTATATATATAACAAAGTCATTTGACATTAGAGAAGAAAAATGTATCTTTTCTTACAAAAGCTTTTTGAATTTGAAAATGTAAAAATGTTCACACCTTTCGTGTGTTTGTACCGTTGAGTCTGTGCCATTACGTCCTTTGTAAAGTTACTTTTGAGTCACCTAGTTTGAAGAGCTAAGTTCAAGTGACGCCAAAGAAAACATGCGAATCACTTACTCAAAAATATTTGACAATCTTTAAGGACTTCAAGAATTCGTATATGGTCATTCAATTATGGCTGTGCAGGTCGCACATTTTTTTCACAGGTTTCCAATTATTCAGGAACTCAAACAAGGTATAATATTACTTCACTTTATTATTTCACGATTTCTCTGTTTCTGCCTTTGGAACACCTTTTAGTATAGTTGCTGTATCACCTACTATAATTTGAGCTTTATTCGACATTAGACCCTGTCGAAACACGATCCCTTGTCAATAAACTCTCTCTGTTGTCAGATTCCCACATGAACGTTGTCTTCGATGTACATTCGTCTAGAATCACCAAATCCTTATTGAACCCTGAATGGTTTATTTCTCCCAGCTGCTCGAAACCACTCATAATGGGTGCCATTTTGCATACATACTCAAACTCGGATGCCACAGATTGCTTGTCGAAATTATGGGTATATCGCTGTAAAATGTTATCATGAAAAACATGTTGACAGTGATTGTTGAATGAACTATATAACTTCAGCTTTATATAAATATCCGCTAAAAATATCCCTGAAAGCCTGACAAAAAGTCTCACTTGCTCTTATACTTGACATTGAGATAATCGCTGACTAAACAAAGCTCAGCAGAGGTAGCCATGACGTCTGAACTCCATTCATGCTCACAGAACACACTTATTCTTTACGAAATCTTCACTATAATTTCAGGTTAAGCATTTCCTAAACTGCCTGCAATTTTTTTTTGCAAAGAATGATTTAAAATGGGCGCATTGTGTCTCTTGCTCATGATCTTTTATGATATAAGAAAAAAAATAGATGATCGGGGAGCTTCTTATATAACCACTCATGCTCTTGGAAAAACCTCACCTTACTTATTTTTTTTTTCTAACCCAAATCCCTAATATAACATCTTAATGTCGGCACGACCACCAACCTGGAAGTCAAAAGGAAAATACTGTCAGCCCTGCTAAAATTTATAACATAAAAATTGTGCTGAATCCCATAGTATAGGGTCGATGACAGGTTCCATGGGAATCAACTTAGTGTAATGGTTCATTGTTCTTATCAACATCTATATACTCTCTGACGCTTTACACCACTTCTGTTTGCCCTAGGGATGATTTTAAAGCTTGTAGTGACGGATCGGATTATAAAAATTAGATTTCAATGTAAAATATATCAAGAAAATAATCCCCTAGCAGCTTCTGGCTGTCGAGGAGAGCAGTTTTATGTTGTCAAAGATCCCCCGGAGGCGTCCAATTAGACATCAGTTACCGTCCCTTAAGATTCCTTTTTGTTCAAGAACCTACATAACTTTCAATTGAAGGGATGTGTGGAAATTAGAAAGACTAAGACCTAAATATTTAATGATTACTTGCAAATAGCGAGAGTAAAGTAAGATCATGGGCCTTACCTGCAACACTGTCTTCTTAGTATTTAAGATTGCATTGATATACTTTGTAATTTCTCTGTTGCATTATTTTACCTCTACCAATGCGTAGAGGTAGTAAGTTTTTTTTTACTGTCGTTGCTTTGTTTGTCTGTTTGCATATTTAGCCATAAACATGTATCGATAAAAAACGATTTCAATGAAATTTAACGGACTAAACAGTCCCTGAAATTTTACACGTAATTTGGACTACCCTCTTGGTCCACAATATTTATAGGATTCTATAACGTTGCTAGCATTTGCCCTAGACTGGCCCAGTCGATGTAACGGTTAACAATTAATTCCTCTCAATAACAGAGCCATCAAACGTAAATGTTCGAGCCCAGGCAGAGCTTATTTTTTGTTGTCGTCATTAGCTAGTATTTGGGGATAACTTTACTTTGAAATTTAACATTTTTCTGTACAGGTGTTGCCTAATCAGAGCTACCCCTAGCCCTGTAGGACATAGCTGACCTATGATTTAAACATCAAATAAGTGATACATTTTATATCGGCTTGAACTGATATATTCCCTGTACTTTCGAACCACGGATCAAAGTTTGACCCGTAATATTCCGGTTCTATTGATTCGAAAATCTGGTGGAGGTATGCAGTTTCTGAGTGATTTCTAATTGATCTATATAACAGTCTTGCAATTGTTCGATCGGGCTGTGGGGCGAGCTATCTTTCTTTTGGCTGATGCTTAGCGTATTAGAGGCAAGAAAACCAAATCCTTTCAGCATTACCCGATCCACTTTATACAAATGATAATTACTGTGTATTTAAACTAGTTTTATGGGCGGATATACAAGTTAAGGATGGTGGGGGCGTTGGGGATCGAGGATAAAATCCATTTTGAACATACTGTAGAAACAATTTGAAAATTTAGGCTGCAGTGAAGCAATCTGTGTTTGTTTAAATTTTTGCAAAACTCGAATACATATATTTTTTTTCGGTATTGAGCGCGCGCTTATTGTTCTAGGGTAACCGTTTGTTTCGTTTTACTTTTTTTACATAACGCCTCATTACAGGCTAACACAGCAGTGCACATGCTCGTGGAAAAATATAAATTAAGGCCTTATTAGAAGCAGTGGAGCTCAGGATCCTAAAATGAGTAACCATAGAGATACTAAATGCGATAGAAGGAAAGTAATGCGGTCATTGTAATAGAAATAGCTATTTAAGACATGTCAGGCCCCATACCGTGCGCAAGCTGTATATTTGCTCTCTCTCACAACGGACAGAGTTCCATGAATAGCATATCCTCCAGGTACAAAACAAGGAAATTACCTGGACTGAAGACCTTTATGCGCAATAAACAACGGTGCTGACCTTGGTTGTTGTTTTTTGGAAACATTGTTACCATGGATATTATATCCTTCAACCATGAAAGTATACCTTGATCACATTTTTACTTTAAATTGGAAATTGACAGCAGATACGACAACGTAAGGAGGCACTTTTTTCAATACAGTTTAGAGGGATAACTTTAATTATGTTCCAGGATATTAAGTGATTTCAGCTTTAAAAAAAAATTATTAGGGCCGCGTCCTTAATTTGGTGCTGTGTATTTAATCAATATAAAGATAATTCTATGAAAAAAAGATTTAGGTTATAATTAAGTCTTAACCTTCTGCTCTATACCGGCATCTTTTAAAACTTCTGGGGCAATTCGAGGATGCGCCAATGAAGAATCAGATTTGGTGAGGACCCGGCACATGATCCATTTTCAGGAACGTCATCAAGAGATATTCACAAATGCAAAGACAGGTTGGTGAGCAGCCCACGATGGGGACCTCCGCATGGCAGAGGATTGCATTACTTAGAATGCCGATTTTTTTATTAATATATTATTCTTTACTTAATCGGACGGATTATCAAATTGCCAAATAAAGACCGTGTGTAACACAGAGTCATTAGACTCTTATTTAGTTTTTTACTTAAGTTAATTTGGCAGAGATTTCGAGTGTAAACTTAGCCTGTTAGTATCCGTGTATTTCTTCATTGGATTTGGTTGATTTTACCAAAATGTATTTATGTTTTTATATATTGGAATGTCACGTGATTTGTCCTATAAACAAATCATGAATTAAAATCATAAAAAAATTATCATTTAGCTAAATAAGCAGGTTAGGAGTTATGATCAGAACAATTCGGGATTAACCTCTATTCAGGTTTAGGCTAACACTGGAGGTAATTCGAAATAAATTTCAGATTACTTAGGGAGGTGCAGTCTGAAATTGGGTGTCTAGATTTGCTAAACGTTAATCGAAGCTGTCACTGGGTTAATCTGATTAGTTCTGTAGGAATTGACGGAAGTCAGTCTTATAGTTATCTAAGAAAATGCTTAGATAAGTAAAACCTGATTGGTTATTGCGCCGGACAAAGGAAAATTTGCATTTTTCATACAGACAATTATTTCTTGTATTATCTTTAGCCGCTGACAAATTCTTCCTGTCAGCATAGATTTTTATATTATTTTGATATTATTATTATTTTCTGTTCTAGTTACGTTCTATTTGCGACAAAACTAACATTTTTTGATAATAATGATTATTTCGACTGGAATATATAGAATTTCCAAACGCATTAGTGTAATAATTTGTTCTTTTGTAAAATCTGATTAATTTTCGAGGACGGTAGTATATAGGGTAAAATCATTATTGAGAAATATGGATTTTTATCTGAAGATTTGCTTTCAATGACTCACTGTGTACAATTATTACGGACTATACCTCAAATCTGATATTTGTTTAAAGTAATGAAAGAACACATAGGAGAACTAGGAATATACATTCTCAGGAAAGCAGGCCATAATGTTGGATGCTCCCCTTAACGTCTTCGCATTCTTTTATTCGGTATATTCTCCCATGTTCATTTGTTACCATTCACCAATATTCGGCCCATGTTCTTAGGTTCATTCGTGCATGAGTGATATTTTATTTTTTATGGAAATCCTTATAGTAGATTCTTCCCTGGCCCGTTCCCGAAATGCCCTGCACCAAATACCACGCACCAAACACATAAACAAACACACACGCACCAAACACACACACACTCAAAAACTCACGAACGGGAAGGAACGTGTATATCCTCCTGGTGGAGACAATAACATGTAGGACAGTAAACTAACAAGGACTGTATACTTTATATTTTAAAGTTGAATATCATTATTGTTACACTTAATGTTTATTATCAGAATGTGTGTGCAACTTGGTGTTTAGAATTTCCTAGTTATTCAATTATCTAATAAACGAAGGATTAAGTAGCTTTAAACTGTTATGTCATGCAGACTGAAGTAAATGTGGTGTTAATTAGTCCAACATCTAAACAGAAAGGACAGGATAATCAGTAAATTACTACTGAGGGATTTGTTCATGGTGCATTCAGATTTGGTTTTTGGAATTATTCAGTTATCGCATAAAAGCAAACAGATGGCCTATGATGTTGAACCGGCTTTAATAATTGTGGTGTTAATTAGTCCATCATTATAATATGAACCGTTACAAATATCAACTAGTAGAATCATGTGAGTTATACACCAATCTACGCAGTTTAAGTTTTCCAGGGTGTATGGAGAGGCATTATGGAGTTCAGCTCCTGATAAAGGTGAGGTAAATATGTTGGCACGTGTAGGTGGAATGTGTATGGAGGATTTTAATCCATAACATTGACAGGGGCCTGGTGAGATTCCCTGGTGCAAACTGTGACGTCACAGGCAACATTTAGGAATGACTTAAATCCTGCAATACATGTTGTTTTTATTCTTCCCTGGAAGATTTGGGGCTGACAGTGTCAGATATGCTAAGCTTTTGCTGAGATATAGCATTTCAGCCGGAGGGTTTTCCCTGTCGGTGACGTCACTGCTGTGTTGACAGTGCTCATAGATCAGAAGGGGATCCAGGGTAGGGGTCCATGGGGTCCGGACCCACCTTTGTCAGCCTCCGCGACTTTTAAAGGGTTTCAGACCTAATGTTGCGGCCTGGACCCCCCCCCCCCCCTTTCCGGAACTGGGGACCTTTTTTCTTGGTTTTCATCAGTCCTCCTGAGTTAGACCCCTCCTTTTCCTAAATGCTGGATCCGCCCCTGTAGATGTGACAATAGTTTTCAAACAAATCACACAACCTCGGTTTTTTTTGTGTAAAAATAAATGGGAAAAAATTTTTACCTCCAGCAATTGGATTCAGTTTATGTAAAATCTATATTAATATTTTTTTTTATAGGCAAGTGTGATATATGATTGAGATTTGAAATATAGGGCGTTTTTTGAGCCATATATCAATCTACCACAGTCTCTGTTTTCCAGACTGTGTCGGATAAGAGCAGTCTTTATAAAGAGCGGTTTCCCGCCAATATTATTTAATAAGCCAGACATTTTAACTATATAAATTTTTATAATGGTCATAGAACTGTATAAGGCAAAACAAGGTGTAATTTCTTTGAAAAAATATAGGCTTAATGTGGTATATTTTTCTTACACTGTGAATATTTAGTCTAATTTAAAGATGCCCAGTTACATTTCAATTGCCCCTTTGGAAATTCTAAAAATGGAAAAATAGTCAAGTGTGGCATAAATTGCTTTCTTAAGTATAGCTTTCACATGTTGACCATCCACAGTGGAAACTATCTGTTCACAGCAGGTGTTCCAATAGTCTATAATAGCTTAAATGCATGATCACTTCTTTAGTGTGCAGCAGTTAATTTGTATAGACTATAGTGCGTGTTTGAAGGCTGTTTTTTCCTTTAAGACCCCATAAGTATTAATGTAAATATGTATATATCAAAAATTTTTATATTTTATTCTATCCAAAATCCTTAATTTGTATAATTTTATGTTTATTGTTAACTATATATTATTTATATATTATAAATATTAAATATATTATAAATATTATGTATATATATATTAAATATAAAAACATATATACATATATATTAAATTTACACATTATTAATGATTCCAACATCCTTACCTCAATTTGTTTGATTTTATGTAATTCCTTCATTATATTTATATATCATTATATCTTTTGTATGATTATTATCATAACAGTCGCAAAATTTTAGTGACCACTCAGTGACCAGGCTTTTTGTCACCCCTTTCCTGTATCGCGACATGTATTCCATCCTCATGAAGTCTCGTCACGTAGTGTCACGTGATTCCAAGATCATCCACCGCTCTGGGGGGACTTGTTTCCCTCGAGGTTGCAGCCGTATAACAATACATCATGACATCTAGCTTAAAAAACAGGTGTTTTGTTAAATTTCGGAAAAGTCCGTTTTTACGCCGGCGTCATCCAAGCTTTAACATTAAACATGGGACTTTTTGATCGAGTAAGTGCAAGTTATTTATGCATGGAGTTACATTCCTTGTAATAGTTAGGGATCGGGGAGGATTGGCGGGCACACACTGAATTCCACAACTTGCAGGAGTTATACATGGCGCCCCTCACGAATTCCGATGATTTTTATTCACATATATGTACATTTATTTTATAAAGAGATATAGAATTGGTTAATTTACAGGAATTACATCGAGCGCAATAAATACACATACATTTGTAATGGTAATTAGTAACTCAATAAAAAAAATCGTATGGGATAATTAGGAATTGGCACCTGCTGTGGACCAAGCACTGGTGTAATTTTCCAAAATCTCATCCACTTTATTCCTTGGGTGGAATTTGGACTGGAGATGCAGACTTTATAGGTGTAATGCCTTGTCTCTGAGCCACTTCAGCTTGGTCTATTTTGAGTTAATTCACATATCAGAATAATTAAAGGGCGGTTGATGCCTATGCTGACTTTTCATTTTCCCAGGATGTCATCTCTTCAACTAAGGTTGAGTCAAATTTTCTTAACGTTTTAGAGGATACCCCTTTTCACTCTAAGAGACACGTACGATACAGATGAACGGCGAGGCTATAAACGTCAAAATGAGGAAACAATTGATTTCATCATTGAGATTTTAGCGCAGTGACAGAAATAACATGGGGTTCACTCTGACATCGCCGTAGTTTCTTGAGTGTTTGTGTTTTGTGTGTGTGGGGTGGGGGGAAGGGGGGGGGGGCTGACAAGAGTTCCACTAGAGCCACCAGAGCACGTAAGGCTGAGGTCGTCCGAAATTCCCTGCACGTTGTTCTTTCGGACGCCAATCTCTGCTTGTCATATTTGGTTGACTTGACAGACAAGGCAAGGTTAAGTCGGACTACGTGGGCATGTGGAATCCATGCTGAAATCTTTATAAAGACTATTTTATGTATGGTATAGCATCATTAAACAACACATTTAGTTGGAGAGACTAAGGAGTCAGACAGGGATAGATGTTATTGCTCCTTACTTAGAAACTGAAGATCAGTAATAACCCCTTTCTCAGATGCTGCAATTATGACCAATATAAACCTCAGTCAATAAAGAGAAGCCGACCTTAAGACGATCGGTAGAGAGCAGAGACAACGTCATAAAATGGCCATTTGTACCTGGATCTGAACGTCGACCGCTAGCCCTAGTGATGAAAGTTGAAATTACGCCCCCGGGACGTTCATTTACAAGCTGTTAGTAAGTATGGCACATGCGGCCATGTTCACTTACAGCATTAAATCCCAAGTGGTTCACTGCACATGCGCAGCGGTTGAAATGTCACTAGTTGGTGGCGGTGTGAACATATAGGTTGTAAAATCTCTAGTTCCCTACCCCGCCCCCCCCCCCCCCATATGAATGGGTACCGGCAAACAAAATGTTCCACCATACGTAGTGAAAACATCCAGAATCAAAACATCAAAAACGGTTCTTTGAAGTACCCTTTATCACAACCGAAACTTTAATTTGCAGTGAAAACAAACAAGAACATTAATGTCGGGAAAATATTACAGAGGGAATGATGGTTCTAGGTGGAATCATCTGGGCACTGAAAAGAACTCTTTTTTTTCAAAGAGTGACTTGTATAAAAGATAATAAAATAAACACTGACACGCGTGATGAAATTTTCTTTATAAAAGTTTGTTTCGACAGAGCCGCTTGCCCTGAGGACACAATTAACATCGTTAAACAACAAAACGAGATTTTTGTCTAGGCGAGAGGAAACGGATGTACCAATGTCAGGTACCTATGTGCCATTGGGGCTAATTAACTCCCCTGCATCAAGTCAACGCATCAAACGCTTTGTCCCAAATAACGAGTTTAAGGTACATACACTAATGAGGTCCTGGGGCGGTCATTATGACCTAATGTCAAATAATTTAACCATAGCACAATTGGAGCTTCAATGGTACAAAGTGAATGACTTTCGTAATACCCTTGCGTTTCGATAACGACACGTTTAACAAATTGTCTGCTGACGGCACGGATGCAACCATTTAACCATTTAACTGAGGGACTCGGCTTTAAAACTAAATTGTTTCAATTTGTAATATCTTGTAATTTTCTCCTCTTAGCTTTGCTTAGCCTTGTTATATAGTTTTTACTTGTGGCTGTCACACGCATTGAATCACCTTTATCGTTCAATATATCATGATGTTCCACAAATGAAGCTGGTCCGAAGTTCCACTTAGTTAAGTAAAACTTGATCAAGACCAATATAGGATTATTCTTGAAATGTTTTGTACGTCTGTCTCTCAACGAGGCACTGTCACTAATATGTAATAAAGGAATCAAGTGCTAAATTACAGACAGGTACTGGAACAATTGCATTAAATTCTTAAGGTTTCTCATTTAATTATCCAGGTTTGGGTGACTATAATGCGATATCAGTGTGTAACAGCAATTGAGAACTCATGCGGCTAACACTCTTTAGGGTACTGCTCGGGTAACACTCATTTTTTGCGTACCTCTCCATGTTGTGTAATACGCCCGACAGAAATAGGAGGTTAAATTCATCTTTTGCAAGTTTACTCAGATATGACCTTTTGACAATTATTCTAATGGTTAATAAATTTAAAATATTTAATTATATACCATCCTAATATTTAGTATAACATGAAATCCCAATGGCTTCATTTAAACTTATTACATAATGTCATACAAACAGCTCCATCCAATATTCAACAAACACCATTCAAACTGCAGACCCAAGCTCCCACTTTTATTCATTCCAGATGAAAACGTATCTTCTGTTTAAGGCCTTACATATAAAATTCAAGTGGACAATTAATCATTTAGCTCTATTCGGGCAAACCCAGGGAGACAGAATATTGAGAGCGTTTTGTGAATGTGCCAGTCTTCAGATGAAAGCTGAGTAACCTTATTCATTCTGTGAAGTCTCTGCTTATTTCCGCAGTAATAGACTGCACGACGGGGGTGAGTCAACATTAAAGCCATATAGCAGCAGTGAATATGTATAAATATATAAACCATTAAAAGATGATTATATAGCAAAGGATAAAACTTCAATAATGAAATAATATATATGAAGTATTTGTTATTAATTTGATACTAATATATACTAAGTATTTGCTATTAATTTGAGTACAGTCATAGAATGAAGAATTAAGGAATCAACAATTTTATTAAACTATTACCGAACGGAAGAAAGGATTGAACTCATGGACGTGAGCAAAGTGTTGCTTCATTCATTTTTTCCGCCTCCGTGCAATTAACTCTAGAGCAAATTGGGACAAATAATGGAGAGAAGGATTAATAAACATAACGAGAAGTTACAACACGACTCATGTACAGACACTAAAATAACCAGTTCTGGGGCCGAACAGTTAGAACATTACAGCAGGGGTCTATCCTATATCTGACATCTATTAGCTAAAGATAACCCCATAAGATAATATTCACCTATTTATAACATGTTTGGGTCACGCCAACATTATCCTAACACCTACATCTAGGACGTTTGAGGGCTACTCAAGCGAAACTGAATTTTTCAACTAGTGACCTTTCAACTTCCGCACATAGATAAACAACCACCACAGGGTACATGTTTCTTTATTATTTTTCTAAATTAACGCAGGTACCTATTTACTAACAGTTTGTTTATATAAACAAGCTCAATCATCCGTCACAGAGGAGTTATAAGAACTTTCCTTAACAGGAATTACTTACAGTTCGTCGATATGTACACAGGGTAACCAGAAATTAAAACAAAAATCAGGTGGATAGGTGCCTTTAATGGAAAGCTAAAAACCAATAGACTGAACCACTCTAATTAAATTTGCCGTTTAGTGCCTAATGAGCTTTCTATGAATTTCAACGGAACATGGAGAAAGAGTGAGCAGAGGGCAAAGAAAAAAACCTAGTGATTTTATTCTATTTCATTTTCACTTAGAGTAATATTTGCATTATGCGCTCTCTTGAGTGCTCTCTGGTTTCATTTATTTAAAATTTTAAACGTATTAATGTAAAATGAGAGTTTTAAAATTAAACCTTATCTCTTTCACATACATGATAACTTCTTTTAATATTTACTGCTTTATTGACTCTGCCAGGAGGGCATGTGTTCATCCCTATTCTTTGTGTGTTTGTTTGTGTGTTTGTTCTGAACATAACTTTAAAAGTCATAAAAGGAATCTCATGAATCTTCAGAATATTTCGGGAATTGAGGAACGATTAGATGTTAGAGTGGATCCGGAATATGATTCGGATTCAGGCTCGTCATCATGGAATATTCACAAATAGAGTGACTGACGCACGAATGAACCTGGGAATATGGGCCGAATAAGTGAAAAAGAACACAGGTTGGGGAGCATCATACAATAGGGATCACCACATGGGGGAGGCTTGCATTCCTTGGAATGCAGATGTCTAGTTTGAATATTTTATGTTTACATATCATTTTGATGATATACTGGTCTTTGATATCAGGCCTCTTCTTAATCAAACTATCATGATTTTGTTTAAACCATCATTAGATTTCTCCTTCAGGTCATGCTATAGATATACCTTGTTACCTAACACCACCAGGGTACAAAAATGTTAAATAAAATAGACTGATATCATTTCATCCCACGATAAAAAAAATCCACAAGGATTAATGACATTTCATAAATTCAATTATGCAATTATGTCACGTCAGTTATTCTCGAGCAAATAAGCACTTTGGACTAAGAGCTGGAAAACCATGCTTTAAGTGGCACATGCAAGGACACCTTTTTAAATGTCCCAGATCAATTATTGTCAAATATCACTCGAACACCGTGTCCTTGCTTAATGTATATTTTTAGCGGTTCACGTGATGGCATTATATATTTGCGTTATATAAATGCTATATTATTATTTTTATTATATGTATATCATCATTTCTGACATATTTATATCGTGAACTGCCATATCATTGCGGTCACTTGTGTTAATATATAACACATAGTACATACGTCACGCGTCATAATTGAACATAAATGTCGCTGCGTGAGGGAGTTAAACATCGTGTGCCTTGTGACAAAGATCTTAAAAAGTTTTCTGTTTATAATGATTTAATGAAACTGAAATATAAAACTTTCCAACCTACGCGGAAAGTGTCTTCCCTCCTCAAGTAATTAACTTGATGTATGCGACTATATTTCTAATTTATTGTAATTTAAGTACAAAACAGGAAATTTAACAAAATGTCCATTCCTCCAGGACTGCTCCGATCCATCGATATATCTATGGATTGATACAGCTTGACATGATTGATTTTCAAGAGCTCTAACAGGACTTGAGAAATTTAATTTAATTAAATCGCTTGATCCTATTTACACAGATAGAACAAAGTTAAGTTTAATATAAACCAAAACCGCATTTGGAACTTAGAAATAAACATATCTTATTTTAAGACAAATACAAATCAGTTGAATGTTTCTGTAAGAGTCGTCATGATTCATTGATCATCGATCGATTTGTGGTTTCCCCTTGACACTTTCATTTTAATAATTTTTTATATTTTATTCATGAAACAGATAGCTCTGTGAATATACGCATAGCCCTGGGCGTATTTACTCAGTGGTCTCAAAGGTGACATGCATGTGTTACTATCAGTTCCAAAACTACGTCATTGGCCTTTCCTAAAAAAATAAAACACACACCCTGCTTTACAAATTAAAACAGGCCCTGTTTTACAAATCAAAACAAGCCCTGCCTTACAAATCAAAACACGCCCTGCCTTACAAATAAAAAAACGCCCTGCTTTACAAATTAAAACACACCCTGCTTTACAAATCAAAACACGCCCTGTCTTACAAATCAAAACATACCCTGCTTTACAAATCAAAACACGCCCTGTCTAACAAATCAAATCACGCCCTGCCTTACAAATCAAAACAAGCCCTGCCTTACAAATCAAAACACGCCCTGCCTTACAAATCAAAACACGCCCTGCCTTACAAATAAAAAAACGCCCTGCTTTACAAATTAAAACACACCCTGCTTTACAAATCAAAACACGCCCTGTCTAACAAATCAAATCACGCCCTGCCTTACAAATCAAAACAAGCCCTGCCTTACAAATCAAAACACGCCCTGCCTTACAAATCAAAACACGCCCTGCCTTACAAATAAAAAAACGCCCTGCTTTACAAATTAAAACACACCCTGTTTTACAAATCAAAACAAGCCCTGCCTTACAAATCAAAACACGCCCTGCCTTACAAATAAAAAAACGCCCTGCTTTACAAATTAAAACACACCCTGCTTTACAAATCAAAACACGCCCTGTCTTACAAATCAAAACATACCCTGCTTTACAAATCAAAACACGCCCTGTCTAACAAATCAAATCACGCCCTGCCTTACAAATCAAAACAAGCCCTGCTTTACAAATCAAACCAGGCCCTGCCTAAAAAATAAAAAAAAACATCCTGCCTTACAAATTAAAATACGCTCTACCTTTCAAATCAAAGCACGCCCTTCTTAATAAATCAAAACCCACCCTGCTTTACATATCAAAATACGCCCTGTCATCCCTCATTCTGTTCAAATAAAATGAATAAATCGGAATTTTATTACGTTAACATTCCCCCAAAGTACTAACTGGGCCAAATATCAAAGGGGTTGTGAAAACTCTCTAACACTAAATATTAATCCTTCACTTATAATTTATGACTATTGTTGTCTTAGTTGTTTATTTCATACCGGTTCTTGAGTGCGCCAGTAGTAGCCGGTATGCATCAACCATACATAAGCAGTGGCACAGTTACTCAAGAACAAAGCCACGCGAGTTTTCACAGGTACTATCTGTATAACGAATGCTCAAGAAACTTAGATGGGGGAGGTAAAAAGACCGAAGAAAAAGGCTTTAAATTTAAATTCGTTTCCAATTTTCAAGGAAGACTATTGCGATAGCTGACGTCTTTTAACGAACGAATATCTTATAAAACGTCAATCCCAACATACACAGGCTGTTCGTTTTGTTTATATTTGTGTGTTTATAACATGTGGGGAACCCGCTAAAATAATCCAAAATAATCTTTAGAGAAACAAGACCAAAAATGGTATTTTATGTGGGTTCAGGCTAATATTCAAGATGATTCAGCGAGTTAAGCTCAAAGCACCTCAAATTCAATTTTGATATCATCATTAAAGGTACTTTATGTAAGTTTACGCAAGTTTTTTTCATTTAATACTGAGTTGCATTTAATTTCGAATGCCTAAAATGAGTGTGGTACTGATAGAGTCTTAACTTGTTTTTGTAATATTCAGTATCTGTATGGTGCATCTTCTTATGTAAATGTCACGCCTTTGAAGACAGAGTTTCTTCATATCTGCTGGAAGTCCAGAAAGTCCTGGCTTCAGAGTCCAAGTCCGAGTCCCGGAAAAAGCGGCTTCGAGTCTTATCACTGTTATAGATAATTCTCAGATTTAAAGTCTATCGACAATGCCTACTGGAATTACTTTCCAGTATTACTAAGTGAATATATGTATATTGCTTCTCCTGTATACGTTTATTGTGATATCTTAATATGCGTGATTTCCCTAAATGATCAATTAATACAATCGACCTGGATGACAGTGGATACATGTTACCGTTACTTTCTGTAACTGATCCTATTCAAATAATATAATAGAATAGCTCCTCCTATACTGAACTCGCTGGATTTAAAAATAACATTTGGACATCTGTAGAGTTAATTTACAAAACTTCATTTTAATGCCAAGAATATATTTAAGCTAACAGACTCAGATCCGTGAAGCAAAATCTCTCCTTCATCCAGGAAAATCTTGAAACGCGCAATCCAGGAAAAATAAAATCCTAAACGTTTTTAAGCCTTTTATATCACTTATATGATTAACATAAAATATTAATTTTAGTGTGCGTTCTCATATATAGGCACTATGCTTCTCTGTTATAACTTACCTGATAATTTATATATTCATCAGATATCTTTGATTGTTCGACCACTAATGTACTCTTTGTCATGCATGTTATATACTTCTGTATTGTATGTTTATGTCAATTGTATCATATGTTTTCAATTGAAGCAAAACCTGTATGAGAAAAGAGCTTCCTGAATGAGCCACCTTTTGCAATTAATATATTGTAATAAAAGATAAATTTCATGATATAGATACAGTTATAAGTGATACTACGTTTACGATTAAATTAAATTACGACCCAGTTGGACTTTGGACAGGACATTAATCATCCTTGTAAATTTGAGAACGATCAAATGCATTCTAGTTGAGATATTGCACGCGAATGAAATCACCGGAAATATCTCTCAACTCCCAATTAATTCTATATGGCGACCCTAGAAAGATTTCTCTTTCAATGAGAAATTATTCCAGTGCCCAATAAATAATATCGAAGATACAAAATATTTTGATTGATCTGAGCATGACTGAGTAAAAATAAAAACCATATCAATTTTATCATAACATCTAACCATTCATATAACGCTTGCTTTTTAATATGTCTTTGTTTCCTTCACACAACTGACTCTATTTCCAGTACTGACATCTGTATTGAGTGTTACCGGTTTCATGAAGGATATTAACATGTTCATGAAGGACGCACATAATTTCATTCACAATTGTTTAATCATGTTTACTTATATGAAACATACAGGGAAACGACTAAGGAGCTATGCTCGTGCTCAATGCTAAACAGCTTGTACCAAGATGCATGTTATATCAGTCAGATGTCAATAAAATTATTCACAACAAAGAAATCACCGATTCTACGCTGACGGCCATATTATATCCCGACAGGCATGTAATTCGATTGGCATGGAACCCAAATATATAGCAATCATCCCTATGAATTTAAAACAATCAAATGTATTCTGTTTGAGATAATGAGCGACAGACAGTGTAATTGGTCACGGACGGAAGGCCTGATGAGCGGACATGGCGATTACTATATATGGCACCGCATTTTAAGCGGGGCCCTAACAAGCATTAAAAGTACAAATATCATGCAAAAAAGTCCTTGTATTCAATTTAGGATGTACGATCTAAAACTGCTTGATTATACACCTAGTACTTGGCATGTCTTTCTATCAGTTCATTTAAAAGCCTCTCTCGGTGTTTATAGACTGAATGTCCTCAGAAAAAAATTAAGCATACTATTCAGTATATTGTACTTTATTGTATCTTGCAACAGTGCATGATAATTTCTCCTAACGTCCATGTTAAAAAGGTTAAATCTGATATCACAGACGATAACAGCCTTAACCGAATTTACACCCCAATAAACATGTTTGCCGGCGCTTATCCGTGCTGATGATCAAGCAATCACATTGAAACCTATATAGACACATGTGGTATTGTAATATTTGATATTTCAAATATACGAAGGAGATATGAGGAATATATAATAATGATATAATGACAACCCTGTTTTATGACGAATGTGTGAAAACTCGGAAAAGCATAAACTTTTTTTTCAATGTGTTGGTTTGATTTGTACAGGAACTTAATATTTAAGTTGGAATGTTTAATTGAATTCCAGTGTATTACGCTTTAAAAAAATATTAAACTTTATTTAAACATAAGTTTTAGGGTTTATTGTGCATGAGGAAAAATACATGTGTCTCGGGTTATACAGGAATGGAGTACGATTCGACGGCGCGATGTGTGTTCATAATTTGGTGTCAATTATAGGTCTAATAAAAATACGTATGAACAATAAATACTATAATATACTTTGCACGGGTAAGAATGCTAGATATTTATGATGAAATGTATTTCATTTGTCTTAAACTGACTAATTTACTGACGAGATGAATATTTGCTTAATTTAATATTTTTGGCTTTTTGTGCCAATTTCCTTCGATTTCTTCCCAGACTGAAAAAAATTCAAACACTACAGACCTGTGCCGTGACTCCTCTTAAAAACTTCAAAGGCAGTGTTTAGTCTCTCGTATAAATAAGGGTGTTTCAACAAAAAGTCTCTCCAACAATAATAAACCATTTTTCTGCCGTTTAGTACGTCAATTTGCTTGACTTTGCTTTGAACTGTTTGGAACACTGCGGCCGTGATTGCTGGCTATGTTCCCACCAATGAATCAAAGTGGAGAAGAAAATATCCGGAGGAAATGAGATTTTTCTTTTGAATAAAAACCCTGTCGTGCGTTCTGAAACTTACCTTGCAGGCAGAAAGGTGTTTGTCCCGGAGAGTATTTTATTTGATTCCTGTCAGATGAAATTAAGCGAAATTAAGCTGACAGAGTTAGGAATAACCCGTGGATATAGCAACCGCGTGCATCGCTTTCGATCCTCACAAGGATATAATGGACGTACCTGGGCCCCGGGACGTTTTCGTAATTACCTTAGGAAATTTCTCAGAACTATCTAGTTATAATTGGTCTTGACATGCGCACTGTACCAGCCAAAGGGTTATAAACACGACATCGGCTACTAACAGAGGTCAAGCTAGGACAGTGCTGGAAATACTCATTTTAGTTAAAAAAAAATATGTTTTTATGTCATGGAGGAATTGCTTTCATCGTAGAACTATCTCTGCTGAGAGGAGCATAGTTTTAAAGATTTTTTTTTTTCAATTCATTACTAGGGTGCTTGACTTAAAATCAAATACTTAAAGAACTAATCTGATTGTTGATGTGTTGCGGATAATATGCCCACGGGTATAAATAACTATTTTCCTGTATTCATGTGAATACGTTTCCGCTGTACACCAACCCCGTTTACAGGTGCGCTCCAGAACAAAGCCACTTCTGTTGATGAATTACCTCCAAAATGTATTTGGTTTTCTTGAACAGTAAGCTTATCATCCACAAATTCCATTTAAGTTAAGTTGTCTTGATAAGGTAGCTAACAGACAAACCACCTAACGTGGTGGACATATAAAATACACTTGAATGATAAAGTTTTAATATAAAATAATAAGATAATGTACGTATAGATAACAATATAAATAATAATAATAATAATAATAGTAATATAATAATAATCTAAGTTTCAAATAAAGAATACTTTACACCTATATCAATCGCATGTTAAGAGACAAGTAGTTTTCGATTGTACAAGTTTATTCTTATTTTGACAGCAAAACTTATAAGAAATATATTCATTTGTGTAAAACGTAATATTAAAAAATATTTAACTTATCCAATTAGGCATGACATGCTGTACCTATAGACCCTCACTCGAACCTCGGATCGAAAAACCGGAGATTTATGCTATTTTTGCCAACAAACTGTTTTATTTATCTTTTCTACGGCTTTGTCACTCTTAAACTCGATGTTTGTGCCGAGCTAATTGGTTTACGTTAAACCACGCTAACAGGCTGAACATAAACGTATTGGCTGGCGCGTTTTTATTGTAGGTTTTGTTCCTGGTTAATTATGAAGTGGGAAGTCAGTCAGTTATCGCTTAGCAAAGAGGGTTTTATGCCTCGCGGGACTAAAATAAGCCTACTGTCACCACATTACGATTTAGGTTCACATAACATAATTTATTACTTACATGTTAACATTTGGAAAGCCATTATATATAAACTAGATTTATGTTAAAGTAACCCATGGATAGACACAAACAAATACTTTTTACATAAAAAGGAATTTTATACATAAATCGGGGGGGAGGGTCCTGTTAAAGTTTCCAGATATCCTCAATGATCTACGAACAAAGCAAAATGTCCTCACGGACAAATTCGGTCACACTTTTATAAAATTGATCAAATGCTTATGGATAATGCAAGGTAAAACTTTGTTTGTAACGTTAATTAAAAGGTCATATACTCTAGCCTTGGACGTAAATAATCTATTAATATGATCGTGGCATGTTGACCTTTCTGTGTGTTTATTATCTTAATAACCCCCCCCCCCCCCCCGGTCACCTTTGGCAAGGGGGGGGGGGGGGGCATGTGACCTCGATCTGAGTGATCTGGTGGTTTGTAGTGGCCCGCCCAAGGGAGGTGGTTTTTCTCCGGGTCCTACGGTTTCCTCAAAACTTACCAACTCCCGAGCGCCAACATCCGAGCAATGGGGAGTGCCTCGTTTTAGTTATTATAACTAGTTGTACAATCAGTGTAAAATAAATAAAGTTTATAAAGAAAGTAAAGGGAACAAAACTTTAAATTTCAGAAGTGCACAACTCTAGAATCATACAAGTGCGCATTTTCCATTTACAAAATTTGAGTTAGCTGCGTGTTTAAATATTCCTGATAAAACTTGGGATTTCGAAGGTTTATCAGTGGGATTTTCATCCTCATTCAAAATACATATATATAGAACATGTATCTATCCCAGAAAAAAGGGTATTAATAGTTCCCTTTTTGCCCGGAGAGTTTCATGACTTGAAAGTTCAGGACTTGGTGATAAGTGCAGGTCTACCACATGTCTCATGAAAGAGTGTAGGACTTTTATAGTCTGGCTGTGACAAAAATATTCGAGTTTACAGGAGTTTCACTAAAAAAGTCAAAGAAAAATATATGAGGTTTCATTGACCAACCATGGTATGCATGGTTAATTAACATGACCGTTTATCCCCCGAACAGCTTCTTTTTGCATTTTGTTTTAATTATCACAGGTTTACATAACAATTATTATTCAGTAATAACCATTATGTAGGTAACACAACTTTGCAGTGAGAAAAAAACATAGGATGTTAAGGAGATTATTGTTTAAATACTGGAAAATACAGGAAATTATGAGAAACAAATTCTTGATAGGAAAATATATTGGATATAATTAAAATAGCAGGAGCCCTGTAAGTGGAATAAGTGGTTAATTGTTGTTGAAAGTTGAAAGCACATTTTTATGTACAAGAGACACAAATTGATTCGCATTCAGTCGGGCAGGTGTCCACTACAACTTGCAAATTTTATGATTGAAAGGACAAAGTACAATTGAAGTTTCAACAGACATTTGTATCATTGAAAATCGGGCGGTAACAATTTAAATTAAACCAAAACCCATTTATTTACACAACAAATAAGTTCCTTTCAGCCTGAAAGATGACGGTATAATCAACATTCACCAAAGGAACGGATGTTACGGCCTCTCCGTGGGTTGTATCTGATTGCTTCGGAACAAGCGACGCCATTGTTAGAAGAATGAGTACAGGTAACGTGATTGGGACACGGCGGACTTTGCCTTTTCTACGGTTCTGATTGTGTTACGAGTAGGTTTTTATTCAGCGCTTCCGTCACTAATATCGTACATTGCCTCGCTCTAAACCACAAATGAATCGGCGACATCGGTAAGTAAATAACGCTTTCTTCCCAACATACATGGCCAGAACGCTCTGAGAAAATTAATTCGGAGATACGTGCGGATTTAATTTACCGATATTGATCGCTCCCGTCTACGATGCTCTTAGCTATGTCCAAAAAAAATCATTCAAAAAACTTTCCCTAACTGCTAAATGAGAAAGTAAAAGAAAGGCAATATTTTCACCAGTAAAGAAATAACACGCAATTTGTCCGTATCACTCCCTAAATGAAGAATTAAACACAGATTTGTCAATTCCGTTAACGTTTTTGCATCCTGTATGGAATATCTGATTCCTTTAAACTTGCTTTCTGTAGAATGTTTTATTCTCCACAATTTTACGTTGAAAGCTCTGCTTGTTTGTTTTATATTTTTCTCCTGTCTTTTGGGAACGTCTATAATACACCAAAAAAAAATAATGCGCTACATTAGTTCAGGCTACAGCAATATGGATTTATTTTGTTTTATTTTAATTTTATTTGATTTTCAATAGATCTTAATTTTCCAGAAGAAAAGTATAAACCTTCAGAACAACGAGAATGGTTAAACCTTAACTAATATACAGCAGTGCATTCATATAATTATATATATATATATATATATATATATATATATATATATATATATATATATATATGAATAATGGTTTTATTTTACATATTGTAACGGAACCTAATATCAACAGATTACGTATGCGTGATGAACATTAATTTTGTAAAGGAGATAAAAAAAAATTAGATTCTGTAAAACTAGGCAGCGTGAAATGTCTAGGGGAATTAATAAAGAAGTCAGTGTTTTTTTGTTAACAAATAACTATAATTTATTCTTCAAACAACCCTAACTTTACAATACACTAAATCAATACAATTACACAGTATAACAGCAGTAAAACATAAAATCAATACAATCACACAGTAAAATAAACAAAGTGCACAGTACCTGGATACCACTACTGTCACAACGATAAGTCCTTTAAAATGTATAAGCCGGACGAATAGTTCACACAAATTCTCTCGGAGAAAAACAGTCCAATGTAAAGCTCTTATAACAATCCCGAAAGTAAACTGAAGACCAAATAAGATTCGTCACAAATCCAGAAGAAAATCTGAAGAAAATCTATTATTGCCGCACTTATCGGAATAGGTCCCACAAACTGACATACACGCTTCTGTGTCCGCTGGAATATTCTCTCACCTCTCTCCCGGCTCTAAAACACAGCCTCTATTTATAACCTTTCCTCCGAAAACTCTAGAAAATTCCCTTTCACGAACAATCCATAATACACAGTACACACGCTCAGAGAACATACTAGAATGGGAATGCTGTGTATCTAGGGTTCAACCAATGCGGATTAAACCGAGCCTGCAACATCCGGCCAGGCGAGGCCGCTACAACACGAGCTACGCGTGGCGCACAAACCAAACGCCAACAACACATGGAACATCGTGTGCACAATAAAACAATCATCTGTAAGACCGCTGCACACAATAAAAAGGGCACCTGTAACAATATCGATACCAAATTCCCGTACGGGTGGTGCGGGTCTAACGGCCAATCAACTCTCAGCAGACAGATGCACACCTTGTCCTTGGAGGAATATTTACTGTACACCCGTGCCCTTATCAAAAACCTGACCTCGCTAACATTTTGAAACCGCTCATAGAGGTTGCCAATTTGCGTACAGATAAAAACCCGGTTGTCGAAAGTTACATTTCAGAATTAAGCGCATTCCGATAGCAATACCAATACAAGAGTAGGAACAGTTACTCCGTAAAACACAACAGCGACTTTTCGCATGTTATCTTATATTTTCTACAAGATATCTATATTGGACTAATAAACATTTGAGTAGACACGTCGAAACATGTTGGGTACAGTCCCAAACTAGATTTCTTCGAGTTCTTGTATCCCCAAAGAGAATCATTAAATGACTCGAAGTCATTCACGCACATCTACCTACACCTGTGCATATGTGTATGTGAGGGTGTAAGGGTGTGTGTGTGTGTTCAATTATGCAGTTGAGGAACTTAAATAAAAAAAAATTGCAGACTGATGGGCGGTTTCACTCCAATATCTAATAAATAGGTATTATTTCCTTAATGTTCAGGTTTGGGTCCATGCGAGGAAAGTTGCAAATTGAGGAACTTTATACAAAGACAGTATTCAATTATATTACTGTTAACTTTTCTAAAACAGAGGGTGCCACTAACAGTCGCAGTCCAAAGCTGCAAAAAATATATCATCTCTAGATTAATATGAGAAAACGTTGTTGTAGTGACCTATGAACAGACATGCCCTTTCCCAGTTAAAAATCAGCCGGTGTCCCCTTCAATTTTATCAAGTGGGA
Source organism: Sipunculus nudus (assembly GCA_026874595.1). Classification (NCBI taxonomy): domain Eukaryota; kingdom Metazoa; phylum Annelida; class Sipuncula; order Golfingiida; family Sipunculidae; genus Sipunculus; species Sipunculus nudus. Next base: position 65,591,323 of record CM049319.1, on the reverse strand, counting down.
TTTGTTACTTCTAGACATACTTGAAAGATCCGTGGCAATAATGTGCCCTTATTTCTTAGATGAGCGCCAGATATCACTGTTTACTGTCACTTTGTGTGAATGTGTTCTGACAGGGTGTTCATTCAAAGAGAGCGGCGGTACTTTCGTCCGTACCGAGACAGGGTCACTTTGTGTGACAGGCAAAAAATCCTCCATGACACTGGCATGATTATGGACGGTAATAGACTTGTTACCTGTCTCATAAACTATATTACTACTATGCCTCAGATATCCCGAACCGATATACCTTAGCCTTACGCTTCAGGTGTCATGCTGTGTTCAATAACGCTGTATCTACCAACACCGATTACTTTTATGTTATTTTAAAGCGGAGAGACAGAATCAGTCGACCTGTGTTCTGAATGTTTTTAAAGTTGGTACCAAATGCAACTGTTTGCAACAGCCCCAGAATGTTGATGAACTTGAGTAGTGTCAAACTACCTAGTTGAGCATTTAATTATCTGTAAATTGAAATGGTCTGTACAGTTAACAGAATTTTAATTTTATAGTAAAGGGAATTTCCCACATCTGGCAGTAAGTATGCATTTTTTAACAAGAACATTATCTTTAAATACCAACATTACCCCAGGCATTTTTTTCTCTGATTGCATATATGTAATCTTTCCTTCTTAATTTTGATGTTAATATTTTTATATTTTATGTTTCCAAACACAAACTGCAATTGGCAATCGACCGATACACAATTATCAGCAAAGTAATGTGACAATCATGGTAACACTGTAAGTCAAAACTTAGTTAGAACAACCGTGATATATCTAGATTCTTTTTGGGTTGTACCACCGAGAGGCATAGACTGACATATAGCTGTCGTCTTCTCCAAATATACAACGACGCACAAAAGCTACATTTACTTCTGTAACGGAGTGGGTTTTGTTGGGAAGAAATAGAAAGTATTCCTCTCGGTGAGGATATTTCCTGGTACAAGGTTTTGTTCCTTTTGTCTCTTGCTTACTTCGCCAATCCTAGACATACAGACCTTTAAACAACCCGTAGCGATATGGAATCGCAATTGAATATAAGAAGCTATTAGAAATGGACAATACGATATAGGCCTAAATTTTTGACAAAGTGATAGCTTTATTCTGTTAGTTTGTGAGAAAATCCCTCCGGCGATTGAAAATTGATGAAAATATTGTTTTGGTAAAATGGCCAAAAAAAATTGATGAGAAATTTAAGCCTACTTGGCTAACTGAAATGCGAACTCGAATCATGATCGGACCTTGAATTACTCTTAACCATCTATCAGGCATGACAAGTTATATTAATGCCAAATTCCAAGTCCATATATGACGAAGTCGGAAGAAGGCAGAGCTTGTGTGTACTAGTTAATAGTTAACCAATCAGTAACGGAATAATGTGTTGTACTCTAAGGAATATATTAGATTCTTTTACACGGAATGTGGGGTTGTCAGGTCTGTTAAAATGCTGGTTTTTTAATGATGAACTAGACAGTTACACATTTTGTGATTTTTAGAAGATATCAAGAATTTAGATGTAACTTAGGGACGATCATGGGCATTTCGAGGCTTGAAGTCTCCCTATGGACCCATTGAATGAACCTTAATTAAAGATTATAAGAAATGCTATGTTGTGTTTCGTTTGATGTATAATATTTTAATTGATGTTTGAAATTCATTTTTAACGTCACTGCCTTGGGCCGCTCTGTCTGAATATACGCTCTCTTTGAATGTTTTTAACCAAAGATTACATTACATTGGATAAAAAGTTCTCACGAAAACGTTAGTGTTAAGACTGCATGTGCTCCCGTGTTGCTCTCTTGAACCAAGTCTGTCTGTCCTCGGAAGTGAACTGTTAAGATTTATCGCACATTTTCCAATAATTGTTTCACTGTAAATGTCTCTGACACTGCCATTTTACCATGGACAACCCCAATGTCATGAATATTATTATTGAAAAAGCTAATAATGATGTCTGGGAAACTTCTGCGTATAATGGGTTTTAAAAACTAGTTTTCATGCCGAGAGCACAATAGTATTATATAACACCATTTCTACATTTTATTGATTTTCCACTCTCAAATCAGACTCCTTGTAAAAGGGCAAAAAAATACATAAGCCATAGGACACGAGTTATATACTCAATAAGTAACCATTGGCATAAGAAATAATAACCAATGGTTATATAGTTGGTGTCACACTATCAGCCTAACAGTTAAAAATGGCTGAACTAATGGCCAAATTTAGCGAAATAACAATTTATTGTAAATCTAAACTTTCTAGTTTGTTCCATCCAAATCGCGTCGAATCCCGAAATGCAATCCACTGGTGGGCTGCCATAGAAAGTAGGCCACAATCTTATTTACCTTTTTACTGTTGCAAAGACGTCCTATCTCCTAATGAATCCAATAGCAAGGCAAATTTATCTTTTATTTGTCGGCAATATAGTCACGGCTCTGATGTGATGGTATTTTATCACGTCTATGACCAACCTTCAAATTTATCGTATGATATTCTCATCTTCCCCTTGCAGATCGTGACTATTTTTTTTTTTTATAAATTTCACAAAATTAATTTTCTATTATCTGATATTTTTTATATAAACTCGTTCTTGTGGACTGGAGGCAGCTTGGGGGTTAAGATCTTGGACTTAGGAGCTGAGGTCTCCTCGTCCTATCCTCACCAGCGCCAAAAAAGCAAAGGCAATAACACAAACGGTATGCACATTCAGAAATTCAACTAAGCTTGTTCCTGCGATTTACCTAGCAGTAACTGCAGGGGGTTAACGCCGAGCAGGCCGACTACAGCCCTGAAAGCCAAGAACACACTGCAAGCGGACTGGGTTAAAGGGAGTGCCTGAATTGCCTGGGGACACCTCCTAACTATAGGCGCACAATAGGGTTAATGGGCTACACGCGTCTTAATTGCAATTAGCAATCGACTGACAACCATCTTGGTACAACTGTTTCAGCCTAAACATGGTTAGGACAACCGTGATATATCTAGATTCTTTTGCGGGTTTACAACCGAGAGGCATGCGCGGAAGTCATGAAAAGCCTCGGTCACCACCAGGATACGGTGGTCGTACGGCGGGTGTTTTGGGCTATTCCGTGCGGTTGAATTGCGGCAACCGTGCGTTTTCCGAAGGCCGCAAGGACTCCGCATCGACCGTAACTTACATTAGCACAAGCGCTAACACCGGAATTATTGCTGTCGTCTGCTACAAAAATACAAAGACGCACAAAGGCTACGTTCACTGCTGTGACGGAGTGGGTTTGGTTGGGAAGAAAATAAAGTATTCCTCAGTGAGGACATTTTCTGGTACAAGGTTTGGTCCCTTTTATCTCTTGCTTACTTCGCCAATCCTAGCTACCCAGACCTTTACACAACCTGTAGCGATATCGAATCGCATTTGAATGTACAAAGCTATTAGATATGGACAATACGATATAGGCCTATATTCCTGACAACATGATGGGTCGCTGGACTGTAAGCGAGATACACTACAAGGGCAATGAGCAATACTCAAAAGCAAGCCCAATTTAGATACAGTCCGAATAAAACCTCTAACCTCCCTGATCCTTGCAACAACAACCGTATATGGCCGAAGAAAAACTCTTAGAATTTAGTTCTAAAGCATGCCAAGAAATAAAAGCTTGTCTGTCGATCCTAAATGTTGAGGATTCGCTGAATCCATTTCGCGATGCGGCCTTTCTTGGAAGCACTTGCGTTGGAGAGTGAGACGCTGTAGGCGTAGCACAGAATAGGAACGAGCCAATAGAAAAGCTCGGTGCTAGACGGTGCGGGATGACATACCACTAATGGGTAGTGGCATGGCATAGTGCAAATAGGTGCGTTAGGTCAATAGTGTTGTAAATCTGAGCTTATTGGATGATATAATGAAACAGGTTTATAGAGCTACCATCACATCTCTGTGACGTGATGCAATTTCCTAGTGGACTCGGCCTTATCAAAAAGCCTGCCACGCCTTGCTGCGACGTTCCATGAAAAACTTCCTAATGCCATTAACCGCGGAACTGCTTCCGGTGAAACAGCCATGCATTTAATGGTCATGTGACAGGAGAGTTCATTTCATGCGCACTGCGAATTATATTCTTGCAACGTGAATGGACCATTTATATTTTTACACGAAATGTTAATTACTTAAGTTGCGTTTCCCTTTTATGGGTTTGTCATTCGCATTTGGCAGGAAGACAGGGAATATTTTCCGCTTAAGCCTATTATGAACCGGATTCCCCAAAGTCATTTTGGTGTCGGGTGTAAACCCATTACGTGTGTATTAACATCACTTTCCCTTTCAAGCAGCCTGGTCTTTTTGTAACAATTTTAATCTTGATACATTGACACGATAATGTAAATGTTGCTACATACTATTCGTTAAAAGAACTCTTATAAATTAATATTTATCTCATTGAAGTCATGTTTTCCGTAGTATTTTTATTGAATTTGTTTCTTCTCGGTTGCAGAAAAGGTTTTAATCATACATTTTAGTCATGGTTGTCTTTCGTGGACACATATCTTTTTTTCTATTAGGATTATATTAACAGTTAATAAATATGAGAGCAAAAATTATACAATGCATGCATGGATAAACATTGTGCCACGAGATCATATAGGGATATTCTTACTAAGAGTGTTGGTTTGAAATGACAAGTAATAACACAATGACGAATGAGGAGGTACATTCTAGAGCGGTGTACTTCATTGTCTAAGCACAGTTGTGGGTCCCAGTCCCGTTCTTCCGCACAAAGACCCCTCTCCAAAGTTTTTAACTTAAAATACCCCCGAAGAATAAAATGTATACTGGTCGTTGGCGGCCGACAGATGTAGAGCGAATGACTCCCATCAGTGCTCTCCTCACAAAACAAAATGTGCTAACACGTTTATCTTACCTTTACTGAGGAGAGCTAGGTACGCGACGTTTCATATCATAAGCAAGGGTTTTGTTTTATGTCATAAATACCAATGTGCAAAATAACCTTTGATATATGTCACATGGGCCGGTGTCAAGATTTCAGAGTACCCCCCACCCCGCCCTCCCCATTTCAGGTTAACCCCCTCCCTCAATTTCAGGTACCCCCCCCCCCCCCCCACCTCCATTATTTCGAAATTGAGATCAGATTAACCCTTTGGATAGTCTGATCGTAATTTCATACAGGTACTACCGTACAGTTCAGATTACCAGCTGGCCAATTCAGAAGCGGATCCGGGGGGGGGGGGCCCCCTTTTTCATCAGAAACAACGTTTTTTTAGGGGCTTCAGACAAAATTTTGCCGCCTGGACCCCCCCCCCCCCCTTTTTTCAGACCTGAAGACCTTTTTTTTAGGGTTTTTTGATTTGTCCTCCAGGGTTTTCCTAAATCCTGGATCCGCCCCTGTAATTAAACCAAGTGATAATTACCTATGCCTTTAACTCATGGTATATTATTTAAATATACCGCGTGAAACATACCAGATTTCAAAGATAGAATAAAACAAGAGTAAAAAATATAATTATTACAAAATTTTTATCATATTGTTTATTATTTTCATATTGACCCGTTAACTTCACCGAGAGCATGACACATTTCAAGCAAACAAGAGAAATCGGTGTTTCAAGCTAATTATGGAAATCAAGTAAAAGAAATTATTTGAATTGTAAATAAATAAATATAAAGAAACAACTTTTTTAAGGGTGATATGAATTGTAGGGGTGGGGGGATTAATCTAAAATCGATATCAAGATACACCGGGGGTTATCTGAGAAGGGGGCTTTCTGATATCGCAACATCGGCGCACAAGAAACGTTGATATTTCTTGGGGCAATATTCAAATAAATTTGCTATATGTTCATCAGGTCGTACAACATCTTGAATCAAGAAATATATACCATGAGTTATACATTTATCATTCGAGGACTTACACCAAAATGTAGGTAATGAGTTCGTTGCCTAACAGTGCACCAAGTCAGTGAAATATAGTGTGCGTTTTTGGGAGTTGTATGGGCGGTTGTGAACAGAAGCTGGTTGCTTTATCGCACCAAAACGCTACTTCGTCATTATCAAAATGGCGTCTCTGAAATGATGAAGTCGTGTCAAAATTTGTAGCGCTTCCCAAAAATATGCGGGAGTTTTTTAAGGAAATGCGTTGTTAAACTGATTATAAGATCTAATAAGAGATGTTTTATCTCGATTCCCCTGTTAAGTTTGATGTGGCTTCGTGTTTTTCAAGGCAAAATGACCCTTAATCGACTTAGTTTCAGCCCGTTGGCACTTAAATTCCAGTTTCACTGATGCGTGTGTCAGGGCTACGTGAACAGATGTATACGTCACGGAACATTGATTTTGCATGAGGGCATTACATACCATATCTTGTCTGAGCAGAACCAAAGGCAGTACCGGCTTGGTTCAGCTTGGTCCCACCATTGGTTCAACCAAACCTTGTACCGTAGCACCAATCTGCTTATGGTCCAGGGGCGGATCCAGGATTTAGGAAAGGGGGGGGGTCCAACCCAGGAGGACAAATGAAACCCCTAAAAAAGGTCCTCAGGTCTGAAAAAGGGGGGGTCCAGGCGGCAAAATTTTGTCTGAAGCCCCTACAAAAACGTTGTTTCTGATGAAAAAGGGGGGGTCCGAACCCCCTGGACCCCCCCCCTGGATCCGCTTCAGAGCGCCAAAACACGCCCTTAGTAAGATAATTACATATTAAAATATCTGTATCCCTTTTGATGAGACCTCTGAATAACGTTGGCAGTAAACGATCACGTCAAATGGTTTATGAACTGGTTTTAATCATTTTTGTTAATGTAAATTGTTAATTTATTTACTTATGTATGACTTTTCAAGAGAATATTTAGGGGAATATGATTTCTTGTTTTCTCTTTTTAGACATGTCATCCGCTACGATTCTACGCGTCGCCATGGTGACACTTTTTCTTGGTCTTATCTTCCTCTCAACATCACAAGCCAGACCAAAGAGCGTCTGTAACTTAGACGACGTATTAAAGTGCAACAAGAACCCAAACGCCGTGTCAGCGGAAGTGGCCGAGATCTGCGAATCATGCGGCAGCTACTGGGGCAACATTCCTGGATTCACTTACTGCTGCCGCTGTAGCAACAAAGTTTTTGCTCACTGTGTGGAGGCGGTGATTGGCCCAGGGCTGAAGTAGAGCGTATGACGTCTTCGATGACGTCATCATTAAGGTCACACATCACGTGACTGCGACGCCATTTTATGTTAAAAACGACGGACTGTGAGGTGTACCCGCTGAACAGGGCAGCTGATCGAAATAAAACTTTATTTTATAAATAATTTCACCCGATCTCTGTCATGGAACACTTCACGCATACTAAAAAACTTTCTACGAAATCTCAATTCTTTCTGTGCACATGACAAAACAACAGCCAAATTATTTTTCTTCTGAGTACTAACAAAGCACACACGAGCCTTTAAAGCCTATATATTTGTACTCACCGCTAAACCGTATTACACCTTTAATAAATGTGATTTGGCAATGTACTGTTGTTTAAGAGTCTTGTTTGCATTGTTTTAAATATTTATCCATTGAATTCACAAAACGTAACACAAACTGACATAGAGAAGATAAAGGGATACTTAAAAAAGAACTTGATTATTACTAGATGAATGTACCCATGCTGAACAGGTGTACTAAATGAGGCTTGAAAAGGAAAACAAAGCATACATAGTTCCTATATAAGGATAGTCAGCCCGTAATATTTTTCCCACAGATAAATAAAACAACACAGCAATTAAAGTTGTAAATTACCAAGGTCTGTCCGAATTTGGAATGGTTGTTATTGTTAAGTTCAAACATATACTGCCAGTCTAATTTCGGCGGGTATATGAAATGATTTCCCCTTATATCGATTTACGTCTAGCGCCTTAGCCCGTCGTATGTAATGGGTTGACTAGGTATCGTCTTATGAGAAGCAGGTCAAGCCCCCTTCCCTTTTCCACGAATTAGGTCCTGAATCACTAACGCCGTAATAATTCCAAGTGAAGTCGTGGACCTGGTGATTGATGATGTTTACATTTGCGAACCGGAATTGACGCGAGGGCATTCAGGTTTTCGATTATCTTTGACTGGTTTCTACTGACGGACGTATATAAAACCCGTTGATGCGAGAAAGACATGAACGATGAATTTAATGTCCGTTTTAAGGGAGGAAATTATTCTTGAAGAAAGATACGGAAATATGCATATAACCTGTTAGTAGCAGAAGCAGACACGAGTGAAGTCGAAACCTTTTTTAATCGTATTAGACCAATTTGAGTCTTGAGTCAGTCGTTATAATAATTGATTTTTTTCGATAGACTTGAGATATTCTTGAGTCAAAATCCCAGTCATTTACTATTGAATCCAATTCTGAGAAAAGTGATCAATAGTCCAAGTTTGGACTTAAGCTCACCGATAACTGCGTAGTCAATACGCAGGATTTCTCACTGGTCTTTCGCTTTCATGGTTGCGGACCATGATGCAAAATTAAAAAAATAAAAAAACAAGAGCACCGCAAACGTGCATTATATGCCCGATATGTCTTGTGACCTCTGACCTTATTAGATATGCGTGAAAACTGCTGAGGATTTAATTGAGGCGAGAAACTCAATTTTTAAATATGTAAAATAGGTTTCATGAAAATCCATAGGATCCTTTGGAGGCACTAGTCCGGTGACCTCTGACCTCATTAAAAATGCGTGGATTTTGCTGGAAATCAAACTTACGCGAGATATTTTATTGATTAACATTTTTTATGAGTTTTATCATATCCTTTGTAGATTAACGTGGCAACACAAAGTTGCCTTGTGACCCGTTACCTTATTAAATTTGCGAGGATTTTTGCCTTTAATCGAACTCGGGCGAGATAATCTGTAGGTAAGTAGTTATGGTGAGTTAGGTGAAAATCCACCACAGCCCCGGTAAGTTATAGCGGCGACACTGAAGGTTTACGGATGGGCGGACGGACGGACAGACGGTGGGTATACCATAATACTCCAGTCATATGACGGGCATATAAAAATAACCAGGTGGTTTATCCGGCTATGACGTAGCAGGATTGAATGTTCGTAGGGGCGTCGTCAACAAGTCGGAGCCTAGTCGTGTATAATCGTGGTTATATCGTAACAGTTTCGTGGACGTCTTAACGGAGTCGTGGACCTTCTTAAATGTCTCGTGTTATATCGAACTTGATCACTGTCGTTGTTGTCGAACTGACATCGTATACTTCTGCCAAACGGTATCGTCCTGGTAATGGATCTTTTTCACTCGACAGGCCGATCGGCCAAGAATCGTCACGTTTTCATCATCGTGGCGTATGGGCGTTAAATTCGTGAAAATGGGAACGGGGCTTTACTATCTGTTCACCAACCGCTGGATAGTGGCCACACTCATCTTATTCAATCACAAGAGACCATGTAAAGGGCCCTTCCGGCCATAAACCCAGGGCAGCTTCTTTATACAAGTGTAGCCTATTAATGGGCCAGCCAACTTATAGTTAAGACGGGTTGCAGGTAGATATTATGTTAGTGTTACCGAATGCGGTATTGCCTTAATTAATAGAGGTACAAGGAATCCAATTACACGTGATACATAATAAATAATTACACAGGATAAACCATGGCAAATTTTAATCATAAGTCTTTTATATACACAAGAGAACAAAAACTCATAATATATATGCAGCGTATGAAACATTACAAAGCCATCTTGAATAAAAAATCATCCGCGCAAGATCTGTGTATCAAACATGGGGGATGTATATAGGCGTAGGGCAGCATAACAAAGCACGAACTGTCCCCGAAGTAAATCCAGATGGGCAACACTATACTTCATAAATAATTTTCAATATACTGTATATCGGATCACAGTCAAGAATTTGCATACTGAAAAGTGAAATGCAAAATGGCCGCTTCGTCTTGAAATTTTTCCCTCTCTAACGTAATTTCATCGCACGCCACCAGGTGTCGACTGCATTCCATAACTTCAGCCATACGCATCGGTTTTAGCCACGTGGCGCCGCACTCGATTTCTGTAAAGCAAATATCTCAATTAAGATAAGTTATCAAATATTCATGCAGATGAGTGTATGGATCAAAAAGAAAAAAATATAATTTATTTCAAAACCGCATGTAAACCTTTGTTACTATATAAATATTAGTGACATATGTCATAGGTTCGCTTAATAAACTCCTGACTATTTGCGGGTCATATTACAAATTCAGACAAATCACACACAAAAATTCAAGGACCAAATTTGGCCGTTAACAGGTACGTTTTGCATGATCTCCTTAGTTTACCCATTCGTCGACCTTTATATTAACTCTTTATTGAGCAATTTTGGATCGTCCTCATACAAAAAAAAATGCATCAGAAAATCACCTGAATCCAAAACATTCCAGACTAGACAACACTAATCTACTTAAAATCATAATACTACACCCACAGAGGAACAGCAGCTCTGTAAACTAATTAAAGTATTTATTGTTCCTCTGGCCTAGAAAGCCAAAATGCGCCATTAAATTAAAGCCATTTAAAAGATACAGGGACGTCATGGGGGATGGGGGTTGATATCCCCCAAACGTTTTAGCAAGTATTTTGATAAATGTAATAAATCCCCCCACATTCAGCTATTCAGAAAAAAATAGATCCTGAAATAAAACATGAAAAATTAGCATGATAGACTTTGGTGTCATTTCTGCCTTTCTGCTTAATGGACGAGCATGAACAGACGAGTTATAATTCTTTTGTCTTTTGAATGACCTTAGTCATACATCATACATCCACACACATATATATATATATATATATATATATATATATATATATATAAATATATATATATATATATATATATATATATATGCATAACATTTCAAGGTTATTAAGATATTGTGAACCGTGATTTTTACACCATTTAAAAAAAGTCACCCTAACCACGATAATACACAGGAGGACCATTTAAAAAAAGTCACCCTAACCACGATAATACACAGGAGGACCATTTAAAAAAAGTCACCCTAATTCACGATAATACACAGGAGGACCATTTAAAAAAAAGTCACCCTAACCACGATAATACACAGGAGGACCATTTTTAAAAAAAGTCACCCTAACCACGATAATACACAGGAGGACCATTTAAAAAAAAGTCACCCTAACCACGATAATACACAGGAGGACCATTTAAAAAAAAAGTCACCCTAACCACGAAAATACACAGGAGGACACGATATTCCTGTTGGAAAAGGGCAAAGCACGAGTAAATCCAGAATCATTTTGTCGCATTGTCAAATCGATAAGGTGGCTGACGGAATAAGGAACAGCCCTCCTAGCACGTCTATGGTCTCGGCGCTATCACGTAAGACGACTGTGTAGACAGGCATGCGATTTTTCGGATCGGATCACACACATGATAAATCTCACTTTGAATCGTCTGCAGCCAGCTTGACCAGACCGTAAAGCAGAAGTTGTATGTGGTCCAATTCTTAGGCCACACAAGAAAAAAAATCTGATTTATTTTATGGACTCTAGAACCAAATAAATTTTAAGTGAGCGGACGATTTGTTCTTAATTTAGGTCATTATCCAAGAGATGGCGATTTTTCGGTCATACAGAAAAGAAATATCCAAATTGTTAATTAACGTACGGCTCTAGATTTTTTTTCACCCTGTAGGAAATATACAGATATATTGGAGGATTCTCGAAAGGGTACACATGAACAACACACATTCTATATGATACCTGTATGAATTAAAAGTTGACGTTTTAAAGCATGAAATGATTTCTTCGAAGGAACTGAATCAAAAGCAGCAACTAGCTGTATCAGTTCATTCGCTAAAAATATGATAGATGAAAAATAGTACACCCATTCCGTAGGACATTTTTTATGTGGCCTATTAATTTTATACGTATCATTGCTTAATTTATCTGTGTACGTGGCTAGGACAATGGTTCGAAAATAAAAAGATAACAATTGAAAAGGTTCGTTTTGTCTAATCACAAAGAAAAATGAAAGTATTAATCCCAATGAATAATAGTATTTACTCCTTCTGCTTTGGCCTTATTTCATTTGATTACATATACTACACCCTCGATCTCTGTGATTGAGTTTATCATTATAGTTAGTATATACAAAGACGGTTAAACAAAAGATTGTTAGGAAACATATGTATACTGTCCCGTTTCTTAATATACTGTTATGCAACTAAACCAACAGCCCGTAGATCAATATACAGGCATATATTAAGTTATTTTCATCGCCCAATCGTGGGCTAAATTGTCATACATATATACTTTTCCACACATTCTACAGCAGGTGAAGCTTATATTAACTAATTTTTGTCGAAAATTTTCCCCTGTACACTACTCTCAACTCGTAAAAATTTAAGCCAAAGTCATTTTTTTCTGTGACAAGAAAAGGTTAAAACGTCCAAATATAAGAAATCAGGTCATAAAATCGGTAAAATACCAATCATGTTTTGTACAGGAAAATCTTCACTTAAATTTAACTTTATTTATTGACAACATACAAATTAATCACGCTGAGCGTAAATACATTAACTCTGTACCCTATTTCAAAGCTAATTTTATCATGTGAAATATCCAAAATGCTAGTTTTAGAATGAAGAATTTAAAAATTCGAAAAATAATATAAAATTCATGTTATACAACGTACAGCGCAGAAGTGATAATTAGTAAAAACAGCGTAACTTTTACCCCAGAATTAGTGAAAAATATATGATAAACACCAATGAACGTGTGTGTTAGTGTCTTTATAATCACAGTACTGATAGCATCTAGTTAGGCGTGGTGGTTTGATTGAGAAATATTGATCCATGTTCATTAAGGATCGTGAATCTGGATCAGACGTGGTGTGGCTTGAGTGCAACTTAGTGTATTGCTGTGTTTAGATATTCTATGAAAATCCGGGGTAAACTTAAAATGGAAGGCACACTTCCAACGGACCCGGAGTCCGGACGAACGCCAAGGGGGAAAATTCCCTAACAACACTTTCCTTGCAACCGGGAATCCCTCGTTAAGTCAATCTTGTCCTGAATTCTACCATGTTCGGGACAGTCAACGACGAAGAACTCACGCTAAAGGGTTCACGAGTGCAATGCAAGAACAATAATATAGGACAGTGAAAAGACGTCGGCCACAGAACTGGCTCTTTGGGTCGCTTCGTAGGCCTCGAGTGGTCTTGTACGCGGTTCATTTCCGGTAGCGTCCCAATTATTGGATTTCCCAAGGCCCTGACAACCAAAGACCAGGGTTGAATCATCCTGTTGCTCTTAATTGACCATGCTGAGATGCACAATTTACCAATTTTAATCCACCTATGCGGAAAATTCGCAGAATTTTGTCAATATAATTAACAAGTTGGGCAAGGTTGCAGAAATATTTTTGAGAATATGTGCATACAATCTATAAATTACTTAAGTTACTTCGCCACTTCTGTTGATATATAAAACAAAGGTTGTCACGGAAACGCACACGCTTTGTGCGTAGCTCTAATGAGCTATTCAAAGTAACGAAACAGGTCCATTGAGAACTTTAAATTGAACGGAGGCGTGGTTTAATTCCTCCTATCAAATCTTCCTATTTAATACAGCTTTATTTAATATTAATAATATATGTGCACATGTAGTTTTTTTCCATCAGGTTCGTATAGTTTATAAAAAGACGGCATTTAAGTACACGCACGGAACTTTCTCCATCTAAGTTATCATACTTATATTATACTCATATTTTATAGAAAAATACTTTGCAGATCAGCCATTTCTGTGGCATTCAAAACTGTTACTTTCCTTCCATTTCTCGAACTTCTTCAGCGACAATATTTCATGCTGTTGTATTCTACTAACACTGGATAAAAAATACAGGGAAATTATAAATGTATCCCAGACATAAAAACACATTTCCAATAAATGCAGCAATCTGTTGCAGTATATTATATAACGTTCGTGTTATTTCTAATGAAATGTAATTCACTTCCATGATGAAAAACAAAGACCCGGAGCTCTGAGAGATCATTTACATATCAAGAAATTAAGGCAACATTGGGAAAAGATCGGAAAATTTCGGAAAACATCGGTGTTATATCGTTAATCATGTGAAGATATCGGCAAACATCGGGATAAAGTCGTGGTAACTCTATGTACTCCCGAAATTAACCAATGTCTACCGGAATCCACTGTTGTATCAAATGTATCCCGATGGTATTTCTATTTTACTTATTAATAACGCATGAATTCACGTAACGGCTGAACAAAACCGTAAGGATCGGCAAGAACCGGAATGTGTGACTGTGGAAGAATCTGATACCATTAAAAACATGCTACCAAGTAAAAGTACATTATACATTAAAACAGTCATGTAAACTAAAAAGTTAACAAATAAATAGAAAAAAAAACTTATATGAAATCAAGAGTCAACAGAATTACATAAAATTCAGTTTTTCATGTCAGGTAAGATTTTCTCTCCCAGTAAGTATGTACAGTCAGCTTAAGAAAAGAATGAGCTCTGACCATAGGAGTCATAAGAGATGGTCACAAAGTATGAAATGCAGTAAAGAGAAAAGAGTAACATACAAACCACATCAACAGCAGAACAAAACATAACATAAGTTTTCGGAGAGAAGCTGGGAACACGTTACCCGATTACCCAAGAAGAGGCAATGACCTTTAACCCCCGATGGACCAATTTCTGGGGTGCGGGAACATAATTTAACTATCTAGAGTCACATTTAAAAAATACAAACTGTCTTTTTGAGAGATCTCGCTGTCTATACACAACAAAGGAAAGAATCCATACCCTTCAAAACATCCTGCAAATTAGGGAATTATAAAGGGTCGTATCAATTCCAATTCAATAATTTTGTAGTGAGATTTCAAATGCGTTGCATGTTATGTAAAACTAAAATGTAGATGAAGTAAACGTCAAATGAATTTTGAACTACAGGCAAGTCAAATAATACCTTTATAAAGTATATTTGTTGATAGTCGTGCCCTCCCACGACTGACACTGGACTGATTCAGACTCAAAGTAATTAGAAGTGTAAAAATTGTCGATGATGGTATCCGGAAATAGATAGACTTAAGGTTAATTGAAAATATTCATATTTCTTTCTATATAATCTTTCCAACGGGTCTATACCTAAAGCTTAGTCTGTGTTTCCACCTGTCCGGACTAGGATACGGACACGGACACGGACACGAATTCGGTTTTTACCAAATATAACAAGGGATGTTTCAAGTTGTACGGACATGGATACAAATCCCCATCCGATGCGGTATGCAGCTCTCTTCTTCAATCAGGTCTTGTTTTGGGTTAAGGCCATGTAGCAATGGACTCATTATTTATAATTAATGTAAGTGATAACTCGGTAGCATATTTTATGAAAATCAAACGCCTGGGCTTTCTTACCACATATGATCAGATATTACATTGTTATTCAGGAAGCAGAGCTAGAAGGTTGTCAAATACATTCTATACTGGTTCACAAGTATAGCTTTGTTTAATGTAAAATAACATTATCCGAGGATGAGGGCGCGCTCACCGGCAGAGCGTTTCTACGGCTTCTACTTGTCTAATGGCTACTAAACTTTATCTCCAGATATATTACCTCCTTCAGACTGTCTTAGGAGTACTTTCGTGTTGTATTTCTGTGCCCTTATCAGACTTAGACTCTCAACCGCTCATGGGAGCCGCCATTTTGCGTACACACTAAAACAATGATGTCACAAGTCGCGTGTCGTAATTAAGGGCATACCTCTAGTATATATTACATATATTACATCTAGTACATATTATATTTGATACATACTGAGGTTACAAAATAAGTCATGAGACTTGAAATCACAATCATACTGTAAAAGTATAATTGTAATAAGAACCGGTTAAATATATCGGGAAACTACACATTCTGCCGTACGGTGGCCGATCTACAAACATTTAAGTGGAAACACAAGTGAAAAAACGTAACCGTGCCCGAGTCTGTACCGAATATGTCGAAGCACAACTTAACGTGATGGATATTAAACTAGCCTAACAAATCCCACCCTTCTATCAGGATGACAAGGTCGATGTCACTTAATGCTGAAGTGTGTCCCAGTTTCTACTCCAGATAAAGGGGCGGATCCAAGATACTTGAAAGATGGGGGGGGGGGGGGCAAAAATAATATTCTAAATAATATTTCTTTACTAAAAGCAGGCAATAAGAATGGTGCAAGGTTTGGAGTTGAGGAGACAGATAACCCCCCCCCCCCCCCCCCCCATGATCTCACGCTTGGATCCGCCCATGAGAAATATATAAAGAATAAAAGAATAAGGTTCTATCCTACCTGAGACAGGATAAGATGATACCAAGAGGTAATACAGACGTCACACCTACCGGCTAAAGGTCAAGGCTGATCATTGTTAAAGGTCAAAGGTTAAGTAAGGCAGCGGTAGCAGGGGTGAGTTCCATGCACAGTAAGAGTGGTATTAATTTGATTTAAAATAAAAAAAATAATGTTTCTTGATATCAAATTGTTGTTAGTAAACATTCGGTTAATGTTATCTGTATACACCAATGCATATATACCAGTTCTCGTGTGTGATAAAGCGCCTTCTAACGTCTGAAGGATAAACTAGTAACCCGCGTGTCATATTTTATATTTGTTTATTTAAGGCAGTTCGTTAAGGAGTTAATTATATATATATATATATATTTAATCGTAACAATTTGACGAGAACACAAGACACAAAAAGCAGACATTCCTGTCCTTTGTTGGCAGATAATATCAAGACCGCATTTTCTTCATTATGTGTATCTTTGATTTACAGGTAACATAAAATATGTTATAATTTATAAAATCAACCTTTTGCCTTTCGATTTTTAAACCTTCAGACGTGGTCGCGTGGATAAAATACGTACAGTTCCAGGTTTCATTTCAAGATTATTTCCCTTTTGCAAATATCCCGAATTTGAGACCGTAGCAAACAAAAAGTAAAAAAAAATGATAAAATACATACAATTCCAGGTTTCTTTTTCACGATTATTTTCCTTTCGTGAAAATCGCGAATTTGAGACCGTCGCGAACAAAAAGCCAACAACTGGATAAAATATGTACAGTCCCAGGGTTCATTTCCAAGATCATTTCCCTTTCGCGAATATCACGAATTTGAGACCGTCGCAGATAATAAGCCATCCCCAGTATCATATTCAGTTATAGAACTGCAGCAAGACTGTTTCCTTTTTCATGACCATACCTATTCCCATCTCAAGTATGTTGGATATACGTGAAATATAGCTTTGTCCCCTTCAAATATTATGGTACCTGCAAGTGTTTCATTCTAAACCGTTTGCTTGCTCCTGGACACGAAAAAGAATAAACCTGCTCCGGGCGTGAATTGAGTTATCGGGCGTTTCTGAGAGAATCATATTGTTCTTATGAGACACATATGTACCTGTTTACTAACACACAGAACCATAACAACTTTTTAAACAGGTGAAGAGGAGAAGTAAGATCATTCTGGGATATTTTTGTATTCAGTCAAAATGAACTAATATTATGAGATAATACACATGTCAATGCAACTCTTAATGTACCTGTAAGTACATTGTGAGTATTCTCAAGGTATGTACTCGCTCTATGCCTGCTTTGACATAAAGACAGAACACGCTCGGGCCTGACGGGATATAAATCCTAACAGTGTATGAAATCCAACGAAACCAAATATAAAAGAATTCTGTTTATTCATGCCATGTCGACTTTTTTATACGATATCAATGTCAAAACCACTGACTTCACACAGAAGACGGCTATTGGTTGTTGGGGTCATAAATATTCATTTAAAATTGTAACTGTCAAATCCGAGCTTGGAATTTCATGCTCAGGCCACGGACCATTGGGCGGAGAAGAATCTAAAAGTATGACAAGAAACATGAATTTCGGGTTTTTCGCGATGTTATAATCTTAGTCTCCCTAAGTCATTTTGGTTCCCAACTTTGCATAAATTAAAATACATAAGAGATAAGGCCCGATGCTAATGGAACAAGAAAAAAAATAATATAGCAGACAGCTGAAGATTACAGAAACTCGATGCTCTGAGATGAAAGAGCTATTTAACACCTAAACAACAGTTTGTGCAACAGCCGACGAACAAGGGTATGAGCGGGTGCCGACTATGGAGTTAGTGTGAATAATCACAAAAGCCGAAAATTAAAAAAAAAGACAGTATCGTATTAACTGTTTGAAACTCCGCTCTTATTGACCTGATTACTTTCTTGGCCCTGTGCCAGCGGCAAGGTAGTGACACCAAACAAACGTTGTTAAAGCAAGCAGTGTTTAAGCAAAAGGAGATTTTCGAAACCAGCGTGTAACCAAAGTGTAAGGAATATATCTTTGAGGAATTTTATCCAATCATGCTAAAGAACTGGATGCGTTGCCAAAACATATGAACAAACATCAATCTGAAGATGTCTTTCCCCTCCAACCCCTTCCCTTTCCAATTCCATTTGGGTTTTATACAGGCTTTAAACGTGCACACTCCTAAAATTTAATTTTTATAACCAAACATATTAAGTGTTTTGACCCGTTAATTCATGCAGGATGTATCATCTTTGGGCAATTAAGAGTAACCATCTATGCGCGAGCATGCACATGCTACTATTTCAACATTCCTGGCAAACTTCCTCAGCACGGTAAAACTAGTCATGCGTCTTCACCATAGTGTCTTGACATGTTGTCATTGCTTTGTTTCCAAGTGTAATGATGAATGTTTCCGTTTTCTCTTTTGCCTTTTTGTTTTGTTCAATATGTTCGTTATGATGCACAGATGTATTTTACATCATGAATGTGACGACAAGATGGTATCAAACAGGTGTCCGGTGAAGAAGACAGTATATTAATAAAATGATGTTTGCACTTGAGTGAATCCTTGAACATTGCATGGATATGCATGTATGTATGAGTGTATGTATGTCAGTGTATATTGGATATATGAATGTATGTATATATGTATGTAAGCATGTGTGCATGTATCTACGTATGTTTTCGTGTGTATGTATGCATGTATGTGCGTATGTATAAAAGTATGTATGTTAGTAAGAATATCACCAGATATTTGGTAGATTAATGAATGAATGAATGTATGTATGTATGTATGTATGTATGTATGTATGTATGTATGTATGTATGTATGTATATATGTATGTATGTATGTATGTATGCATGTATGTGCGTATGTATAAAAGTATGTATGTTTGTAAGAATATCACCAGATATTTGGTAGATTAATGTATGTTTGTATGTATGTATGTATGTATGTATGTATGTATGTATGTATGTATGCATGTATGTGCGTATGTATAAAAGTATGTATGTTTGTAAGAATATCACCAGATATTTGGTAGATTAATGTATGTTTGTATGTATGTTTGTATGTATGTATGTATGTATGTATGTATGTATGTTGTATACTGTATATATGTACATCTGTGTCCAGATGTGGTCTTTCTGCTTTCAATGAAAGATTACGTAACAAATGTGGCGCTTTTACGTAAATAAACAATCTTACATGTGTGCTGGTATTTACATATGTTAAGACGAGATCATCCGCAACCACATGAACCTTTAATAAAAAAATAACTTTAAAAAACACACGTTTTTTGTTGCTATAATGAAAACAAAACAAAGCTTTCTCATGCTAAAAATAATTGTGGTGTGTCTCAGATTAATATGTGTATTCGAAAGTCCAGACAAAAGAATGAAGTTCAAATGATAATGCTTATGAACTTTGAATATAAGATACATATTTACAACTAGCCCAATAAAACAATTTAATTTTCCAGCAAATAGGGACAAAATAAGTTTTTTTTATAAATTACAGAATTCAGAAACCAAATTTTACAAACAAATAGTAAAATGAGCAACATAGCCATGCATGGCGCATGCGCCGATGCGTACGCACCCGTTTCTGCCTCGTCCTCGTTTTCGCTTCCGCCTCTTCCGCCGTTCTTGCTTCCGTTTTCTTATGCTATTGTTCCTACGATGCGGTTTTTGTCTTACCCTTGGTGAGGGGGTGGACCGTCTCGAGTCTTTTGATCGGTTCCTATTGTTGTTGTTTACTCTCCGATTCACTCGTCTGTTTAACTTCTTGTTCCATTTCTAGAGAAAGAGGAAATATAATTTTTATTAAAATATACATGTAATTTGAAATAGGGTTTAATGGTCTAGAGGTTAAACAGGGCTAAAAACCAGGAGATCGTGTGTTTGAATCTTAGCCGAGGATCGGTTAGATGTTTCCCGGTGGGCCCCAACCTCTGAGCCCCCTGCATGTCTTAATTACTATAGACTGTGCTAAACAATTAATCGTCTTTCATTCACAAACAAGTGTGCCTTTCGGGGTTCCTCGGTGTTAAACACCCACATGCATGGGTACACAGATCCAGGTTGACTTCAGAGTAATCATGTGTTTCCGCCCTGTTGCGAAGTCCGGAATTGATTTTTGCAGATGAACAGTGTATCTGGTTACACCAGCAACCAGCATTAAAAACAGAAGCGTTTATCTCCACTTAACATTTAATAAATGAAAACATGCTGTCCCAAATGCTGTCCCAGGTGAAAAAAGAATGTTTTCTGTACATCGAATTAAATCAATGATTAAAAATAAAGAATGTTATATCAAGAGGTGTTAAAATTTATATTCTAATTATTCTGTTCTTCTTTAATATACTGTATGCCAAGGGTGACTGTGTCTTTTTGTTTGACCAATGCACGTGTTATATTTACATCTTATTGGTTATACTTAATTAAAGATATAATAAAACTGTCCTCAGAGCAGAGAATAAAAAATACGCCACTATTATAATTTACTATGAAAAAATTAGTGTAAAAGGGGGGAATTGTTCGGCAACTATATGTGCAAACAAAGTACATGAATTACAAAGTGCTTTTCGACACTTCATTCGGTCATGCAACTTTAGTTATATATTTGGCCGTGAGATGTCACTAGCTTAGTTGTCATTTTTTTCCGCATTGAAGCAAACGTGTATTTGAGGCCTACCATCTAACTTATCCACCTTGTGTATAGGTTGCATGCATGTATGAACTTTGGTTTATTAAAGAGCACAGATATAAAGATAGCCTAGATGTATATTTTACGCATGACAAAGTCAACACTGTTTTTAACTGAACGGATAATTATAAAGTGACTTAAATACTCAGCATGCAGGCAATAAACGTAAATCATCAGTTGGATAAAAACATCCATCCCCCCCCAAAAAGTTATAAGAATACAGACGGATTATTTTTTATGGCGGTATTTGCATATTGGCTTTATCTACTGGGAAATTATAGCTTTACAAAAAAGAAACTTTATAGTAGGAACATTCTTCTAACTTCATGTTTATAATCAAAAGGCGAACAGTGGCAACACCCCCCCCCCCCCCGCAACTAAGCGATATGGGGTGTTTCACCTTGGAAACTAGATCAAGGGGAAAAACAAATACTTGGTGCAATTCTGTCTCCTATGATTAATATTGTGCCCAAAGGTCACTTTGTTTACGATAAGCCATATTTGACATCTATAATCTTGAAATATGGGTAGAAGAATCGATTTAATCGATGGTTTTACACTTAGGAAAGTCCACCCACAATAGATTGATCCAAATATCGATTAAGAAATAAATTTGTAAAACTCGATAAGCCTACCCACCGTGCGGCTAAGGCTTCAATGTTACATAGATTAAAATGCTAATAATGTATAATGATGAGCACAAAATCTGATATATTTTCATAGTTTTCATTAGTTTACTCAGAAGTTAAACTTGTCATCGTCTTAATAGACCTCACGTTTCTATCATAGGCTTCGGAATGAGGATGATATTTTGCAGATGATATTATATTTACTCCTACACCGGATAAACAATGTATATAGGGAATCCCTTTTTGCGAAATTCAGACGGTTGGATGGGTCAATAAGACGGGTAAACCGTAATATAGGGCCTGGTATAAGTCTATTGTGCAGACGACTTACGCGTATCCGTTTGATATGAGAGCTATTCCACAGAAACACCGCTGATTGGTCGTCCAGTAACAGCTGTTTATTGGTTTTGTCCTCGTAGCCCATGATGACGTAACGGTTACGTTGTAAGAAAGCTTGGCAGTGACACGCTCCCGTCGTCCATAGTTTCATCTCTTGCTTCTTCGTGACCTTGACCGAGCTTTTTTTCAGGACATTGTGCACGTACACGGTCGTGATCACATGACCTGCTCCCGCCCCGGTTGTGGATTCAAGCGATGCATCAATTACTGTAATATAAATATTTTAATTGTTTTATTACATAAAATTGTTCGATAATAAAAAATATGAAAAATGTTCAGAACAATATGAATATACAATTGAATATTTACTCTCCTATTGAAAGATGTCCGTCTTTAACAGAGGTCAAGTGATGGTACTAAAACATTCTATATCGCATAAAATAAATAAATGAACCAATGATCTGTTCTGGACACATTTGCAACTCAACTCTGGTATAAATGTACTGTTTACTTGGATATAACGACATAAAATTAAGGCTTGTGCTTCTAACATCTCCTTGGCCAACAATGTCTATATTATTTTATGATATAATAGAGTTAATTTGTTATTTAGAATGGAACGTATTTCAAATGAAAACAGAGATGTCTCACAGGAAACCATGAACTTCTCAACCTAAAGACCTGAAAATTTATTTTGCTGTGAAAAAAAATCCAAAACTCTTCAACAGTCTGGTAAAAAATATAAATTATATTTAAATTACATTGAAATTATAAGATTCAACTTGAACAGTACAATGATGGGAAACTTAGAATGTTATTGGCAGTGGTAACATACTTTTCATGCAGACTTAAAGGGGAATGGGGCGGGGCAAATAACGTGCAGTTTTAAAATATCCGTCGAGGTCAAGTTGTGTATATTATAAATAATGTCGGAGACTTAAAACAACAACGGATGTGTGTTTAGTGTATATATTCCGAAACCTCTCATGTACCGTCATTTCCGCTTTCTGACAGAGGACAGTTTACGACCAGCGACAAGAGTCCCATTACAGCCTCCTTTGAAGACCGCACCGTAGGGCGCTATGATGATTCAAATATTTTCGTCATGTTTGACAACGCCTCATGGCCTAATAGTAAGCTGTCACTTGACATCAACAAGAGCAATCGTTAGCATTAATAGTATATACTTTCTAACAACACCTACCATGTGAGAGAATAATTAGTTTTAATTCAACATATTGGTGAATACTTCGGCATTTTTGTTGATTTGCTGACCGTATCAATACAAGCATGGCTCGCACGAGTTACTCGACGAAAGCTTACTTGTACGCGATTCAGAAAATGACTTCTTAATAAAGAGACGGATTTTCATTTTGAAACTGAACAACCCCGCACTCTCTTCGGACACAATCGGCATCGATACAGACACTTAAAGACCCAAAACGAGTTTTTCCGAGGCGTGTCCACAGTGGAACTAAAATATGGATTTGACCAGAGATCTCTCATTTCATGTGCGTTGTCAGATATATTAATTAATAACACATTCATGCAATATACAATATCCCGCCGTATTCAGATATCATTAATGGTCGGGTCAATTTACAGTTTAAAAGAAAAACTAATTTCCATGGTTGTCCCTTGTGATCAAGATTTTTAAAAGATACTCAACAATCAGGGAATACCTAAATACTATATATATATATATATATATATATATATATATATATATATATATTACATGTAGTATTAACAATAAATGGAGTTAAATGCACATCGCAAATAATATTTCTTCATTTAGAACAGGAAACAGTGTGTGTGCATGTCTCTGGACTCTGGAAATGGATAGTTGGAAGGTTTTCGCCTCTTACACAGACACACATCGGACCGTTGAAACTTTCGAAGTCTCCAAGTCTGTTTTCGGATGCCATTTTCAAGAAACTTGAGAAAGCCGAGGTCCCGTATGACATGCTCAAGGAATATCCCCTAGTGCTATAGCATGGTCACTCCAACAGACGGCAGTTAGATACTAATTCCGTGTTCTGGTGACCAGAAAACATAATGACTCAAATTAGGTTAAGACTTAGACCTGACTATGTGCAGGTCATTGTCTTCATGTACAATAGGGCACCAAAGCTTTAGCCAATACGATATCAATGTCTGACCAACCATGGTCCTTCTCTAGTAATAGGCTTTGTTGTAGTAAGCCCGTGGAAGAGGATAACAGCCAAACTAGTTATAGCGGTGGCGGCATCTGGCGTCTGTTGGAGAAACTATCTACGTGCATCAGTGCATCGATAAAGACCTTTGCAATCGGTGAACAAGCAACCTTTGTTGGTAAAAGGATAACATAATGCATACTCTGCATATGTTATCCTGAATATATATAATATATAAAGTGAACGCCTTATATAGCGGACAGTGACGGGACCAGACAATTTATCCGTTATACCAGACTGTCCGCCCAAGAGAGGGTGTAAATATATATATATATATATATATATATATATATATATATATATATATATATATATATATATATATTGTTACGAAGACAAATTGCTATGGGGAAAATACTGGACCGATCCGAAATTCAAACCCATATCGGTGGCGCACAAGTCCGGCGTACCAACTGCTTCGCTAAAAAAGCAAGCTTCACGAGCGAGACAGTTCGGTCCGCTTTTATGTCACCCCGTAACAATATATATATATATATATATATATATATATATATATATATATATATATATATATATACATATATATATATATATATATATATTAAAGCAATATCATTAAAATGGTTTCCACGTCGTAGCCCTGCAATACAAAAAAGCCATTTTAATAGGCACACTATATATTCACATCAATTCATTAACCAACTCATCTGTTTAAATTTTCCTCAAAATAGCAACATCAGAGGGTCTGCGTTAAACACATTGAGGAACATCAGAATTTCCATTTCTAGGATAACTAATTTATGTATCTGTTTGGAGTCTGGGAACACTCTCTGAAATAAAATTAAAGTATCCAGTAATATATGAAAATATGAATCCGAGACCTTGCGATATGCCTTTGCCTTTTTAATAGTTTGAAGAGAGTAAACAGCATTTTTTTTTTGGTCTGAAACTTAACCTCAAGGATTCTCAAAATTTCGCCTTTACCCTTTCAACAGTGACTTTTTTTGCCTTGACATTGCATATTTTCCCATAATTACGGGGGATTTCGTCATTATTTGGGAAGGGTCAACCGCGACTCCATTAATACCAGAATCTACGCCAGTGAACTCTACTCATGGAAAATCCATCCCGGAAGAACCAACGCTTGAAAGGAATGCTGGTATTAATAACATTATATATCGTTGTTTGTACTGATGGTAACATCAAGAGTTGGGTTTTTCTTCCTACATGCATGCCCTTTTAATTTATTTAGAGAGTCACATAGTCACATAGCACACATGTCATAGCGCCATACGTAACGGTGTAACCCTTGTAATATATATACATATATGTTTTTTATCAAATGTAATTTATCATGCATCCTGCCACATAAGTATAACGGGGAGGTAACCCGTGATGAAGGGCCATTATATCCTCACATGAGTAACGTTAAAGACCATGTCGCTTTAGTATCATGTACAACAGAGGAAGCGTAACACAAATAAGTTCTGACTTGGCAAAGAAGATATCACTTGGGGGTGAATATTATCGGCGACATCCTCGTGTCACCATGGCAGCTGGGAGGATCATGGGACTGAATAATAAAATCATGAAATATGAAGGGTAACTACCCACCGTAATCAAATCGCTGCGCCGTGTAGAATTTTCTCCGAAGATGTTTCAAATTAGTCTGACATTTACAATCTGCAAAGAAAAAGAAATCAAAGGATCTTAAAGGTCGTCGAGTGCCAGAGAAATTACGTAATGTTCCTTTTCGGAGGGCGTACGCCATGCAGCCTTACCACATCAATCAAGAAATGACCCTGAAGGTCAATTGGTGCATACAGTAACTGTCCCAATAAATGGCTCCTCAAATACGAGTTTCGTATAACTTTCATGTAAAATGCTTATTTTCTAGTTTCGTGTGTGGTATATTAAGGCGGATGTAAACCACACATGGAGAAAGCGAGGGTAAACAACTATTTTAGTCTCAATAAAAACTGCTCACTAAGTACTTATTACAATAACTTTATTGTCTGTGACATAAGAGTATTCCGTATGAGTTACAGCTCTACACATAGTTTTATTTATTTTGTCCTTTTGTTTTACAAGAAATACCATTTTCCAAAAGTTTTCATTTGGAAAATTCACGAAATTATAAAATGTTAATGTTATTATAACACTTTATTGTATAATTCATTAATTTTAAGTAATTTGAAATAAACGTAGATAGAATTACCACAATGAGCTAGAGTTGAAGCGGGACATCAACTCTCATGATGGTTATCGTTTTAAAAGAAATATGTACAAACAGAAAAATACTGCAGACAGAAATAGGAATTTCACGCAAGAAGAGGTGTTATTTGGTTTAGTAAAGTGTACAGCAGGAAGTAAAGCATAGCTTATAATGTGAATGTGAACGACATCACCAGAAAACAGGGGACTCGGCAAAATGTAGTGACGTTGTTCACGATTTCTGTTGACGTAATCTTACCTGGAGGTAGTGAAGGGACGGGAGTAGGCAGAATAGACACAGATGATTCGTCTGAAATGATACAGAGGGGAGTTAGTGACAGGGAAGACAAACAGGGGAGAGGTGTTAGTTTGAAAAAAAAAACAAAAAAAAAACATGCACAGCAATTCTGGAGTAATATCTGTCATTATCGACCTTGACGGGAAGTGACGTAATTCAAAGATGGCCTCAGCACACAGGGGCTCATATGCAGATTACATAGAATCATTTTCAGGCCCTAAACGTTATTTAAGATGCACATGCTTGATTTCCAAGGAAAGAGTTTTCTCTCGCGTGTGTAGCATTTTGTTAAACATCCATTTCAAGCTCATATCTTGCAATTTTATTTTGTTCCAGGTAACACAGGGGGTTGTGTATCTAATTTTCGCGTTATATACCATCATCTTAACATCTGGCCAGTTTTCACCACCTGAAAAGCATTTTCACAGAAACACACATACAAATTACCCCCCCCCCCCCGCCCCCTAACACATTAGCAAAAAAAACGACAGATTTTTGTCTATGGATTAAATTCCCCCTCATTACCCTACTGCTATATATAACATCACCAATCTTACTGCATGTCATAGCATCTCTGGGACGATATGGCTTTGTATATAATATTACCATGCCTGTTTCAAATGTTTGAAACGAACAAAGATTAAAAATACGTTGACAGAGCAGTTCCTTACTGATTTGTTTACAGATGGAGACCAACTGTCTTGGAGATTCAGTGAACACATGCGGTAGATTACTTATGTGTGAGCCTGACGAAGAATCATTTTTGCGAAGGACTTAGTATAATTTTAAATATACATAAGTAGCTATGGCATCAATGTTAGCAGTATTTTAATAAAAAAAACATGTAAATAATTTATTAAAAACATATCCATATAATCATTCTGATTTTACAAGATTTAATTCCTATAAGTATGTAGCAATTACATAACATAAATATATATATAGATAAATATATATAGATAAAACGGAACATTCCGGAATTTTGATTATATTAAAACGGAAAATAAATATAAAACGAAAAAACGGGGCTCTAATATTGGTAACAGGAAGTTCTTTAAGCTCAGTCATTACGTGTTATGGCCAAATAAGACACGGGCCATACTGTGATCACGTATTATAAGCGACATGTCTTTGTGTCCAATTCTGTATGATAAAGGGATTACATATATTTTAACTAAGAATATTTATGCGTATTAGCTTACTATAGCTGGCTTTTGTGTAAATACAATGAGAAGCCCGAGATAATTATGGATTCACTCTCTTCTACAGATGCATATCGTCGGGAGCTCATAATCCTACCCAAGTGCATATGTGGGTGGTGACTAAAAAGTGGTATCTGATATATCAAACATTTTATTAACCCTTGTTGGCTAACCTATAACATGATAAACTCAGCTGACAGGTTTGATCGAATTTGCTGAGACAGTATATGTGAAAATATCTCCAAAATATATACAAAAGAAAATATATTTATTATAGCTATATTTATTTATAACGTTTTAAGTCATAACGTTCAGTTGAAGTTTTTTTTATTTAATTTTATTTTCTATAAAGCATATGTCCATTGCCTGCTGGTGACACTTTCCATTGAATTATGGTGTAGGTATCTATAAGATAAGAATGATATGTTATTATTTGGCCTTCTAGATTTCAGGTTTTATATGAAGGAAGGTAGGAATAATTTTTAGAAGTGATAATCTGTCGTTAAGATATTAGAGCGAAAAGGTTTAAGCGATATTTCACAATTTTGTTATTGAGGCATAGAACCGTGGACCGTCAGTTCCGAAGTACAAAGCCTTTTACTACTGGGCTACTTCCTACTTCTACTTCAGTGGAATATATAATTCATAATTTGGACACAAAAGCCGCGGACTATGTGCATACATAGGCATAGGGTATCCCTCTCCGCGTATGCTGCATCTGTGTTTTTTTTTAATTATCTAAGGTAAAACAACTTTTTTTTATGAATTGCAGTTGACTCTCCAGTCCAAAGTAAATAATATTCGTTATTCCCTCAGCTAAGACATTTTGGGAGAATATAGTTTCCCTGATAAGCTTATGTACTAGAATCTAAGAAGAGACAAAATGTTATCCGAGCAACTTACATTCAATTATGAGGAAGTGAGACAGTGTATGCTCATAGTTTAGTGAAGAGCTGTTCATTTTGAATTTTTTGAGTTTAATTGACCCCGTTCCGCAACGGTATAATTAGTGAATAGACCTGGACAGTTCGTGAGTTATGACTGACGCCTACGTTATACTATTCATACTTATCAAAATGTTACCCAAATAAAACACGCTGTTTCTATTGAGAACTTTATGGTAAACATCAAAACAAGTAATGTCAGCGTCTTCTAACAAAAATTAATCTGGAAACCTTAACGTGTTAAATATCAATTTGGTGCGATAACCTAGATGTTAGGCACTCTAAGAAAGGATATATATGTGTCAACATGCAACGTTTGCTTTATCCATTTATTTATAAACTGGCGTAGCAATATCTGCACAAGATTTCTCATATCACCCACTGGGTAACAATTAAAAGTTTCTTAGTTGCCTCTCCACATTATCATTTAGTTACATATTAAGACATCTGGAATATGCGTATCCCTATTTTTTCGTCATAAACGTAAATTAAACAGTGGTTCACTACATAAGCAATGTACCCGTACCTGATTTGTTAAATGTTGTCCTGTGTCAAACAATTTCAACGATTAGCACCCAGTACCCTGTCTTATGCTATAATTTGCATCTTGCATCCCTGTATTACAGAATCTCCCAATAATAATTGGATGAATAATAAGATTCAGTTATTGGGATATATTAAGGCTTTCATACTGATGCGTGTCAACGGATCGGCGTGACCACGTGACCACCAGTGGGTAAAATTTGATTTATGTCACCATACCAATTTACCGTGAATCCACGACACAGCAGGAATTTACAATGGACGGTAGGGCCTACTTGAGTCGTGACTAAAGTCATACGGGAAAATGCACTACAAAGGCCATCAATCCTGTTGCGTCGATAGCCGGTAGTCTTAACAAATGGGCTAAGAGTGATAAATAAATACAAAAGAATACATGTAATCTCACAACGTATTTTCATGCTGTCATAAATTCAACAAACATGCATTTATATTACCTATGTGCTCGGTTACAAGGGAATTGTTCGATTACAATGTATATGTTGACAGAAAGAGCACAAACCTATCTGACGATTAATTTGTCACAACAAAATTGTCGGTCATGAGGCGTTGTCTCCTTGTCGAGACTAACAGCACGGTTATCATAATTTCAGAGCATGGCACTCTGAAAGACTCGAGAGACTCTCTTTTGTGAGAGGGACAACATAACGCTACATCTCAGTTTGCAGGTATGACCACGTGATAGGCCCCGTAACAGAATGAAGCAACACACTGTAAAAAACAGATTGGTTGAAATGACCAATATATTGGTTATTTATTACCAGTCTAGTTGGTAGATATGTGTCCAACAAATCTCTTTGACACAGCAACCAACCTTTTTGGTTGAATTTTAACATATCTAGATTGGTTACATGCGAACCAACCAATTTTGGGTCTGTTTTACCAATATCGTAGTTAATCTATGATTAACTAATTTGATAAATCAGGTAAGAAACTAGTCATATCAACAATTCCAGTGGGTTGGACCAGTTGACACGTTAACGTGTGCCCTGCTACTTTCACTCCCTTTTTCAGTTGTATAATTCTCCGGATTGAGTGGTAGTCTTGTTAAACAAGCCATTCTTCAGATTCGGGTTGCTTTGGTGCGGGTTTAAAGTAGGAAACACAAATTCCGCCTGATCGTGAACTCGAAACTGTAATCGCTCGCTTATACAAATCAGAAATGTTGCACCTCAGCCAGTAAAGCTTCACTTGCAACTATTCAGAGGCACTTTTTTGTCTGATATGAAACTGGCCGTTCTGTTTGGTCAGTGCTTTACCAAAGAAATGGTCAAACTAACCAATATGTTGGTAATATCAACCAATTTTTAACTCAACAAATTAGATTTGTTATATATGCAACCAAATGGTCGACCAATAAAAATTGTCAAAATGACCAATCGTTTTGGATAGTGCATGACTAAAGAGTTGGTTGAAATAACCAATATGTTGGTTAATTCTTCCAGTATCATCTCAACCAACCAAATTGGTCATATATTTCACCAATCTGTTTTAAAGTGCACAGGAACCGCACAAATACATATTCTGTTATAATTTCTTCATGTTCTTACTGTTTTATCTTTTGGTACAGGTAACCGCCTGCATTTTGAAAAGCTTGCTCAGTTTAGTTCTATGTTCATCTGCAGAATTCCATTTCGGTTTCGGACTGCGTGACAGGGGCTAACACGCGATAATCTTCGCGGTAATCTCCCACTCCGGTCCTGCGGGTTCTTGGTTTGTGTTATCCCTATTGCTGTCATAACACCGAGAAACCCCCGAAAGGCGTACTCGTTTGTGAGGGAAACTCAACTGTTGGACCCCAGTAAGCCTACAAAGCGCTCATCCTGGGTAGGGGCCGACCGTGAAAAGCCTCACCGCCTCGGCTGAGATTCGAACTTATCATCTCCCGACTTGAGCCGTTTGCTTTCCTCTGAGACTCTGAAGCCGGTGATGTTCATACTGTAAATAAACTTTACTTTTGTAATCCTCGGTGGCTGCCGATTCCCTTACCAGAAAGCACCAAGCAAGCCGGGATTCCTACGTAGTTACCTGTCTTTAAACGGTGCTTAATGGAATATAAAGTTTTAGAATTGGATGTTTGATAACACCTTGCTACCCAATAGCTAATCCTCTGGCCAAAGATTTTGTAATAAAACAGCCAACACCACGAGAGAAAAAGAAACGTATATAATTAATGCTAGCCAAATGAGCGAAGTCACTGAAATGTTGTTGATTGTTTATCTTCGTTCAAGAAAATGATTTAGGGGAAGTTTGCAACTGAAAGGAACTCCTATATATTTACTTGGATCGTTACTGTTTTGTAAACTCGACATAAATTACATTCCCAGATCTGATATGATTCATCTCATTTACTTTAGGGTATGTGTATAGTTTGATAAATACGTTTTTCGACATTCAGAGCTTCACGTAATTTGCTTTACGACATGTATAGTTTGATAAATATATTTTACGACATTCACAATACCCGTATATGTGATATACTACGACGAGTACAATCTACAAGTGCAACATACCAAGCGGGGTTTATGATATACACGTTGCAAACATGAAAAACTTTGTTATGGCTTGAAGTATAACTGAAATGTAAGCTTTGATCTGACAACACACGGGACACTAATGTATAGTTA
This sequence comes from Sipunculus nudus, assembly GCA_026874595.1. Classification (NCBI taxonomy): domain Eukaryota; kingdom Metazoa; phylum Annelida; class Sipuncula; order Golfingiida; family Sipunculidae; genus Sipunculus; species Sipunculus nudus. Next base: position 65,559,237 of record CM049319.1, on the reverse strand, counting down.
ACGACATATATATATTTGACATATATTTTTATAATAATTATGTATTCATTTTTCTGCATATTTTACGAGGTTTAGAGTACTAGTATAACGCACATTTTAGGATATAAATACGATATATGCATATAAAATATATGATATTATATACTATGTGCCACTTTTTCCAATAACGACTTGTCAGAAACCAGACATCAGAAAAACGCATATTTTACGACATGCATGCTCAGGTCGCAAAAATATGATTTTTTTACAAAGTTCTCTCTCTCTCTCTCTCTCTCTCTCTCTCTCTCTCTCTCTCTCTCTCTCTCTGTGTGTGTGTGTTTTTGGGGATTCTAGGATAATTAGAAGAAAAAGAGCAAGAACATAAAAGATGTATATTCAAAGGGCAACTTCGATTTCTATTCATTTTACATTATTAACCTTATTCCCGAGTTCGCGCATCATCCCATTTTAACAAAATATGTCATCAAGTAAACACCGTAAAAATTCATGATCCAATAAACATCGCAAAATTAAACCGCTCGAAAAAGGCTTTTTACCTTGTACATAAATGGACGGCTTAAATGGCGGCTTAATAGGTTTTTACTTTTTTTAATGCTGATGTGCTATATTGTCGGGTTAAGCAAGATATTGTTGTGAAAGCAGCACTTATTCCCGGTGTAGCATAGTTTAAAACATCCCCCTCCCATATTCCCATGTGATTTTTATACAAATGACACAAAAGAACACACACATGTTATGTTTACACAAACGTATACACTACATGTACTGCAGTTCAAAGGGTATAATTATACAAGAGACGTAACATTATTTTGTAATGGCTCTTAAAACAACAGTTTAATTAAAAAGGCCTTACACGTAAAATCTTCTTTCAAGTTATAAGGAACATAACTTCTTTATATCTCCACTTAACATTAAATATGCAGGAGTTAGTTATGCCAAAAAGGCACCCATCCTAAAAGTAAAAGTAAGTTTATAATCTGATGTCACTCGTGCAGAGAGAGTCTTGTTTGACATTACAGTTTGGTCGTGGGACCTGTTCATTTTTGTTTATTCCAGTTTTTTTTTTTTTTTCTCCTTGAGGAGCATATTACGGCCTAAGCATATGCCTTTGTTGTTGATGTATTTTGGTTATCCATCCTACATTTTACCTGCCCCAATGCAATGATCAGTACCCTTTCACTTCTCGGTGAAGAGAGTACCTCCGTGTGGTTAAGAGTTTTGCCAAGAGCCTTAGAGAGTCAGACGATCAGATCGGGACACGAACCCACTACCTTGCGGTCAAAAGTCCAGCGCCTCAACCTTTACGCCAAATCTTTAGAGTATGTATATATTTTTTAATGAAAATTAAACCCTATCCAATTGTATACGCTGCGATAATAACAAAATCCGAGGCCTAAGTATTTTCGTGTACTTTTATATAATATGTGCATGATATACAATACCCCAAGTAGTTTAAATAACCAAAAAAAATCAGGAAAGTTGAATAAAATGTAATCAGCACTATAAGACATATTGCAACTGTTACTAATTATGTTAGACGTAATTTCTAGGGGGTATTTATATATTCCTGTCGGGGAATAAATGCATAAAATACCTGGCAGATGCAAGATCAGGTATGTTTAACTAGGAATTTTCGCTCTTCAGTGTTTAAAATTGTATTAATATTTAAAATCGGGGGAACACACTTTTTGGAGGGCATAAAAAGCTTAAAAATCGTAACAGTATTTTTCATTTCAATATCTTTCATATCTTAGTCCTTCTGGGTGAGATCAATAGACGGTTTCCTTTAGAGATATCATTCACCAAGTGTTAACTCGGTACAGCCATATGCCTGGTTTATACGTTCTTACTAGAAATCATACTATATTTGCAGACTTCCAACATCAGAACCTACATCTATGTTACCACAGTGCCACTAACACTTATAAAGCCTCCAACCTCAAATTTCTCTAAATGATAAAAAATGGAAGATCTAAAAAAAAATTTCACTCCTCTGGTACAAACACCTGTGTAGAAAACATGTCCATGTGCTGACGTCCTGATGACCGGGTCAAGCGCATTTTAATAAATATATATATAAATATATATAAACATATATTTTAATAAAAAAATATAAATATATATATATATATTGGGGAGACTAAAAAATCCAATCCAGTGTATGCTGCTTCAAAGGCATGCAGATATATTAAAATTTTGATTAAGTGCAACAATTTAAAAAAAAATCCGGGAATGAAAGGACGAACGGACAGACACACAGAGGGACCGTAACTCCGACATATAATATTTTAAACTGACATGGCCTGATAAATGCTGACTTCTTAAGCAGGCTGGAAACAAATACTTATATTGAAACTACCATGCTGTTTTATTCTATCTTTTATAATGATAGATAAAGGTCATTGAACTTTCCAGACCGTCTTTCCAGCATTGACCAGACAAGATTATTTCTAGACATATGTCTATTGTTTTCTCATTTGCCAGAAACCCCTGAATACAAACCGTATAAAATAAATCTAAAACCCATCAGGAGTCGGAGACAGATATCATAACTTTTCAGGGGATGCTGAAGCTATAATTGATAGGAAGTCCATGAGCATCATTTTTATCTTATTTAGGTGATTTACCTTACCTTTCTTAATGGAAACGTCTATTTTAATGCATTTCTACGATATATCATCATATCTTTTACCGTCAGCATATGGAAATATACAGGAAAAAAATCAAAACTAAAATATATATAATTCTTGTTTGTAAATTCAATACACAAACTTTGATTATGATAAATATACCGCAATATCATGGCGCGCGTTAAGATCGTGTTTTCATTTCTTGGAATCACATTTTATATACATGTATATAATTTTATATTCACACCAACTGCGATTAATGATATTTAGAATATAGCTTTAAAGTCTATTAAGATTTAAAATACATGTAAATTGTAAAAATCATACATTGTAAGAAATAAATGTGTACGAATGGAAATCTATAAAAATCATTATGACCTTCAACCTTTACCGTTGTCCTCATATTGCCTCTGATCTTTAAAGTTTCACAACTTATATACGCTGTGATAATAACACCATCCGAGACCCTGTATTTCCGTGTACTTTACAAAAAAATAATATGTGTAAGTTAACATAATAAGTAACAGTTCAATATGTCTAAAAGCGCAGATTATACGGTTTTAGTCAATTTTCCTGAATTTTTTTTTTTTTATTTAAACTACTTGTCGTGTTCGGGTATACATATATTTTTATAAAATTATATTTAAATAAATACATATACATATATTTTAATTATGGATGACCCGAAGACTGAGTGCTATTAAACTTGAGTATGATTAAAACATAAATTTTTTATCTTTATTTTTTTTGTATTGTTAACACAATGACATTTCTAGACTAAATAATACATATGCTTTGCATCCTATATTCCTCATTAACCGTAGCAAAAATTTTATTCCCTGCTTGACTGAAAAAAAAAAAAACCTTTGATATATATAATCACTCATTAAACGTGCCTATGCGACATTACACATAAGGGTATATAACATCTTTCCATGCGTGGTCAGATACATAAAGGACTATGGCAAATAGTCCTCACCATTGATCCTTCTGTCCAAGCATTAAATCAGAGAATACACTATACATGTGCATAATGAATCATTCTTGCTGCTTTTATTATGATATATGACATACCCTTACCTAAATCGTGACTTAACAGCAACCCAGTTGCATAAGTATATCAGATAAGTGTAATACGCTAAACACAAATATTTATCGATTTATTAGTGTATCAATGCATTTAAACATATAGATAATTTTTATAGATAAGTTATTTATATATATGCACTCATGAAAATGTACACTATAATGTTTTAATGTTTGCTTTAATTATTATGTATAATATAACCTATCATATATTATATATTTTACAGTATATATGATATATGATATATTACTGTAGATGTCATATATAATATATTATATACATAAATTATACTATATATATTAATATATACATACAAACATATAGACATACAGTCAGTGTATCGTATACTTACATACATACACATACACACATAAATTCAGTGTAAGCTTAGGGCGCTCCAATCAGCGCCAATTATTAGCACTTTCTCAGTTCATGCACGGTAGGCTCAGCAGTCGTGCCGCTGTATATTTGTCAGTACAGTTTGAGACCAGTCGACCACACAGCCCAGCATAGGCTCAGACAGCAGTCCTAAACAGAATGATAAGTTACAGATGCAACGAGAAATGACAGTGGCGTTTAGGGAACGCTTTGCTCATGGCGGTCCCGTGATTCTTTGCGCCACTTTCGCCTGGCCTTGTTTCTTTGATCTGTGGCGGCTTGCCATCACCATGTAATACAAAAACACATAATCGCGACATCTGACCAAATGCTTTGCTCAGCTCACTGAGGCATTCTTCTTAATGCGTGTTTATAATATGTCATATATAATGTACATGATATAATATGTATAATATGTACTTGTATATATATAAACCTAAATCTGTATCTTTATCTATATCTATACCTGAATCTATATATAACTGGATATTCGTTTCATCATCTATAAACATACTTTAGGCAGTGTATACATTCTAGGAAAGAATATATATAATAATAATATACAATATATATAGCTATATATAATATATAATATACATATATAAGTGTATAATATATATGTATATATAAATATATGAAATTAAGACCACCAATAGGTCCTCGATCAAGTGGTCGTTATTTGAGGTGGTCGCCAAACTTAAGTGGTCGTTAAGCGAAGTTTTACGGTTTATAAATAGAATATATATATATATATATATATATATATATATATATATATATATATATATATATATATATATATATATATATATATATGTTATTAACAACGCACTTCAGTCACGTGAAAGTTCTTAATCTCTTGATCAGTGTGTACCGCGTTCTCAAAATTGACTTTTTATCAGATGATTGATCAATTATAACATTTTACTCTTAGTCTTTAAAATAATCCTGTGAAGATGAACCTTCAAATTAAATCATGGAACACTAAGATTATTGTCAATAAATGCCTGTATTGTCCTCCAATCTATTAATATTTACCACATGTATTCATCTGAAGGCACAGTAAGTTAATCTAAAGTAAAGGGGGGGGGGGTGAAAATTTCTTTATGTTAAAATGACATAAAAACCTCGCCGTGGAATTTAAATCTCATTATTTTAAGTGATTGGTGAGCATATTGGAAAGTAAGAAGTTATATAAGCAGAAGTGTTGGCCTTCTTCCGATTCCAATTTAGATTGGATAAAAGTAAAGCTAACTAATGTATAAAAAAAGTATGCCCATCTATAGCATAGAGAAGAAAAAGAGATGAAACATACGTGTACCCTCCTATGCACAAATTACGAACTGCCCGGAATCTACATGGTCTTACCCCCTCCTTATATATCATTCTGCGCTACAGTATATTGAACTATATTTTGTCGGAATAACAGGAATTAGGCCAGCGAGGAAGCCATGAAACAAGGAGCGTATCAGCTATTTCAATCTGGAACTACCTGCATGGACATTTACGTGGAACTGAAAATCCCACTTCAAAGGGAAGTTGGTTTTCCGTTCTGATTTTATCACAGATTTCATTTCCAAGATGGCGGCCACTCAGTGAGTAGGTTTAACCGCGTCTCCTCACAACGAGCGTAATCAGCCGTCTCCTTGTATTAAAACTCCGCTTGAAAGAAATAAAATCCTACATTTATAGGAATAAACCCATATTATTCGAAAATAAAGGCATTTGTGAGATAACATTGGATGGACTATAAAACATATATCACACCGTGTAGCTATAACGCCGCCGTTCAACTGAACATTGTCTTTTTTTTAATCCCTTAAATTGATTAATCAGTGGCTGATTTACCGGGGCCCCCATTTTTTTCGAAATAGAAATCTTGGAAATAGAAAAATAAGCGCTAAATACCGAAAAAAAGAAGGCGGGCTTTGCATGCATGATGCTTTTAAAACTACCCAAGATTGCGCCTTTGTATATTTTGTGGCCTACATGTACAAAACTTTTCTACACAATGAGAGGGGGAACCACCTCTTTACCCCCCCCCCCCCCCCCATATTCCCAAATCCCGTATCCGCCCCTGTAATGATGAAGTAAGGGTATAAATGTTCGGCATGAATTTAAAAGATTAAACGTTGAAAAACTAATTATACATATTTTGTTTACGTAATAATGTGTCCACATGGGTGTCCAGTATACAGGTGCCATGCCGTATGAGAGAAAGACTGAGCGAAAAAATATTGAAAAGCCGTCATTATAGTTAAAACCATATTTTAAATTACATGAACTTTCGAAGGTTTCCTCCAAAAAGGTAAACCTCCGATAATATTTTTAAAATTACCTTTATTATGGTCTAGATGTGCTACCTTCTCCATTTTTTTATTATGGTCTAGATGTGCTCCCTTCTCCATTTTTAGGGGTGGAGAAAAAAAGTACCTCCCCCCCCCTTTTATAAAATAAAACCTTTAATTTTAAAAGTTCAGGATAATTTTATTAATAGTTTTATAATTTCGTCTCATTTTCCTCGATAATCCTTTATTAATGCATCTCATTGGAATGAATTAAGGATTCTCCATGTACCTATTGCTTCACTGAATGATGAATGTAGGCCCATATTTATGTATGCTGAAATGAAATGTAAATTATGAATAATACAGTGCTTAAAATTGATAAAAAAATATTTTCTTACAACAGACAAAATATATTTCTTAAGAAAATTATGTTTTTTTTCGGATAAGGTTTTTGTTGCGTTTGGGAGAGGGGGGTTCTTAAAAGATTGTTCAGTTCGGAGATAGGGGGGGGGGATTTCTATCGGTACTCCAATGGATTGTCTCAACACATTCTCAGAGCAAACTAGACCCCTGCCTTTGAAAGGGATGTATTCGACATGGCAGACATTAGTTTTTATTCTTCTGCCAATTCTTCTGATGAGAGGGTTATTGTGACATCTTGAAACAGCTGTTGCATGAATGGAAAAACAGTACATGAAAGAAAGAGAAAGTCATATTGTCTGAGTCCCATAATACACATCCATGTTTCCCAAGGGTTCAATTTGGTATTTATAACATCTTTCTACAACGACACCACATAATGTTTTTCACATCAAGTACTGTTTCATCTATACATCTATGCGGCATGTTCTTTTACTATTTGCTGTGGTCTATAATTGTTTGTTAAATAATTGTATCAATATCTATATATTTCGTATAATAATGTTCCCATGACCTTTTATGTAACAAATTACTCAATAATTAAGTGTTAACTTGCCTTCATTTTCTCACATGCAAAAAAAATCCAAGTGGAAATTGAATCAGAGATCACTAGAGAAAAGACTTGGCAATTTCCAAAATCATGCATCATGCTGACCCTCTTCTCTTAAAAATGTTTCACCAGACCTTAACACAAGTGTATATACAGTAAATTACGAACACCAAACGGACCTCAATTCATGTACAAGTCAACAATTATTCACGAGTTTCATCAGCCCTTGCGCTAATCTTTGAGGTTTCAGTTAAAGATCATTTATCTGCACCTTATATGTGTCTGTACACATACATGTAGGAAATAAATATTAATATTAATCATTAAAGTAAATATTTTAACTTTATAACTACTCAAATGAACCATTCTTCAGCAAGTGCAAACTATTTGTAGTCCTCTGAATACTCATAATTTAAAATTGATAAATACTTTAAATGTTTTCTTATTATCTCCATAAAGCGCTTTCTGACAATGATTATTTGTAATATTTATTAGGTGCGAAAAAAAAACATTTCTTTTTATTATTTACTTCACATTTGTTAAATCCACTTTATGTTTTCAGTTATTTTTTCAAACAACACACATGATGCAATAATTAAAACACAAATATCTTTAAATACTTACTTGAAATTTATTCTATCCAGATTATTATATCTCTGATGTATTCATTAATTAATAAGTTGCTTCCATAATTAAGGCAGAGATATATTAAATATACAATGAACATTTATTCCGTTCAGTTTCTTATGTTCTTCGCATTGTAAATTGGGCGGAACATTGCCACAAATGATTAATTCAAATATAACTTTAATTGCTTAATTTTTACCTAATCAAGTTTTTGAAGTCTTTGAGTTGTTCGTAAATCTTACCACATATAACAAGTAGAGCTGTGGTCTAAGACTACATACCTCAGTCAGGATTCTAATCAAACGTTCTTGTGTTCCACAGACTCACGATTTTCCATACGGTTTACAACTGAGAAGGAGGACATAGAACGTCCCTAAGTCTAATGAATGTCCTTTCACGGAATTAAAAAATTCCCTAATAAAGAAAAGAGTCATTTAAATAAAAATCATATCATGTTTATTTAGACGACCTCAAAATTTCATGGATTGTTTCTTTTGTATTACCAAATACCTCTATTAAAATATCATAAAAAAAGTGTTCATATCTATTGGAGTGAAATTTTTAGTAAAGTAACCAAGCAAGGGAAAAACCTTATACCCCGCATGCTGGCGGAAGAATATTCAAGGAAAATATTGGTGGCCAGCAGTGTCTAATCTGACATTAATCACACGGTACTCAAGCCGCCATATTGTGAGGGCCGCCATATTGTAAGATTATAAACAGACGTGTGTCGCTACTGGAGGGGTATTCAATAGATACTCCGCCGATGGTTGGTTTATATTCATCTCAACTACCCCCTTACAAGTCCGCTGACGACTTTGGCGAGCCTCTATGCCTGGCCCCGTTCGCTTTGATTACACGAATAAATACCCAATTGAATATCAATTACTTTCATAATATGACAAAGGTTATGGTCCCACGAGACGAGTTTTATTTACGAGCCTAGGGAAGTATTCATATATTTGAGAATGTCGTAAAATTCGGGTGTTTCCGGCAGGCACAAAGGCTTGCTGTTCAGCCCTGCCGTTTTACGACCTCGCCAGGTTCTTTGAGAAGTAACACCCAAAAGTTGGGAATAATTCTCTTTATTGTACGCGTGTATACTTACAAAATTCCTGCGAGACTTGGCACTAATTTCTACAGCTGTTATTGCATATTACTACACGAACTACTTATATAATCATTTAAGAACGCTTGAACTCTTAAGCAGGTACTGCCAACGTGCAGAACGCATTAAAAGTAATGGCGGGGCCTCGGTACCGATTTCATGGACAGGAAGGCGTCACGCCAAAATGCACATCAAGGAGCCCTGAATCATTACCCGCTGTATATACGACAGACCTCGGACAACCACAGTGCAAGCCACTCGCGTCTAATTATAATAGCAATAGATCTTCTACCCCGCGGTTGATATAGTGCCAGCTCTTAACGTATAATTGATAATTAAATACAGATCATAAGTACTCAAGAAGTCTCCCGATCTATCGTTTGGACTGTGTGTTTCACTGTAAAAAAAACCTTTTTTCCCAGTTTCACAGTAACTCGTAATGTTTACTTACTGTATATCAAATGCATTTATCAGTTTCAACCGGAAGACCATTTTACCTCTCCTTATTCTAGGGCCCGTGATTCTTGGAGGTCCTCAGGTGTGGTTTCCCCTAAAATCTTCGTACCACCATCGGGAACACCTGTATTCCCAGATTTACCTTGCACCAACAAGAACCAAGCAGCAGTTTCGCCCCTCCCCGGATAAAAGCAAACCTATGTATTTATTATAGGGGCAAAACCGTTGCTAACCAAAACCCCTCCCCTCCTTTGGATGTGCCGCGCCTTTGGGTGTGCCGTATTTTTGGCGGCTGGGCGTGCCGTTTAACAGACAGATGAACTCTTTGCTATTAGGTACTTTACATACCCCATGCAGAAAATGATTAGACAAATCCCTCTAACTTATTTTTCCTGTATGCCCTGGCAGGTTATTGAAGTAGGTCTTGTGTGATGTAAGTAAATATATGTATAAAAGGTACTGTTCGGCTTATTTTATCTAAATGTCAACAGAATAATATCTTTTATATAAGGTGAACCCGTTTAACATCGAAAAATCAGCTTTAAATATCCTTAATATCATATTTATATGATACCCCTTCTTCAGAATACCCCTAAGGTCAGTTGCAACCGATTTCAGACAATCCCTACGATTTCAGATTTAACGCTTCAAGATAGTTATTTCTTTGTATATGTCTACTTGTATAAATATGTATATTTATATAATTCCTTTCTACTTGGTTTTCAAAATTAGTTTAATCTTTATATAATTATTTATTTCAACAGTCCGCAGGGTGTAGCCTGCACCTGGGGTAAGCAGGACCCTGTGGCAGGTATAAAATGCCAAAAAATTACGATAAATATGACAATGATATAAAAATACAACGCACAAATCAAATGTCAAACTAGATATTTCTTGGCACCGCAGGTGCCATAGTATCCCCAGACAATTAATCCCCCCCCCCCCTTTAAGAATAGGCCCCCACATCTTCAGCAACATTTATATCAGACCACACTCATAGAAAAAATCACTCTCATGAAAAAGGTCATGACCCCAATTTCAATATACATCATCCCCTAACCCATGTCTATTTATATGCATAATATGAAAGAAATCTGTCCATTAGTTTTTGACTGATAATGCTCACAGTACTTTTAAGTGGCAATGATGGGGTATTAAACGGCACGAAAACAAGTAAAAGAATAACAGGTTGCGCTACCAGTTTCCAGTACATGACAACATGATCCAAGATCTTCGGTCAAGTTGATTTTTGGACCAATCCATGCATCCCTTATTGAGATATTAATGATTTTGTGTGATTTTCACCATATATGGTAATATTCAAGGTCAAGGCAACTCTCATAGGAATGATCATGACCCCAAATTAAATAAACATCATCCCATAACTCATATCTATGTATTTGCATAATATGAAAGAAATCTGTCCATCGGTTTTTTACTTATAATGCTCACAGTACTGTTAGGTGGCAATGATAGGGGTATTAAACGGCACGAAAATAAGTAAAAGAATAACAGATGGCACCACCTGTTTCCGGTACATGACATTACTATCCAAGATCTTCGGTCAAGTTGATTTTTGGACCAATCCATGCATCCCTTATTGAGATATTAATGATTTTGTGTGATTTTCACCATATATGGTAATATTCAAGGTCAAGGCAACTCTCATAGGAATGATCATGACCCCAAATTAAATAAACATCATCCCATAACTCATATCTATGTATATGCATAACATGAAAGAAATCTGTCCATTAGTTTTTTATTTATAATGCTCACAGTACTGTTAAGTGGGAATGATGGGATATTAAACGGCACAAAAACAAGTAAAAGAATAACAGGTGGCGCCACCTGTTTCCTGTACATGACAATACTATCCAAGATCTTCGATCAAGTTGATTTTTGGACCAATCCATGCATCCCTTATTGAGATATTAATGATTTTGTGTAATTTTCACCATATATGGCAATATTCTAGGTCAAGGCCACTCTAATAGGAAAGGTCACCCTAATTTATATATACATCATCCCATAACCCATGTCTATGTATATGCATAATATGAAAGAAATCTGTCCATCGGTTTTTTACTTATAATGCTCACAGTAATGTTAAGTGGCAATGATAGGGGTTTTAAACGGCACAAAAACAAGTAAAAGAATAACAGGTGGCGCCACCTGTTTCCTGTACATGACAATACTATCCAAGATCTTCGATCAAGTTGATTTTTGGACCAATCCATGCATCCCTTATTGAGATATTAATGATTTTGTGTAATTTTCACCATATATGGCAATATTCTAGGTCAAGGCCACTCTAATAGGAAAGGTCACCACCCTAATTTATATATACATCATCCCATAACCCATGTCTATGTATATGCATAATATAAAAGAAATCTGTCCATTGGTTTTTGACTTATAATGCTCACAGTAATGTCAAGTAGCAATTTTGGGGGTATTAAACGGCACAAAACAAGATTTCTTGAGATATTTAAGAATTTGTGTGATTTTTCTCAAAATTGGAACTATTCAAGGTCAAGGACACTCTCTTAGTCAAGGTCATGACCTCATTTTAAATAGGCGTCGTCTTCTCACCCATTTCTATACATATACCAAGTTTGGTAAAGATCCGTGAAATATTTTTTGAGTTATTGCGCCAACAAGATTTACATGCGGCGGCGACGGCGGCGGCGGCGGGACCGGTATGAAAACATAGTATCCCCCGACTTTGTCTGGGGATACAATAAATACTAAGAATGTGAAGCTAATAAAAAATGATAGATTTTACTTTATGATTATTTGTTTTCGTGTTCATTTGAACAAACTAAGAGCGATAAGATAGCAACATGCTAACGAAAATGCTCGATAAAGTGACTTTGTATATAGTACAAAATTTAAGATACCGCTGCATTACTGATATATGAAGCAGCTTTGATGGATTCAATACGTGATTTTGGAAGGAAACTGTTATTGATATGAGTTTAAGGGGTAGAATAATAGTGGGTGTCTGAAGTCGTTCATATTCTTTGCATATCTTATATGTTCAAATAAAAAATAGATAATTTACATTTTGCGACAGCTTTATTTTATTTTTCAAAACTTGATTCTATCTATAAAATTTTGTATCTTTCACGTGGTTTATCGATACAATATAACATGGGTTAACTACATTAGAATGTATGAATAAGTTAAACCAGCGAGTAGTAGTCTGAACAGTGCGGAGGTAACCTAACATTAAGTTCAGACTACCCCCGGTGGTAATCTAAAATTATTTCAAAATACCGGGGAAAACCTGAAATGGGGATAACCTGAAGTCTTTACACCAGTTCTTCCCGTAGAGACTGGCCGTGCTTATCTCACAGCTTGCCATCTCCAGTAATCTGGTGACGTATCCACCCACATCCCCAATGAGGCTGGAGTATCCCAGATCCAGGAGAGCATACCTGACAATCTCAAGGGCGGACTGAGCCATCGGAACGCCGGGAGGTTTTCCTGTTGGCCGAAGGAATATGCAATGCATTTTGATGCCTGCGGTATGAACTATATATTGATAACAATGGCCCAAATCGTGTTACGTTTTGGCCGTGTTGACTGAAATTTCCCGGTTCTGTTTCCAAACCCATACACAAACTGTCACTTTGTAGGAGATTTTAACCATTATTCATATTGTCGTTTACGGGAAAAGAAATATGATCAACATTATTTCAGAAACACATGTATTATTTAGCAAAACAGAAGAAATTGTTTAACTTTTGCGTATAAAGGATCTCTTGATATGCCTAATCTCATTTCCCACCGGGCATCGTGATATCAAATTTATCCGTTACTACACCAAGTGATCCTCTAAAATGGCAATGCGTAGAGAATACACAGAAATTTGTTTTACAGAAACGGGAAAAACAATACATTTTACAGTGAATGACTTGATATATAGTCTGGGATGTAGGTGTCGCTAATGAGCGAAACGGTTATAGAACATCCTGAGATAAGGAGACAAGCTTCTAAGTAAAATTTGAAAGATGGCGGACATTAGAACACGAACTATTCGAGTTGTGATCAGTTAGTTATATCAAGTTTGGATTGTGTTAGGAGGTGGCTGACACTCCCTGCTATCATTTGTCTCAACCTCTGACGCTCTGTAAGACTAATGACCAAGCGGGGCTAAGTTGAACCAGGAAACGCAGAAGACCCTGCTTGAATCAATGTTATCTAAAGTCTGAATCACCCAGGCCCAGGACAGTCATTTGTAAAAGTCAGACATTCTCAGACGTACACATGCGCACATCGTCTTGATTATCAACCAGGGTTCCTTAGCTAGACCGCTTGGTGATGTCATATTTGCGAGAAGAATTGTTTGCGTCCAATGTTTCTTCCAGATGAAAGAACGGCAATGGGACTACATTCGCTGAAAATGATGAAGTGACACGATGCCGCTATCTATCCTGTGTCTCATATGACAAACCTGTGAGCAAGCTTTGACAAATGACCATGTATTAGATATAGGGTCATGTAGTTCCAATAGTGACTGACCTTTTACGTGTTTCTCCATATATTTCAGGCTTTTCGTATAAAACGGTTCCATTGCTGTAAAAGTTCACATGCGTTTTGCAATATCAGTCTGTCATCAAAATATTCTGCGACTGTCCAGCAACTGCATTGAAACCCAAGAGTTCCTGGCTTTGATTAATACAGTCTTAACATTGACTCTACTATTTCCTGCATGGTTTCTTTTTGTTATATGAATTGTAGGCTTCAGTATATAAACCCCTTCAATCGGTATGACCCGTTCAGCATTTGTGTAGTTGTATTGTTTCTTCGCGAGTTTACCTGCGATAACTATATAGACAGCGACTATCTGTTAACTACTGTTGAATTACAGAGGTTCTGACGCAGACCATTCATCATTTTTTTTAATACAAAAGAGCGGACCCATACGGGCTCCAAGGGGTCTGGATCCACCCCTATTTAGCCGCCGGAATCTTTCTTTAGCGGTTTAAACTAAATTTTATGAAAAATAACCTTCCCATTTTCAAGCCCTGAGAAGCTTTTTTAAGTTTTTGCATTAGTCCCCCTCGTTTGGAACTCCCCTGTCCCCTTTTCTCCAAAATCCTTGACCAAGCCCGGAAACATATTGTACAAAAACATTAACAACATAAATAAACCCCTACCATCAGAGCTGGTATTAAGAGATGTCGTAAAATTCTCTTGCTAGACCAAAAGTGGATGTCGTAAAAGCAGGGTAGTCGTGTTACGATATAAGGATGGTGTTTAGATAGTATTTCTCCATACATCCCTGTTGCTTTAGGAATTTGACTTGGGAGCAGACGATTTCCGGTTCAATCCCATAATACCAAGCTACATGTGGTGATAATTTTAATTTTCTGGTAACCTCTATCCTCAATCTTTCCTACAATTAAACATAAACACCTTATTTAAGAAATGCCTAAATAAAATCCATGACTTATTATCCCATCCCAATGTTCAGGTCATTTCAAAGGGCGAATGCGCCATAATAACCCACAGACTTCTATTAAAGTAACAGGGATACGAGACCTTGGTAAGCCCATATTTAATAGCAACTGATCATAAGAGATAAACCTCAGAATTCACACATGAAATATATAATTTCCTCTCATCTCACGGCATTATATACCCCACTCCCTGGTCAATCTACAGCATACTGATTTTAAAAGTCTGCGGTTTCAATTTACTTATCAACAGAAACAAATTGATCCAGATTATATCAAAATTTAATGAATTTTTCCTTAAATATTTACTTTACCTCCACCAAATCTCATCAAATCCTTTCAAAACGTTTTGGTTAAGTAACCGACAAGAATGCAATTATCTCGTAGTATGGTTCTGGAGTTCTAGTTCATTTGAAAATAGCTCTCATTTTTTAAATATCTGAAATGTATTCCACTGCTGCAAAAACATTCGCAGAGCATATCCCTCTGTGCAGTAAAAAAAACTACTAAAATGACTTTCTTGATAACGATCTGCGTCGAGAGTTAAAATTAGATTTACAACTGAAAAATATTTGATAAAATGTGGTCATTATTGAAATAAAAAGTAAGGAACGACCGCATACGCCAACGTCATTCAGATGCGTCCAAAAATTTATCAGGTCCGTCCCAAAAAATGACGTTGCAGGTATCCAAACCATATATCTCAACCATATCGCGAGAATAACTCCATGACAAACTGTTACGAAGACAAATTGCTCAGGGGAAAATACTAGGCCGGTCCAAGATTCGAACCCATGTCGGTGGCGCACATGTCCGGCATTCCAATCGCTTCTCAGTTCGGTCTGCTTTTATGGAACCCTGTAACACACCCCCTCTTAAGAGCGTTCTGCTATCAGAACAAGACTAATTATCCCAGGAGTCACACTTTGGTTAGCTTATTCCCTGGGCCACAAAGTTTCCCGTCACGTTGGACGAGCCCCCATTTTGTTAAGAAGACAAATTGCTCGGGGGGGAAATACTGGGCCGAACCCGGATTCGAACCCATGTCGGTGTCTGGCGTTCCAACCGCTTTGCTAGAAAAGCAAGCTTCACCAACGATACAGTTCGGTCCGCTTTTATGTCACCCCATAACCCCCACACAATATGTCATTGAAACTCCTTGAGAACATTTAGAGATTGTATGAGAACATTTAGAGAAACTGTATGGACTAACAGGCCAGGAGGTCCGTGGACAGCTTGTCCTGATAACGTGTCCATTCATGGCCAGATGTATTGTTTATGAGGTGCTCAAGGAGGGTCATGTGCAGGTGAAAGTTCTAGCCTTAACAAAGATGAGATTTTCCTTTTTGTGCATAGTCCCTAAATCAGCTCATTTTTGATTGATAATAAAGCCTTTTGTATATAACTGAGGTTAATAAGATTATCTTTACATTCTATTCAGTTGATTGATACTGTCATAGAGCCGGTCTCACACACAGGACACCTGAATGCCAGGTGTAAACAGAAGTTCTTCGGGACATTAAAACAACGCCCTGGGACGAAGAAAAGGACATGGAATCTACCTGTGACGTCATCCCATGGTACAAATACGGGTGAAATGAGAGGCCATCTGTCAATAGTGAGCTCAGAGTCCAAAGTATGGTAACACGTCCAGACCTCAGATCTGGAGTTGTTGTGGAGACGGCATGAAATACTTATTGTTATAGTTGCCTCCGCCTAGTGTCTTAAACCCCCGTTCGTGGGAGTGTTTGTGTGTGCTATTGTGTTTGTTCATAACATGACTGATACATTTTCAGGGCGTTTCTTCATGGGTCAATGAAGAATTAATCAGATTTTTGTGTGGATCTGGCTGATGATCACGATTCGGGAACGCCATCAAGGAATATTCACAAATGTACAGAATGCACGAATGAATCTAGAAATATGGGCCAAATAAGTAAATGCACATATATTCCATGGGCTAAGAGTGGTTACCGTGAACCCCCTCTGGGATTTTATGACATAGGTATTTTTAGATCCCTAAGTATGTCCAATTAATGAATTAAGAAGTTAACATTGATTATTTTGGGATACACTACCCTTTTAGGCCATTTAAAGACAACCGCGTCTTTACACACGGCACCCGCGGACAGGTAGCCTTGTTAAGGGGGTAGGGGTATGTAAATGCTTATAGCTCGCTTAATATTTGACATATTCACTTCGAATAAACTGCATTGTATTCGCAAATAGTTGGGAAAAGTCACTAATAACAATAATCATATGAATGTGTTATGTATTTTTGTTAATTAAGCAATTAATGACTATACATAAAAAATATCCGAAAGAAAATTTAATTTAACAGTTTCTTTTCATTTATTTTTCCAAATAGTAGTTTATTTTCGAGGTGATGTTGCATATTTAAAATTCTAGTGTATTAATACTTTAGTACCTGACATTCTTACAAATTTTGTTGATAAAATTATATAAATTTGACCATATACACCTGCAATGAATGACCCATTGTTAATTCTATTTTATGGTATCCCTTGTATATAAGATGATGTACTTGATTTTCATTGTGATGTTTCCCTTTTACTCTTAGTAGTAATTTTCCTGAATCTGAAGGTGTTTATTATCTTTAATAATAATAATAAGAGCTCTCTTTTGAACAAAATTATGAACACATAATAATCACAAATAATAATTATGTTAAATTGTTTTTATAGATAGAAAATCAATCCGTAATGCTGATCTATCTGAAATTTTGGGATGAATTTGTCAAAAAAAGTGGGAAACAAAATATAAAAAATTTACTTACTGTAAAGCTCAGTGCATTAGACCTGTATACAGTACACTCTAAAAAGTGAGAACATGTTTATGATATGTTTCATGTTTCTATATGAAACATCATTTTGTCCACTTTTTTAAACGTCATTTTTACCCGAAACATGTTTTACAGGAAACATAGTGAGACGTGTTTTAAAACATTATTCAATTATCTACAACATGTTTCTATTTGAGACATCTTTGATAAGTTGAAACATTTGTTTGACGTGTTTTGAAACATGCTTCAAATTTCTTAAAACATGCTTCTATTTAAAACATGAGGAATACATTGATACATTTAGTTCAATCCAGTTTCATGAAACATCATTAACAGTTTAACTTGGCGAGAAGCGTTTGAGACATGTTTTCAGTTTTTTAAAATACGTTTCAATTTAAAACACTCTAGAACTCTAGTACTCTAGAACAGGTTGAACTGTCATTTTTTTTTTTTTCATTTTTAAAAGGTAAATTATCCTTGAATATGCTTCCAGGAGGCGTCATAGGACCTGGCATACTCCGGAGGCATGTTACTCAATGGGTGAAATAATGTCCTTTCTAAGTTTAAAAGTTGTCAAGATCATTTGAAATACGAAACGCCTTCTTCGGAAATATGTATTAAAAGTTAAGATTTGTTTAATTGCTATAGACATTGCTTAATGCATATGGTACATGTTTTTGTTTTATAGATCCCACAATTTAATATTTCTGATTTTAATACTGATTTTACCGACAGCAAAATTAAAACATGACAATAACGACCCTGAAATTTGTATGCTACTTCAAACTGTAATAGATTAATCCATGACCTTGAATTTGGTATGCTTCATAAAACATAATTACACTGCCGATTTTTGGACAAAGTTATATATTTAACTGCCATCAATGACCAGAAGGATCCTAAATTTTTGACGGTGCTTGACTAAACACTGCCTGTGTAATCTTCATCCAACGCCGTGTTAATATCCTATATGTCTTTAAGTTACCTAACCGTATTTATTGATTAATCGATCATTGGTAGAAGAAAAGATACCGGAAATTACTAATATTTTACTGGTTTTCACAGACGAACGCTGCGGAACGTAGATGAATTTAAATAACCACTGTCCACATTTAAAAAATGTAGGTTTTCATAAAAAATAGTTTCTTACTTCATCTGAAAAGTTGAGGTGTCGTTCAAGCAAAGTATATGAAAACTGCAATATTCACACTTGAGAAACACTAGAAAACTACCAGAACAGAGTTGTCTCTAATAAAACAATTAGAACGTGATAGGAAATATGACGTCTTCCCCATTCTGGGTCAGTTTGATTGAAAAAAAAGTATCTTTTAAATGAAAAGACAAGAAAATTATCATTAATAAACAGTGAGTGTTATATAAACATAATTCATGTTATATTTAAACTTATCATTTTTATTCAAGATAATGAGTCAATTTACATGATTTTTTTTTCAAGAAATAATAAACCTGCATAATAAACAATATTACAGTCGAAGACCAAACATCACTTGAAAATAGCAAAAATATATAACAAGAAAAAAGATTCACTAACCCAATTAAAATGGCAATTAAATTTCAGTTTATGGAAATTATGTCTTTACTGAAATTATGAATGTCACAGTAAGTGAAGAATAACCCACTTAAAAGTGCATTTAAAAACAAATTACTGAAATCATGTTGCATTTAGTTAGGAGGGTAGGACATACTTAGAATGTAATACCACCCTAACAGTACATAACAGTTCCCCCATACACATGTCCTCCATCCTCAAGAAGATACATCTTCATCTGTCCTCCTACAATCAAGCTTGACCGAACTTCTCCATCATCAATAATGAACAATGCATTTGGCTCAGTCCCTTCAGCTGTTTTAAAAAATCCTCCTTCCCATCTTTCTGGAAAACAAAACCAGTGTTCAAAAACTTCAGGCATGATGCTGTTTACCTGTTGTAGTTCATAATTCATATTTTGAGATCAAGCTGTAAGCCTGTTTCAATGAGCTAATTTTTTTTTTGTTTTTTGGGTTTTTTTTTTATTTGTTTTTATGAACACAAACATAAGTCAAATCCCGAGATCAGCACAAAAGAAAGATCATAAAGTGGGATTTTGAACATACCAGTCTGTGGTTAAAAGTTAACTATACCATGGTAAAATAAGTTTAAACAGTATATTTTAATTTTTTTTATGTTTGAACATAACAGTCAGACAGTTTGAACCTCAATACTAAATTATCAATGGATAGGTATAAGTCAAAACTTACAGATCCAATGATCCTGAATGTGATATTTTCATGTTCTTCTTCCTTCCTCTGCTCTGGACCCTTGGTCACCAGTTACAAAGAAAGTGTTTTTATTAATTTTCACTATGGTTACTCTGTTACCTTTAATAACAAATTTGATAGTCATACTAACTGAAACAACATTTAGACCTACAATTTACCTATTAAAACATTTTCTAGAAGGACATAAGATGGAAAGGCAGACTTCTTAATGATAAAAATGCAGCAAATTTAAAATTGCATCCCCATCAGAGATTGAGATAGTCTATATTTCTTTTAATAAAATAATACAGCAATGCAGAAAATTGATTGTTTTAATGATATTTCTTATAGACTGTTTGCACTTGCATAATAATTTGATGCACAATAAGAACACTTAAACAAAGATGGAAAATGACATGGATAAGTGTAAACAGTGTTGCAAGTCAAATGTGATCAAATATAAACCACTAAACTGTGGCATGTACAGATTATTGAAGAATAGGTGTAACAAAAATGTTATCATGGTCAGAAAAATATCAGTCTAAAATACTTTTAGTTTTATATCCAGTGGCGTCAATTTTTCTTCCAGGGTGGGGGGATGACTTTGTATATTTATATATACACACACACATATACCTTTTTCAGCATCTCTGAGTGACATATTCAACTATATATATATATATTTAAATTTATGTATATATAAATGTATATATATATATATATGATTATGTATACACTAAATAATATTTCAAATAATTATATTTTAATAGAAAATAAGTTATTTTGTAATTGAAAGCAAGGTTTAGATATAACATTTTTTAGTAAATGGATCCAAAGTCTTTTATTCTATTAATTAATATAATTCATTTGCAATATTATAATATTATTCTCTGAAAAGTGGGGGGATGATTACATTGGCCATCCCCCCTTGCCAAAAAGTGGGGGGTATATATACCCCCATCCTCCCCCTATATTGACGCCCCTGTTTATATCTATGGATATGTTTGGTGTATAAATGGTTTGATGAATAACAAAAAATATATTAGAAAATTGATTATTTGTCAGGGTCCAGGGTGCGTGTTTTGCACACTGCCATATAAAACACACCAGGTTCAGTGTGAAACTTAAAGATGTTTTAACAAGAATCTAGGGGGAGGGGGTGGAGACTTATTAATGAATAAGCTGACCAAGGGAAAACTAACCCCCCCCCCCCCCCCCCCGGTACAATAACCTGATAACCTTATTGATAGCTAAGGCATTTTTGCTGGTATGAATCTCACTGGCACAGACTTACAGTAAAAGCATATCCAGAAACAACAGAGTTCAGAAGGAGATCGGGGGGGGGGGGGGGGGCAGGGAGTCCCCTCCCCCCCCCCCCCCCCCTTTACCATCCAATCCATCGCAACCTGTTTTTAAAAGGTTTCAGACAAAATTTTGCGGCCTGGATCCCTCATTTGCGGGCCTGGGGACCTGGTTTTTAGGGGTTTTTTATTAGTCCTCCTGGGTTGGAACCTCCCCCCCCCCCCCCCTTTCCTAAATCCTAGATCCGCTCCTGGAGTTTGAACCTGTATATCATTGTATTAGGTTAAAAGTAGTCCAATACTGGACTGCTCGGGGTTTATTTATAACCTGACCTCTTTGTTGCCCCTTCAAATGGGAGTCAGATTAAAAATAAGCCCCGAGCAGCCCAGTACTGGAATAAAGTAGTATTAAGAAAACAAGATAAAACTTTGGAATAATGCCAATCTGACTCACCATCCAGCCTTTTTCCAAATATCACTTTCATTGCACTTGTAAATCTTCGTTCTGCCCATTCCTTGACATCATAAATGGTTGTCTCGGTTGATATTTTGCTGATTCACAAATGTCCATGATTCAATTTTTCATATCAGACTGACCGATCAGTCGCTGTTCGCAACAGTGACAGTTGAAGATACTCGCGCCCGTTATATGAAAACGGGAAAATTTTACGCCGGTTAAGCGGATGTGACGTCATGTTCATGAATCAAACATGTTTGAAACATGTTTGACACATGCAAATAAATAAGAACGATGTTTCAATCTCCAGAAATCAACGAAAAATCGATGTTACATGTTTTGAATCATGTCATTAATGTAAAACATGTTTGTATATGAAACGTGTTTCGTGTTTTTGAAACATCTATATAAAACGTCACTTTTAAGTAACGTCTTGTACCACAATATCAACACAAGGTTTAAAGTCATGTCAAAAGGAGAAAGAACAGGAAGGCATGTGCAACAGTTTCAATTGTTATACAAAATAAATAATTAATGCGTATACAGCTTAATAACATTATTTGGGGTGGCTTAATATTTTTAGGTATTTATTGATTTGATTTTCATATTTTTGTTTCAATTATATTATGACTGAGTCATAAGTTGCCTTGTTATATATTTAAATGCCTCACCATGTCGCTTTTAGATTCTCTTGCAAGGAAAACGTATTTGATAGTTTAAATTGTAAACAAATCACAGATTCTAATCTAAATGTATATTGATGGATTAGTGTGAACACTTTTCATGATTTCTTTTCAATGCGACTGTAAGTAATGGAAGGACATTGTACAGGGATACGTTTTAACAGCAGCGAGAAAGCAGAGGAGCGGAGGTTTCACAGTGACAATACCATACAAGGAGGGGATCATATCCGTGCTTTTCGATAAAAAATAAAACATAAGTATGATTTCTGATTGTAAAAATTAGGAAAACTGACGAAATAAACAGAGAGAAGCTATGGGTTCTAAACAGAAATGGACAAAGCCTGTGCCCCTATACCGGACAGTACATAAGGGCACAGATACCATTGAGATTACCACTATAAATGAACAATTTCTGATGTCTGCATCCAAGTGTAGTATATATTTTTGTTTCATATATTTCGGTACAACTCAGCCTCTGATGTTTAGACATATAAAATTGGCATTTGATTTCATCGGTTTATGGCACCTTTTCAAAAGAAATTGGGTTTTTTATATATTTCCCCCATGAAAATTCGAGAGGGTTCATAGTCTAGCCCCTATGCATTTTAGTCTTCAATAATTCGTTATTTATGATGAGGCAGTCTGCAATTTCAATGCTTACTTGGATATTTTATAGCCTTTAGAAGATAGATTAAGAAAAATCAGTCATTCGCGTTTTTCTCAGGACAGAGTTTATAACCTCAGAATTATTCAAAATGAACGGCGGAGTTGTCATTGGAATCATGTAGCGGGATTAAAATTCATGTTATAAAAAGGGTGGTCAAAACAGAATGAATAATATATCATTCATTGATGTCTAAATAATTTTATTTAACAAAAAAAAATGTTTTCAGGATGTCTGCAATTTCAATACTTACTTGGACATTTTATAGTTTTAGAAGATAGATTAAGAAAAATCAGTCATTCGCGTTTTTCTCAAGACAGAGTATATAACCTCAGAACTATTCAACATGAATGGCGGCGTTGTCATTGGAATCATGTAGCGAGATTAAAATTCCCGCTTACAATTTGGTAATATATCCTTTTCCTTAAAAGTACAAATAAGCGTGAGCATGACATAAATTCATTTTGCTCAATTAATCATGTACACCTGCCTTCCTATGCTAGTCCTCAAATACATGTTTTATGAAGAATCAGTTAGATTTCAGTCCTTACTTCTGGAATGATAAAAATTCAACAACCATTCATTTTTTAGTCAAGTTAATGAATAATTGACCCCTTATTTCTCTGGGAGAGGTCGAGGTCATGGAACTCCCAATCTAAAATTCAATGCTCAATCATTCAAGGCTATGTATACAAGCAGGAAGTTAAAAGCCTAACATTGTTAAAGCATTCCATCAGACTGTCAGGAGATATAGTTGAGAATCCGCTTCCTAGTTTCATTAAATGTATTTGACATTAGAGAATCACCATATTTTACTTGAATGACGTTTGTTCACAAGTGGTTATTCACCCTCTTTATCGTGACAAGCCCAGTATATGTCTTTATTTAATGTCCGCCAGAAATATTAACCGGTCACCGTGATCAATATTAAAAGATGTTGTTTGAAGAATATTCGGTATTAAGAGATAATATTTTTGTCCTAGGAAGGAAAGAGACCTTCGTCTGTCAATAGTACTGAGAGAAAAGTGCAAATTTCTGAATATGGAGAAAGTTTATCCCACTTGAATGCACAGTTGTGACTTATATAAGCCGCTTATGTTCTGGTAATCTGTTCTCACCTGTGATGCAATCATCCAGTTGGTGAAACGTGAACCATTACTCTCAGCTAAAATTAATATAGTTCCTTGTTTAACGGACAACAAATCAAATTTAACCAGGATCCATTACTGGTGATCCTCGTTAAAGGCCGAGGTATGCGTGTTATTTAAAACTTGCCTAAAAATTGTGGTGGATATGTTTCCTTATTACTTACTTTACAGGCCAAGTGCACACAGACCGGGTGCACTAGGTCTAGACTTTTCAGGAAACCTGAAGTAATTGAATTATCTGGTTATAAAGTACATATAAGGTCATGAGACAAAAACCTTACCATATTTCGGAAGGGTTAACATTACACGGGTCAGTGATAATACTTGGAGAAAGTTTAATATCCTTATACACTTATATAATCAAAATGATCTGGAGTTTACTAGTGTTTATACCCATAGTTTCAAAACAAAGATTATTTATGGTATTAGGGAAGCATCACGGTGAGGTACATCGAGAGAGGAACACCGAACACCCCGTATACATGTTATAAAAAGGGTGATCAAAACAGAATGAATACTATATCATTCATTGATGTCTAAATAATTTTATTTTTTAAATATTTTTTTTCAGGATTGACAAGAGCTAACATATTAATAAACTAGAACTTCAGAAATGTCAACATCATTTTGTAAAATCATCAACAGCGAAAATTTTGAATAACTAATAGTTTGAATAAATAATAAAGTTAAATTTCTTCAGGATGGTTTATTAATATCATAATTTATTGCTTCCAAAAACACCAAAATCACCAAAAACATGTAATACATATATCATCATATCTATCAGTGACTTCTCCCGATTGTTTGCAAATGCAATACAGTTATTTGAAATAATATGTCAAATATTAAGCGACCTATAAGTACTTAAATAACTACTTCCTTATCAAGGCTACCTGTCCGCGGTTGTGCGTAATGACGTGGTTGTCTCTATCTCAGTTCCATAAAAGGTAGTGTACCCTTAAATAATTATTTTTAACATCTTAATTCATTAACTGGATATATTTGTGAATCTAAAATACCTATATCATAAAATTCAGAAGGGGTGCAAAGTGACCCTTCCTATATTATGGCCTAAATATGATTATTTTGTATAATTATTATATGTAAAAATGGCTCAAGAAAGGGTTTCCATTATTTTTAAAACTAATAAAGACCTTCAGGTTTAGACAAATAACAATTCATAGTATCAATGAAGCATCACATTGAAAATCAATGCATCCGGAGGGGAACATGGGACACCACATCCGCCTTATATACAAGAGATACGATAAAATAGAAAATTAACAATGGGTTATTCATTGCAGGTGTATATGGTCAAATATATATAAAATTTTATCAACGGAATTTGTAAGAATGTCAGGTACTAATGTATTAATGCACTAGAATTTTAGAAAGGCAACATCATCTCAAAAATAAACTAATGTCGGGAAAAATAAAAGAAAAAACTGTTAAATTCAATTTTCTTTTTGGATATTTTATATTTATAATAATTAATTGCTTAATCAACAACATACATAACGAATTCATGTGATAATTGTTATTAGTGATTTTTCACTATTATTTACGAACACAATGCAGTTTATTTGAAGTGTATGTCAAATATTAAGCGAGCTATAAGCATTTACTTACCCCTACCCCCTTATCAAGACTACCTGTCCGCGGGTGCCGTGCGTAAAGACGCGGTTGTCTTTAAATGGCCTAAAAGGGTAGTGTATCCCAAAATATTCAATGTTAACATCTTAATTCATTAATTAGACATACTTAGGGATCTAAAAAATTACTTCTTTCTAAAATATATTAAAACATATATTAAAATATATTGAAAACATATTAATTCAAAATCTGATAATTTTTTTTTCCAAACATTGCCTAACCTTGAAGGAATCGGTTGCAAACACAAATATGTTTAACAAGTATTGTCTGGATAATGTCATCGTACTATAATTTGTGGATTATAGGGCGCGGTCTTCCCTAGAGTGGTACCGATAACTTGATCGATGTTTAGTTTCGTTACGTAGATATCTCGATCAAGCAAAGCACCACTTTATCAATATCTTGTTCAGTGGAAAAATCTAAATATTCAGATCCATCAATGGTTATTATACAAAGTATCGATATTTCGATGCAGGTTAATTTTTATCTTTGTCAATGGTTACAACAGATCTCGGCCGCCACCATAACGTAAACTGGTAGCAAAGCCCGGGCGGGTCCAGGTTTCGGAGGGGGCCGGGGGGGGGGGGGGGGTCAAACAATGTGTAGGCACACTTCCTCCAATCTAGAAACTATCATATGTAAAATCACAGCTTTTCTGTATCTAACTGATGGGTTTTAATAAGTCACGGCAGATTTTATTGTTGAGTATGTTATGTTCATCTCCATGTTTTAAACGTTGCATGGTTCATTTTCTGACCGTCTGTATCACCTTTCCATTATCACGTGAGCTAACAAGTAGGATTAGATCAATTTTACATTTATTAATGACAATTAACTTTAAATCAGGATATTCTCTATGTAAATAGGCATAATTGATAATATAACTTAAATATTATAACTGGTTGTCAAGAGCGGGCGGAGGTGGGGGGGGGGGGTCACGAACCCCAAATCACCTCCTCTGGATCAGCGCCTCCATAAACAAAACTTAGATAAGTTACTTGTTAAATCTGTATCTCATATAAAAAACACATGTTAATATGAGTCATCACGGTATGACTCATTGTCTAACTTTTCTTTTGGTTTTGATTTTCTATTGAATTTAGGAGATGTATTCTGCACGGCTTACGCCGAAATGGCCAATTGTTTTTTCCTGAATAAAGGCAATTCATGTGTTCACCTGGATAGTTTTTCTTTCGTCATTCAAATATCATTAAATGTAAATATATAAATATTTATTCGTGTAATTCTTAAATAGGCTTAATCCTAAAGAAAAAGTCTGTGTCTGTATACGTGCTATAGTCACACTACCGTAGGTTGTAAATAAATTGACGAATTTTATACTTGCTATTCTTTGGGGATTCCAATTCACGATGTTCTCAATAGGGTTGAAATCCCAACTACCGACCCATGCAGGAAAACACGTATTAATTACTGTCACAATTTTAATTTTCAGTTCCGGCTGGACAGACACCGATCACAAATGATACTAGGTAATTAATTATGTTAGCACATGTACATACATGTATGTTATAGAAAATTAAACGGTTCCAAATCACCAGTAAAGGAACAGACTTGGGTATGCTTTGTGGAGTGGTCGCTTCAAATGATATCAGGAAGTTGCCCCTATCTGTTCAGTTATAAATGGAAAATGTGCAGTTGTAATTCTGTAACATCCTTTGTGCAGTTCTAAGTTTTCACTTATTGAAAACAACTTTTATGCGCATGAGTAAATAGTTGAGTTTTATCAATGCTATATACTATATATATATAAGTTACCTGGATCGTATATTCGGGACGAAGAGAACTGGTCGTTAGTGTGGGGGAGGTCGCAATGACGGGGTGGTCCCAAGGCGGGGTTAATATATATATATATATATATATATATATTAAGATGTATTTAATTACATGTAAGTGTATTTAGATATATGTTCACACTATCATACCCTTAAATGCTTTATGGGTTCTATAGGTTTCGTCTGAAGATGAACGCTGAATTACAAGTTTGTGCAGTTGTAAGATTTCCTTAAAATCAATACACCCTGACATATATGAAAACATCCACGATATGTTATATCATATGTGCATATGCACAGGTGACTAAGTCATGCATTCCTGTCCATGAGGAGTGACAGCCTGTTTAGCAGACGATAACTGAAGAATCTACTTCGCGCGGGAGTGCGAGATCACGCGTGGACTCTTTCGTCAAGGGGGTAGAGCACAACCTTACAGATATATGTGACTAACTTTACGGCGTGTCTTTTCCTCAGCTGCTCGTGATCGCCACAGGTTAATATCTGCGTCATTATTGTTAAATCTGGACTTGAGAAAAAGAAATCACGATGTCAAATTTAGTACTAAAACCTGATTGCGCATGAGAAATACTAAACATGTTAAGAACCTGTTGTATTCGTGGACACGACATAGGGAATTATGGGTACTGTTTTCGGCCATATATATATATATATATATATATATATATATATATATATATATATATATAACCTTACGTGGTATCAACCTCTGTCAAGAGTGCCACAGTAACAGATATAAGACAAAACTCCATGTCTCCCCCTAAAAAAACAAATTCCTTCATTCCTATGACCCAATGGACATAAAACGAAACAAAAAATAATATGTAGGTGCTTGACCCGGTCATATATAAAATAAATGTATATAAACTATCTTCGGCGAGACGTCCCCCAGTAATATTGCCCACTTTATATGACGACCACATTTTTTTGGGACTACTCAAGCACATTGCGTTTTACCAAATGTCTGATATGATTTCCTTTGCCATATATAGTCATGCAAATGCAACAGGGAAACCTTATTGAGTTTTTTTAGTGTTAACGAAGTTTAAATATATGTTTGTACCTATATACATGGATATATCTATGACTGCGTATCTATCTATTGTCATGCTGAATGTCTTGTTCATATATGAAGGCCTCGCCGCAGACTCAACAAAATTCTCTTATTGGGCGAAGGCCAATATCATTTGTTTGACCACTGCTGACCCCATGAATGTGTGTATTGGCGTCATAATAAGGTACTAGACAACCTGTTAACCTGCATGTACAAGCCATATTTAGAGTATAATCAGAGACCGCACATATACCACCACCTGTATCCTGATTACGCTTTGGTGTGTGCTGGACAAACGCAGGAAAATTAATGTTTAAGCATAGGGAATCGAATCTCACTATTCAACCGGACCGGTGGTTACGTCACAGGTCCGCTCTGCCCGCCAGAACAAAAATGATCGCTCTGTAGAGAATGGTACAGTTCTACTTAAAACAAAACATACAAATGTGTCTCAGATTACCTCCAATTTTTATCATTATTCCTTTTTAGGTTTTTCCCTAGCCATCCACAAGATTTCATCAGAACCCGTTCAAAATATTTTGAGCAATTTGCTGACAGACAATCCAAACAACTATTATAACAACCAAACGTACATGATAATAAACATGATAACTATGCGGATTTGTAATCCCTGTTCAGATATCAAGAAAAGGACATAAAAAATACCAATAAAAACTTATAATCCTACTTGTTTTTGTGAAGACATGCATGGTTTCGTCTTTACATCCCAAGGGTTTTTTAAATAGAGTAATTCACGTACTTCAGTCATGCACGTTAAAAACGTTCTTATTTTTGTTCTATTAACTTTCGTAGTTTAGGACTGCGCTATACTAATATCGATGCAGGGTAAATATATGACGACCATTGACCTATTTTAATAAATCATATTTTTATATTTTTACAGCTAGGCTTTCTGTAATCGGGTGGACATGTATATGCTTAAATACTGTATAGTTTGATTTTTGTTCATGAAGGTTTCAAATTCGCGATATTCGCGAACCGGAATTGATCGCAAAAATATAACCTCACCTATACACACGTGAACACAGGTGAACTATAGTCTCATTGATATCCAATTAATGATATTCATAGAATCAAATTGGTAAGGCAAACGTTTATATAAAAATAATAACCTACATTTTATGTTACACGCTAATTAAAAATAAAGACATGAAAGAAACATTAGTTATTTTTTTTATATACAAATAAAGATAAAAAATTTCCATTCTTACGGGATCTCAATTTGGTCAGATTTGTTGAGATATATTGAATAATAAATGTAAGATGGGTAACTCTATGTAAGCAACTCTGTGCTTAGCCCTCCAAATTATAATCCTCATGAAACACTAACAACAAAACCTCGAAAAATTATTACCGCCAAAATGAAGGGAACCACTACGGAAGCGTATTGCTGCCACCTAGTAAAAGAAAAATAAATTATTTATCTCGTACGTACGACATAGTATCTCGTACGTACGACATAGTATCTCGTACGTACGACATACTATCTCGTACGTACGACTTGTTATCTCGTACGTACGACATATTATCTCGTACGTACGACATACTATCTCGTACGTACGACATAATATCTCGTACGTACGACATATTATCTCGTACGTACGACATACTATCTCGTACGTACGACATAATAAATCTTACGGATCTGTTTCACAGACTACACAACAGACCAACTGATATATGTATAAGCAATATATATATATATATGTGTGTGTGTGTGTGTGTGTTAGATAATGTATGTTCTCCACCTCCTTGCAAACAGTTTGAACACCGTTGAAACGAACGTATATATATATATATATAAATATTTCTTTATTTATTTATATATACTATATATTTAAATGCTATTCGATTATATCATTTTTCTGTGTCTGGGTTTCTGAAATATTTTAAGGAAGCGAAATATATCAAGTCGTTGTCTGCAGGTCATATACAGAACTTTCATTTTTAGATAGGTGATTAATTCTGTTGGTAGCGTATGATGTTAAAAAGGATGAGCCTGTCATAGTGTTAATAAAAAAAATATTGCCTTTGCCAAATTGAAAACAAGAGGACAGCTACCAAATAGCCTAATTTTTAGTGTTTGAGTATTGTGCAGTTTTCTAATATTCATTAATGATCAAAAAAATAGATTTATGATATAACGCACGGTGTAGTGGATCGTTAAAAATATTTAATGTATATACAACCATTTATATAATATGTGGGTAGCGGAACAGTCCACAAACCATTTTATGCGGTACATATAATTTAATTTTTTATTTTAATTAAATAAAAAAAATATTATAGACTATAGCTCATAGACATTTGATTAATCTGTGAAAGAAGAATACAAAATATAATACATGTCTTTTTGTTAATATGTCAGGCTGAAGTGGTGGTAAAGCCTACACCTCAGATCGGTTTGACTTGCGGATAAGTATAAAATCTTATATGTGGTACATGTACGTGTAACTTGTCCTACTACTGTAGACAACATGAAGTTAAACTTATGGGATCAAGCACTCCGTTTCATAATTAATATAGGAATCATTAACCTCTCCTTATTGGCATCTCTGTATTACAGACATCTCTATAGGTGACACTTATGGTTCATATTCATTTGCAATAATATGTGTATTGTCTCACGTTATTAACTCATTTTGGGTGAAAACGAAAGTTGTCCAGCAAATCCAGGCCGACACACGAGCTTTGTAACTCCTGGTTTTATACGTTGTCATGGTTCTGTCTGTGAGTTAACACAGTCCTCGTGTGTCTGTTTACAATTACAAGACCGCTTGACTAGCGGCAAGATCTTAGTTGAGCACACGCGAAAATTATAAAAAAGAGAACAAACATGAAAAAAAGAAACACCCGGAGAAGCTAGAAAACATTGGCACTTGTGCATGGTCCCATTTCTAAATTCTATTTCCATATTCAATTTGCTATATAAGCATAGGAGTCCCTCGCAAGTGACAACAACATAGCTGTGTCCCTTGCACATGTGGGATATTTTATCTTGTCAAACAAGAACAAAAACTGATAGACATTATACGTATTACTAATGACATTAATAGTATCCACCAGCTCGACCATTCTAACACAGCGCTGGCAATATCTCCCGAGGTTTTCAGTCTTTTCACACACACGCACAAATACATACAAACATATATATATATATAGAGAGAGAGAGAGAGAGACAGAGAGACAGACAGACAGACAGACAGAGAGAAGAGGATTGTAGTGGAGATTAAAATCCGTGAAGAGTGAACCTATTTACCTTTCACATACCAGGTATATTAAGTATAAATGAAATACAGTGTAGTCTCCTTAAAGTATTACGGTATCTTTCAATATTTCGTTCTAAAACCGATTGCTAAATCCGTTACACAAGTTGAAAAGAGCTTGCCCCGGGCGCGATCAACGACGAAAAACAAACACAGCGCTCACGCCACCTGGTGGTGGTACAGCCCAACTTCACAAATCAAGGGTATTCAAGTTTCTCGCGGTGTTTATACATTCATGTTTGTTCTCTTTTTCATAATTGACGCGACCAAGATCTTTCCTCTGGTCACGAGGTCTTGTAATGGTAAACAGACACACCTGGACTGTATTTACTCACACACAAAACCATGACAACGTATAAAACTGGTTAACAGGAGATATTAAACCCGAAATATTTTTTGTCACAAATTGATCTCACGTCCATGCATCATTATTTATTTCAAAATGATTATTATTATAAAATGGGTTGTTTACTGTTCAGCTACCCACTAATCATATATTAATGGCTGTATATGCATTCAATATTTTAAACGATCCACTACACTGTGCGTTATATTATAGTTCCTAGACAGATCAATTTAGAATATAAGAAACCTGCCCCACAAATATCCTTTCTCAAACACTTACAGTAAGGCTGTTTGGTAACTGTAACTCTTGTCCGAACCTTTCTTCTCCAAAAAATAGTTTCAATTTGGCAAAGGCAATATTTTTTCTTATCATCATTATGACAGGTTCCCTATTATAGCACCATACGCAACTGAATTTAATCACCTATCTAAAAATGAGAGTTCTGTGTATGACTGGTAGCCAATGTAGATTATATGTCGTACGTACGAGATAGTATGTCGTACGTACGAGATAATATGTCGTACGTACGAGATAATATGTCGTACGTACGAGATAGTATGTCGTACGTACGAGATAGTATGTCGTACGTACGAGATAATATGTCGTACGTACGAGATAATATGTCGTACGTACGAGATACTATGTCGTACGTACGAGATACTATGTCGTACGTACGAGATAAATAATTTATTTTTCTTTTACTAGGTGGCAGCAATACGCTTCCGTAAACCACAGTAGTACCGAAGATTTTGTAATTATTTGGGCCTTTTCTCCGTCTGCGAGTCAGTTTCGGTTTAATTATGTAACCACCAGAACCGATATAACAGCTACATCATTTTGATAATATCTATAATTGCCAAGTTAATATTCGATAATCAATTTTAAATATCATTTAAGTACAGATCAAAGATAACTTTAATCTGTATCAAGATGTTTTAAATATCCATTGCAAATATTTAAATAACTCTTGGCCACTGAAACTAACAGTATCACGTATCTTGAATTTTCCTCGGAGCAGTTGAAAAAGAAGTAAAATTACAAATTCGTCATAATTATAACTAAACAATAACATTTCATAAAGGTCAATTTCAAAATTTCTTTTATTGGAACAAACGAATTCCGTTCCACGAAGGTATCTTCATTTAAGCTTCTGATAGATTCATTTCGTATTTGAATACTTCCTGATCGTTAATTGTGTTCCTGATAAAATAATTAACTTATAATATTTGACTTTTACTCATAATATGCTTAAATATTGTAATTGATATTCAAAATATATACTTATACTTTTTGAATTCATTTTAATATGCTTTTGCATTCCCATTGCAACTATTCAATTTCACATTTGTATTAAAGTGTCCCATGATCATTTTGTGTTTTGTTATTACAATATTTATTTTGACAAAGTGACAAATTTGCGTTAGATATTAATTTACAAGACTGTCTGCACAAGGTGTATTAGGTGTACACATGTCACAAAATATTGGTTAGTAGTTAATAAAAGTTTGAGAGAGAGAGAGAGAGAGAGAGAGAGAGAGAGAGAGAGAGAGAGAGAGAAATAGATAAGAATATAAAGAAAAGAATAAAGGATTGAAGAGAGAATAATAAATCGCTCTAAGCCTACCTAATCTGTTCCTTGAGCGGAATCTTCTTCCGTAACCGACGCAAGGTAAGAGAGTAATCCATACAAGAATTGAAACTCCTAGTTGATGGACCCTCATGTTGCATAGCCAAGGTCAATGTAATTCCTCATGTCTCCCACCCAGCAAACCTACAGCACTGGCTGAGAGCTGCACGGCTTTTTATTGGGAAACCCACCTCCTGCACGCTATACGGAGCCAGCGAGGACCCTCCCAGGTTTGGCTGACGGACACCTCAGCCCGCGTACTGGCGGGAAACTCGCAGCAAATTGCTTCTTCAGATAGTGTTTTTGACTTGATGGTTATGCTTTCAAGTCTCTGAATGCAGCTATGTATTAGCTAAATCCCAATATCTCGAATCCAAGCGATGGTGCTTAGGACTTTACAGCATGGTAAGGTCCGATAAAACAAACCAGAGCCACATTTATAAGACCTTCTCGCCAGACCACTGGTCACATGCAGGTATTAATGTTTTTATGTTCCTTAGACAAACGCATTAACCATTAAGTTTATAGCACGCAGGTAGTGGATACGGCGCCTTCAAAGACATGTCTCACACAGCTATTTGAACCACGTGGTGCCTATACCTGAGTATATCGGTGTAGCAGGCAATAAAATAACCCCCCTTGATTTTATACCCGGTAAAAATCAAGATTAGTCCTAATTATACGCGGGGTATAATATGGGCTAGGCTAGATTATACCCCTAGGTATAATTTGTCATGGTCCATTTTATAACCCCTTAATTTTATATTCAACTCCCTGTTGCTTTTATTAACTATGCTATATTCCCTGAAAGGCATTTTTTTACAAAATGGCTCATCTTCTGTCAGATTTTTATTTTTTTGAATGTAGCGAGCGTGAGAGAATGACATCTAAGGCGATATAGTTATCTCAGTGTATAGAATCACGTTATACTACATATCATTCTTCATGTCTTTGAAATCTCTGAAAGTATATTATCAACGAATATGAGACTCATTAAATTAATTAAAATCTACAAAATATCAAAATAAATTCTCCGGATCTGGCCTGATACAAGTTATTTATTGTGACTCACAAGGGGTAAAAATTGTACTGAAGGGTTAAAATTAGACAAGACCAAACATATCCCGTGATCAATATTATGGCCCAGGCTATAATAGACACGGGTATAAACTCGGCAACGGGTATAACTCGGCCTGTTACACCGGGCCCCAGCGGGTCAGACGACGTACACCCAGTATGACTCGTGTCTCATTCTTGCTAGTAATTGGCCTTCTCGTTGTGGCCAATCTCATCGTTGCTCTCGCTTATGTCAACAAAAAGGCAGAGGCCTGTATTGTTTCAGATAGGTGTATTGATAAGGACTAGGGACTGAGACATTTAATGTTTATCATCAAACCCTCCATGACCCGACGGGGTGGGCTGTACCCCGGGCCGTGTGCACACAGTAAATCAACTTAAAATATATAGCGTTGTGGATCATAAGGTCAGGCCCGGTGGTTAGCAGATCGGAAGTGAACAGGGGTCCTCTTTCATTGTCAATGATATGTAATATTATCACTATTGTTATTATATTATCATATCTTATTATATGGTTCTATTTTCTCCTGAACTGTTTTATATTATGCAATATTAATAATATAACATGGTACATTATGAGAACACATCATATTATCTTATATGTATGTATTTTGTTGTGCTATATTGAAATATACAATA